>CM062816.1:1828333746-1828868746 GCA_031772625.1 Pinus tabuliformis | reverse complement strand
CAGCCCTCCTTAATTCAAGGGACTCAGCTGTTCCAACTGCTAGTAAACAGTCACTCTTCCCAAAGCTGCTCGGCTGCCTTTAGGATTCGTTTTGGTGGCCTGTTGAGCTCGGAGTTGAGGGTGGAGATTTCGAGGAAGGGCCATTTAATGCAAGAGACAACCTCCCTACGAATCCTCACCTCAAGCTTGGTTGTCACCTGGCCCATAATTGCTTGGTTTTGCTCCAAAATTTGTCCAAAAACTTGAAATAACCACGTATTAGCCTCCTTGGTAGAGTGACCACCCTTATTCATTCAAATAACATAAACATACTCAAAAAAACAAGCATAATCTATGAAAAACAGTGGATTGATCAAAGACAATTAGGAAAAATGAGCCCAATAAGTTACCTAATTTGGGGCTCATCACCTAGACCCCTATAATATAGAGAGAACATATACATGACTTAAGAAATAATTCCTAATCTAATTAGGTTAAATAAACTTCATTAACTATTTACAAGTTGCTATGAGAATAGAATTCGATTTTAATTATCAATTTAATTCAAGGACAAATTAAACTGGAATTTCTGGATTCTATTTTTAATATTTCTTGTTGCTATTTTCAACACTCCCTCTCAACAAGAAAGGAATTCAACTCGATCTCGATCCTGAACCTTTGGAATGTTCTGCATGCAACGCTTCTCTCTAGTGTTGTTTCTCCAGCAACTTCAGAAACAAAAAACATCCAACCTAAATCAGTATGATGCATCTGTTATCACAATCTCTAACTGTTATTGCCTCTATCTACTGAAAACTTCGCGCTTATGTTGACTCTGCCTTTCTGCATTGTTCTCAACCCTTCTATGTGCTCTTCAATATCCGACTGCTCTAGCCTCTGTCACTCTGATCTCTGACAACATTAATCCCGTTGATTCCTCCTGCTACTATGTATTTTGGTCTCTCGTAGCAAGGTATGATCCATGAGATAAAACCCCTTAATGGACCCTGCCCAATTTCATCCCTCTTGGGACTATCACTTCACATCGCCCTACCTCACACCTGAAGGTATGGCTGCATGTGATCCCTCTGCCCACTTGGCTCGAAATTCCCCCCTACTTGAGGTCTCTACATGAGTGGATGACTCCACTTGGTCTCCTCTCTGCTTCTCCAATTATGGTTGCTCCACAATTGTATGAGAAGGCTTTTGAGACTGCTTCTTCTCTGCTTGAGTGGATCTCTCCACTCAGTCTCCTCTCAGCTTCTCTAGTTGTGGTTGCTCCACAACTTCCTGAAGCTGCTTTTGAGGCTTCTTCTGGGGCTGCATGTTGAGAGGAAATTTACACTCCCTCTCAAAAACCAAGTCTCTAACCTTTTCCTTGCTCCTCAATGCTTTTCATGCATCTTGAACCTCAAGAGCATACAGGATCTTGACCCATGAACTGATCTGTGTCACCTATCCCATGGTGATGTGTCTAAGGAAAACCTTTCCCTTACTAAAAACCACATCATAGCCACGGTCTTCTAATACTATGATTGAAACAAGATTCTTCTTTAGTCCTGGAACATACATCACATCTTTAATCCTAACAGGGGATCCAGACTCCCTCTAAAAGGTAACTGCACTAATCCCGGTAGTTCTATACCTCTCGTCATCTCCAAACTCTATGCTTTGCTTGAGGTATTTCTGCTCACAATCACTAAAGAGATATTTATTCCTTGTCATAAGGAATGAGGCACCACTTTCAAGATACAACACGCCTCTCAAGATAGTGTTGGCCATGCATGCAGTGAGAGTGACATCAAGTTCAAATTGTGAACCTAGAGATTCACCTATTGCCACTACTATCAGCTCCTTCTTACTTGCCTTCTTCTATGGGCAGTTCTTGGCATAGTGCCCATGCTCATGACAATGAATACACTTGACTTCATCAAGTCCATCTTCTTTCCACCCTCCTCGCCTTGGGACTTCTTTCCCTTGGCCTTCTTTTCCTTACTCGCTAAGGCAAAATCCTCTTCCACTTCCTTGGAAGAGGTCCCATCTCTGGTGTTCCTCCTGATCTCCTCCTACATCAAATCCAACCACAGTCATTCCCAATCTGGTAGCTTCTCCCAACCATTGACAGAGTCTTGATAACTATGTCAACTCTTTGGGAGTCCTAGAAGAGAAAGACTCATGATATCATCCTTGGCAACAGTGATTCCAACACTTCCAAGTTCATCACGACATTGAGTGAACTTGGTCAAGTAATTTGGAATTGAGTCGCCCACCTCCATCTTGATTTTTTGAATTTTATCTTTTCGTGCCAACTTCCTTTGGTCACTGTTATTCTAGAAAATTTCCTTCAATGCTTTCCACATAGCATGCGGAGTTTCCTTGCCATGGATGCTCAAGACAATGTGGTCTCAAACTCTCTCAAGGATTATCCGCCTCACCCTTGCCACACACTTCTTCCATTCGAACAGATTTTGAGCATCCGATGTTGACGGCTTAGGAATCTCCTGATGAATGAATTCCTTCAAGCCATTATCCTCCAACACGACCTCCATACTATCCTTCCAAGGCTATATAATTTGAGCTTCCATCCAAGGCATACTCGAGCCGCAAACCGTAGAACGCCATCTGCTGAACTTGAAGTATCGAATGCAAATTCAAATTTCACCTATAACCCTGAAATCAAAACTTCGAAATATCCTCTAGTATACTTTTCTCAGCTCTGATACCATGTAGAAAATCTTGTAGATTCACAAGCTCATGGAATGTACTAAAATAAAATACAAGAATCTACTTCTACTTTCAACCAGCGGAAGCCAATAGATCGATGAAAACAATAATCTACAAGAGGAAGATAAATCAATGGCACATAACGCAATAAGTATCTGGGGAAAGCCAAAGCTAAAAACCCCCACTATTTGTATTGCACTAAATCAAAAATCCAAGATGATAATGCAATTCTTATTCTCACAAGAACAATCCCAGCGCTGAGTAAAATCAATCTCTAACTCACAAGCACACTCTTGGCCAACACTTATCCAATTCTCCAGCTCTCCAAGCCCCTATTTCCTTACGCAATTCCTATGGGTGACTACCCATCTTAAAAGGAAACCAATGCATCCAAAATTGTGCAATCCCTTCAAGGTTCAGTTCTTGATTGCATGCACCATCTGTACAACTCATAAAATTATACAATTGATAGTACAATGTCCCTGCACTCTAGTCTCAACTAGGTCTTTCTCAGAATCGACATGAATGAGTTTCTAATGAGGGAATATTCAATTAAGTTTTTCTTTTTTTTTTCTCGGTAAAAACTAGCTATTCTATTGTATTATATTTACAGGTAAACTTTACAATCAGTGAGACATGTCGTCCAGGGCCAGCAGTGGCACTCTGGATAGCTTAGCTTTGAAACAAAAAGCTCCCTCGCAGGGGCAGCACTTACAGAACTTCCTAAATTCCTCCAAAAACTTACTGAGGCTGGAAACCAAAATGACTTGACAAGCAACAGAACATGACGGCCCACGCAGGGGCTCCCCTCAAAAATTGACTGTGGACTATGTCCATCAGAGAACTTACATTGGACCGACATGTACAAGACCATACTAAAAACTGAGTATAAACTAGACCAACATAGACAAGACAGATTTAAAAATTGCAAGTGAACAAACACAGTGATGACCAGAACCCAAGTACCCGCAGAGACCGTTATCCTGGAACCGAGCTGAGAGAGAAAGGCATGAGCCGGTGCGCGCGTTGGAGGATCAGTCGTCGCAGAGACTCTTATCTTCCACGATATAGCACCATCCCTTGCCTTCAGGGACTCCTTCCCACATGGCGGTCCATGGATCCTTTGCAGTACTCTGAGGTTCCGGCGCCTGAGGATGCGAGGGTGCGTGCATAATCTCCTTCCCTGAGGTGCCCACCTCAGTTGGTGGCTGCAGAACAGGGCTTTCCTCCCCTGTGCCCACTGGAGGTGGTTCCGCTGATCCTGGAGGCTTCCCACCATCATTCCTTTCAGGAACTTTAGTAAAAAGAACTGAAATATGAGCATTGATACCTGCAGTGTCCTGTGAGCTTCCCAGGGTGAACACAACCGAGCCAAATGCTGGAAGAACTGGCTCCCCTTCACTTGAGCTACCAACCTCCACGAATTGCCCAGCTCGAATTGGTGTGGCTCTTGCCCGCCTGTAGCAGTAGCAGCAGCAGCAGTGATGGTGCTCATCCGCTGCCGGCTGTCGAGAGGACGAACCTCGCCCAGGTCCTCTTCTGCTTGGTTGCCGTTCCCGTAGCTTTGCCATGGACACCCCTCTGTCTTCCTCGTGAACCTGAGGCGGATTGTAAGACCAAACACAAGGCGGATCTCGCCACAAGTCCCCCTCAGGCGTGTCAACCTCTGAGCAATCTTTGCCTGAGGGAGGAAATTCACTCCTTGTAACCAGTTTGCCTTGCAAGCTCTTGGATTGCTGCTCCCACCGAAGGCATATACCTGAATTGCAACGACTGAAGACCAAGACTGCTTGCCGAGGTGGTAGGATAACCGCCCACCCAGAATTCTCCCGCGTCTGTGTCTCCCCAGCCTCACTATGCCAATGCGCTCGTAGCGTCTCTTCTGCACCTTGATATCCTGCCTCATTCCCTCGCTGTGGGCGAGCAATAACTGCATACTGCAACTCCATCTATTCACTCTGCACGGCATTGAATGCCCAGAGCTCGGGTTGCGGAATTTTGATCTTTGGCGGCGTATTCCCATTAACTATAACTATTAGCACGGGGCGGCACATGCTGGGCATGTGGCTCGACCCCCTGTGACGTGCCAGCACCCGCATCTGGGGGAGGGAATATTCAATTAAGTTGAGTAGCACTAGTTAATGCATTATTGCACCAACTGAATGTCAACTCACTATTAGTTCCTCAAACAGTTTGGAACTAATTTAACTGAACTTAACTCAGTAAACTGAGTTATCTATTTAAAACACATACTTAACTCATCCTAGACCCCTATAATATAGGTAGAACATATACATGACTTTATAAATACCTCGAACTCGAAATCCCTAAGCTAATTAAGTTAAATAAACTTAATTAACTATTTACAAGTTTCTATGAGAATAGAATTCGATTTTAATTCTCAGTTTAATTCAAGGAAAAATTAAACTAGAATTTCATGATTCTATTTTTAACATTTCTTGTTGCTATTTTCAACAAAATCGTCCCATGAGTTGATTCCTCCACTTTTTCCACTCTAAATGCATCGATATGAATGAAAAACAATATAATGATCCAATCTAGATCACACCTCCCCATTTTGGGAGGCTTTTGGTCCCCAAAAGATTTTACTGAATGAGATGAGGAAATTTTTCCTCCACCATCTCTTTGGTGTACCATCTAGCTTTGCCTGGAAGTTGTCCCTTCAACCCAATCTGCCAAAGGTCATGCTTCCTTTGTCTTATGGTTCTGGACCTCTTCTATAAAAGTGTGTCTTTTTTCAACTTTGCCAACGCATCTGGTGGCAAATCCTCCATAGAAAGTAGGACTTGTCCATTTTCTTCATCTAGCATGGAAGGCTCGTAGAGTTTCAAATTATCTACATTCACAACTGAGTAAATGTGCATATACGATGATAAACTAAGTTGATAGGCATTTTCACCCACCTTTTCCATTATCTCAAAGGGACCATACCTCAAAGCCTTGATTTTCTTACCAGACCCCTGCAACCTCTCCTTGTTCAACTGTAGCCATACTTTGTCTCCCACCTTGAAAGATTTCACTATCCTATGTTGATCATGCCTAGCCTTATACTTCTGCTATGACTTCTATAGTTTGGCTTGTGCCTATAAATGGATATGCCTAATCTTCTCTATAAATTTTTCAGACCTCAAAGCATATCATGTAATATCTTCCCTCACTCCTCCTTGTTCCCTGTATGAAATATCAAAAGGTGAAGGTGGAAAATATCCAAAATAAGTCTCAAATGAGGACTTTCCTATAGAAGTGTGGACTGCTTTGTTGTAATAATGTTGTATATATACCAGATTTCATCACAGGTCTTTGGATGCTTCTATTAATATCCCCTTAGAAGTTGCACCAAAGTATTGTTGACTACTTTTGTTTTCCCATCTATCTATGAATGGAATGTTGTAGATCTCTTCAATTTTATGTCCATATTCTCCCAAAATGTAGTCTATAATGCACTAAGAAATCTTGTATCTTTGTTTGAAACAATGCTCCTTGGTATCTGAAAGTGCACCCAAACCTGTCCAAAGAACAAATTTTTGTTTCTTATCCGCTGATGGTCTTTTTACAGGGCATCAGAAGACACATCTTATTGAATCTATCAACTACCACGAACAGGTAGTCATGTCCCTTCCTATTTGTTGGTAAACCTCCCACAAAGTCCATGGAAATGCTTTCCCAATGATGAGTAGGTACAGTTAAGGGATAATATAGACCCTGTTTCTTGTTGCTAGGTTTGTTGGTACAACAAAGCATGCATCCTCTTATGAACCTAGGTACCTAGTCTTGCATATTGGGCCAATACACATAACTCTGCAAGTTATCCACAGTCTTCCCTACAACAAAGTTCCATGTAAACTTGGAGGTGTGAGCCTCTCTCATAAACTATAGTCGCTCACCTTTAGGAACACATAGCTTATCTAGTCTGTAGATGGTAGTCAATGGTGTTGTCGCCATCGTGAACATGACTCTGACTCTGCAACTCTTGGTACACCTCCTTGAATTCCTCATCCTCTAAATATGCCTCTTTGTATGCATCATGGGTGAATGGGTCCATGTGCATAATCTTATCCAAAGCTTTGATATTTGATGTGGTTGGCATTGACAACATGTCGGCCAACTTGTTTGTGTTTTTCTTCTTATACTTGATCACCAAATGAAACTGTTGAAAAACCCCATCCACTTGTAATGTCTAGTTTGTTGTAGCTTACTCTAGGCCTACAAATACTCTAAAAGTTGGTGTTCTTTGTGGATTATTGTCTCCTTTCCCATCATATAGTGGTTCCACTTCTTCACAACTTGCACCATGGCACAGAGCTCCTTGACATAAGTAGGTTAGTTAAGAACTACCCCATGAGATACTTTAGAATGGTATCATACAGACCTTCCTCCCTACATCAAAATAACTCCCATAGCATAACCATTTGCATATGTCTCCACTTCAAAGGGTCACTGCAAATCTGGTAATTCTAGAATTGGTGCTTGATTGATCTTCTTCTTTAGCTCCTTGAGAGCCTTCTATTGGCCTTTCCCCAACTAGAAATTATTTCCACTTATTGTTATGGCGTGGAGAGGTCATGTTACCGCTGAAAAATGAGGGTTTGAATTTCCTTAGGTGTTGTGTTGCGCCAATGAAAAACCTGATCTCATAAACATTACTAGGAATCAGCCATTTCATGATGGCCTCCATCTTGGAAGGATAGATCTTCAGTTCTCCTCCACCAATCACATACCCCAAATACACCAAATATTGTTTCACAAACTTGCACTTCTTGATATTTTCTAGTAGTTGGTGCTTCTTCAATGTTTCCAACACCTACATCAAATGTGAAATATGCTCCTCCCAGGTAACACTATATGACAGTATATCATCCAAGTAGATAATAACAACTGAATCTATAAAAGGGTGCAGTACATCATTCATTAATATCATAAGCGTAGTTCATGCATTGCATAGGCCAATGGCATAACTATCCACTGATACGAATCTTTCCTGGTTTTGAAGGTGCTTTTCCATGTATCTTCTTCTTTGACTCAAACCTGGTGATATCTAGACTTCAAGTCCATCTTGTTGAAGTACTTTGCTTGCTTCAACTGATCTAGAAAATCATTTATCCTGGGAAGGGGGTATCTATTCTTGAGCGTGATATTATTCAACGCCCTGTAATCTATACACATCTCCCAATTCCCATCCTTCTTTAGCACAATAATGATGGGTGACCCACATGGTGATGTACTCAGTCGAATGACACCCTGTTCCAGCTGATGCTGCAGTTGTTTCTTCACCTCACTTGCTTCTATAATAGACTGTCTATACATCCCAATATTTAGAAATAGGGAGTCTAGCAATAGTTGGATCTCGTGTTCCACTTCTCTCTTAGGTGGTAAACCTTTGGTCTCTCGGAACACATTCATGTATGTCTATAAAAACTCCTCCAATTTTTGTTTATGTTTCTTAGTACACCCCTCTAGGGATACCTTGCCTCTTATTGACTCCTCTTCAGACTAACTTTCTGTTAAGAACAATAAAACATATTTCTTTTTGGAACTGATCAATTTCTTAGCTTGGTTGACACTTACCAGTGAAATTTTCGACTTACTTTTGTACACGTTGATGATGAAATATGTTTCATCCTTGATGAGCCGGTATGGATTGGATCTCCTCATAAATATTTCATCTTGCATGTACACGTATGGACTCCCAAACACGACTCCACATACATCAAAGGGAACAACATCTATATCTACTTCATCAATAAAATCGAAACTGACAGCAAATCTAATTTTACACTATTTTGTTTACCTTCAGTTATGCATTCTTATTTACCCATCCCAATGGATATGGGTTTGGATGATCATAAACTTCCAACCCCAAATTATTGGATAGCTCTGGTGCAATGATATTCTCTTGCGATCTTGAGTCAAACAGAGCATCAATCTTTGTCTTCTTGACCTTTATCTTTATATGGAAGAGTTTGTTCATTTCTTTCTCTTCTTATTACTGAAGGATACTCAGATTCACCTCCTTATGCACTGACGTAAAGACAATCTTCTCATACACATTTGAGTTTCTTTCAACTTGGTTTCTCAAATCCATGGCCATGAGATTCGTCTTCTTTTCATCTTTCTTCTTTTTCTTCGGGTTTAGCTCTGGATGCAACATCCAATATTTTTCCTATGTATGGCCATCAATGTTGGAGTGGTTGCAGTGGTTGCTAGGATATTTGCACTGTTATGTTGTGGTTGTCATCTTTTTATATTTCCCCTCTTTTCTTATTCTTTCCCTGCTTATAAGATTCTTCTTGCTCCTTCTGATTCAATCCACTTTATTGCGCTCTTTTAAGGCCTATGTTCTCCAAGTATTTTTCCTTTACACAAGCCTCATCCACCAATTTGGGCTTGATCAACATCACTTTCTCATGGAGATGGTGGTGAAGACCCCCCAAATACTTGAGGAGGACATTTGGGTTCTTTGGAGAGATACTCAACATCATAGCCATATTCCATAACTTTGTTGTGTACTCCTACACGCTTTGGCCTGGATTTTGTCTGAAGTAATGCCACCAGATCCACTAGTCCTCCACGTACCCAATGGGATAAAAATGTGATTTAATGAGGGTTTTGAAATATTCCCACTTAGTCACTAGAGGTTCTCCCTTCAACCTCATGGTTTCTGTGTGGCTCTCCCACCAAGTTAGTGCATGGCCCTACACTTTCATCCGCACAAATGAGATTTTTTGTCCTTCCTTAATTTGATGGGCGTTGAAATAAACTTTCAGTTGTTGTAGCTAATTGTTCAGCTTCAAAGTGTCCATATCATTGTGGTATGGATTGATATCGACTTTTGATCCCATTTTAAACAAGGACTGATTCATGGCACTCGAACTAGGTTGATATTTTATGGATTGTTTCTTCAACTAGTTCTTCGTTTATCCATTTTATTCTAATTCCTATTGAGATTTTTCCTTTGCATTTGAACCTCCATCTTCTCCAAATATCCTCAACTTTCTATTCAAGGCCGCCATGAGGAGGCTTACATTACAATTGATATATGTGAATTGTTGTTCCAACTGCGTAAATCTCACCTTTGCAAGATCACGAGGTTCATTTACAAATTTTCCAACTATGATTAGGGTTTTATGATTTTCAGCCTAGATAATCTGGATCCTTGCAATCTCCCCAAATACCCAAATAAGCCTGCTCTGATACCAAATTATCAATAAATTGTCATGGATATTCCACTGGACAATTCGTCAAAACATATCTAATAATAATATATTAAACTTTTGAATTTTTATGCTGTTATAGTTTTATTAAACTTCTAGATCCGTAAATTTAACTATAATTAGTGCATGCATGCAAATGGAAATTATGCAGAAAAGTAGAGAATGACAAAATAAGCTCACACACACACACACATAAGACACAAAATATGCTATGGGAAGCCATTTCAGAAGAAAACCTAGTTGAAAGGTGATGTCGCTTCGCTCTCTTTCTCTATCTAGAAAATAAGGTTGCAGGTACAAAGAAGCAATGCATGTGGGCCATGGGATGCTATAGTGCATAGATCCTCTCTATTTTCTCTAAAACCTATCTCTCCTGGCTATATTTTCTCAGCTATGGAACAAAATCTCTCGAAAGAATGGAATGCTCTTCCTCCTAGTGGCCTAGTTATAACACAGGCTGATAGCCTACTAGTGGTTAAGTTCGACTACATCAACCCTTAACTACAGTTCAAATATAAAATCTATAGAGTATTTTACATCAAAAACATGTGGATAACCCCTTTTTCATGAATAATGATGGCTGACGCGGCATCCTCCCGAACTATAGGTGTGAAAACATGAAGGTCAACTTCTAAGTGGCATAACTTTTGCATACGGACTCCAATTGGTATGCCTCTTGCGTCGTTGGAAATATAATTGTGTAGAATAGCATGGAATGGTTTCATGTTAAAGAGGTAAATTTTTACCCCCAAAAAACATCATTTGATGCCCCAAAATTCTCCGAGAATGTTTCAAACCCCGTTTCGCTAAACTAGGTCCTGCTAGTAAAAACAGTCCCATTAGTTGGTTCCTCCACTTTTTCCACTCTGAATGCATCAAGATGGATAAAAAAAAATATAATGATCCAATCTGTATCACAATGTAATGACCAAAATGAACAATATGGCATGATTTTATTTGAACCAAACATGCTCGTTGACCAAAGCCTTTAAGTTGAACGTCAACCTGGATTCCTTGTCAACTAGATCTTTGTTGATGAGGTTCGACTGATATATCCTACATTGCATCATTCTCAATCCTTTACTAGGAAATACAACCAACATCCTTAAAAAGTAAGAGATCCATGATATTCACATCAAATCAAACAATGGAATTCACACATTGTAATAGTCTAGCTAAGCACATCAAGTAGTCATACATGACTATAAACATAGCTCTGCATTTCATGATCATGTCAGCAAACACAAAGGCCTCCAAGAACCCATAACCATGAATAAACTCACATACAACATTTCATCATAGAGAAACAGGAATACCACATTCCTCCATTAGCAGTTTTGTTACATACAATGTCGTAACACATAACTAACATCATCCATCATTCATCGTGTAACATATATGCAAACAAATACACTTATTTAACTACTTCCTCCTCAGAGGAAGGAGTTTTCGGCCTTCAACAAGGAAATGAACCATGATATTAGCAATGTGTTAGATTAAATAAATCACATATCATAACAGGGTAGTTGAAACTTATCAAGCAACCATGCATATTCATGCAAATAACTCTGTAGACCATTAGGATAATAGCAACACATAGATCCATAATTTTATCATGACCATGAAGGCATATAGAGCAAAGCACTCAATATGATCACACAGAGACATCAACAACCTTCCATAGGAAAAACCAATCTAGACACATAGCACATGGATTAAACTACTAATGAGATCACCCACAAATATGGTCACAACAGTGGGTTGCAAATATATATATATATATATATATATGTATGTATGTATATATATAAGGATAACTGAAACTTATGAGATTATTGTTAGTCCTGAGTGATTTTAGATCCCCATGAAAGGACATATTAGACAACCTACAAATGACTAAGAAGGTTTCATCCACACAAATCAAGCAATTCCTAATCATCATAGATATACAAGTTAGTTGGTCAACCATAATTAGATAGTGGATTAGGCATTCTTACATAAATGACAAAGGATTAGTCATTAGTCATAAGCACAATAAGGCATAGCATAGTCTGTAATCTAACAACATACATAACCAACAATACTTATTTGAATATCTTGAACTGGATGGGAACTTAAGGATGGGTTTCCACTCTCCACCCAACCATAGGCTAGCTACACTATAATATTTCTTGCAGTTGACCAACCCCAAGCCGAATTCAAAGTCTGAGGAGTTAAGTTCTCAATGGAAATCAAACCAATAATCATTTGGACAAATAATCAAGAGTCGTCCACTATCCAAATGGTATATCAACTGCTCCTACGTAGTAAGTGCCATAGTGACTCTCTCTATCTCTCAAAAAACAATCACAAGGATTCACCTAATGTTTCTTGAAGTTTTTCTCTGTCCATGAGTATAAACTCAATCTAAGGGTGGTTTTCCAACCCCAAGGAAAGCACCGAGTGAATCAACATCTCCACTAAACCTTTTCGGCCAAATCCAACACTTATACACACATTGGGTCATTCCAGAATGTAGGGAACGAAATCCCAATTGCACCACAAGGCATTCTGTAATGTTGTTGCTTTTGAGCACTCCTACTCCTACAAATACGTTTCACTTCGTGTTTGGCTCCACTATAAGGAAAAGACCTTCTATCGGAGGTTTTTGCAGAATCCCTTATAAAAATAGCCCAAAAATATGTTTGTAGCGGGGGTCACTAGTGGAGGTGGGCGGGTGGATGTTTTAGTGGATGTTTTTTTTATGATGCATCTACAATCTACAAACGCACTATTGCGTTACTATAAATACATGCACCGGTGTCGCATATAACATGGTGCACTGTGGAAAATATATTTTAAAAAAATAAAAAACACGGTACACTAAGTAATACAATGCCCCGATGCTTGAATAATAAATAGCATCAGAGCTCTTCATATATCAAAATTCCCCGATGCATACCATGAAGGAGCGCCACCATAGTTTTTAAATTTCAGAAAAATGTTGTGCTAATGCACTAGTGTGATAGATGTATTAAAATCCCCTAGGGTGTTTGGTAAAGAGCATTGTTAGGTGATTTTTATTTTTTAAAAACATAGTGGTGCTATAGTCAAACAAATCAATGGTGTGATACTTGTATTAGAGTTTCCCGATGCATCTCAAGCAAAGCACCGTGATAGATATTTAAAAAAAAAAAAAAAATCTGCTCTTGGACCTATACTGCATTGGTGCAATTATCCAAATGCATCGAAGGAGGGTTAAATAAATAAAAAACCTCCTGACCGTAAATTTCCTTTTTACCATATACAATTCTGGAAAGCTATGAAGCATCAGTGCCACTCTTCCCTCATGCAAGCACCCTGACGTCATTGATTCTCTTGCTCACCATCCTTTCGTACCATCCTCACTGTATGACTTTCCAATTTTTTCAAACCGTGCTAAAATTTGTTTTTCTCCATTACATGTCCATAATGCCTCCCCAACGACCAAATGTCCAAGTAATGTTTATGTTTCTCTCTAATTTAATTTTTTAGTGGATTAGAATTTCAAATTAGGTTAAATTTTCCACTTGTTTTCATAATATATATATATATATCTGTTGCGCAGTTCGCCCGATATGTTCGGCTCACACCGATAGCAGTGCACCCTGTAAATTTAAAAGGTGCACCGCATTTTGGTGTGTGAACATAACGCACCACAATTTTTGCGGTGTGTTTCGAAATTAAAATGCACCAGGGAAGCGATAAAATTGTATGAAGGTGTGCTACACCTAGTGCATTTAGATTTACCAAATGAACCGTAAAAATAATATTTAAATATAGCTATAGATTAGTGCATTCTATAACCTGAATGTTTTGTGTCAGTGCAGATAGGTTATACATGCCACACAGTGCATAAGGGAGACGCACCGCTATGAAAATGTAAATTTGTGAACTGACAGTGGTGTGGTATACTTATGAGAGCACTGACATCAAAGTTGTGATAGTAGGAAGTGCACCGGAGCCAGTGCATGACTATGCTTTGAGTGCATAGATGATTTTTTTTATTTAAAGTTATGTTTCTGTATTTATAAATACATGTTTCATTTAATAAAAAAATTTGTATTTTATATGTCAATCATGTAGTAGAGTCGTCAGCAACAGGCAGACCCATACAATATGGTATGGCCATGGGAGGCTAGAGAGAGAGAGATGGATTTATACCCCTTCCCTATTACTGTAGAGACCCAAGCGCTCTTAAGGGGTGTAGGCCTCCCCAAGTACTATGAGGAGGCTACATCCCTAAAGGCGCATTCTACCTTATTGGTGCATCTAATCCGCTGATGGAGTGTTCAGTAGCAGGATTTCCATGTTGGTCCTAGGACGTGGTATAGGCCCTCTGAGGAGGGCATATAAATTATCACTGGCCTATCCAAGAGAGGGGAGGATTTTCCCTAGTTCATTGATGTCCCCCATGGGGTTGCAGCTGAGACTTAGTTTACCTACACTTAGAGATATGTAGGGCCTCATGCATTACATCTAACATATTTTCAAGTGCATGGTGGATAGTTATGTATTTATTATTTATTTTCACAAGAGGTTAGGTAACTCTCATTATTAGTCACCACCATTGCACACTCTAATAGTGATAGGCAGTGCATTAGTTTCCCTCTTTTGAATTATCAGGTGGTCTATCATTCTTTTGAGGCATTTTTGTATGGATTTAGATAGGTGTCGTGCGCTGAGACGTGGGAGGGTGGCCTTGACTTTTGCTTCAGATATTTTTAGTTTATTTTTTAAGTGGTTTACAGAGACGAGGCCTACATTTGACTGTCACCCTCATAGGTTGATCACTAAGGTCTAGATGCACATGTGGGGGCACATTATGCCCAAGAGGGACCTACCAGAGTATCCAGCCAAGATTTCTGTCGAGGTACTGGTGCTACTGGACAGTGATGATAACCATGCATTTGTCACGTTGTCATTTCTGTATGCATGGATTGATTGGAGACAGTGTCACAACATGCTCTTCACAGTGGTTGAGCCTCCAAATAATAGAGATAATATTAGTGTTTTCTTTAAATTAATCTAGTTTCATTTTATTATTTAATGAATTAGAATAAAATTTGTTATAGCACATTCTTTAACTTATTTTATTAAATTGTTTAATGAAATTGTCTAATTATTTTTCTGTACAATATATTTTGTAGACATCGGCACATTTGATGCGGACATGCCTCCTCCCCCACTGGATGTCAAAGGAGATGAAGAGATGGGCGAGGCCCAAGAGGGTGAGGCACATCCTCAGGAGGGATGGATGTCAAGGGCCATAGGGATGGTCTACGAGTTCAAATGGACTACTGCAACGTATTGGCAAGAGTTTTGGTTGATGTGGGAGTTCGCCCTACAAGGGCTCAAGATATCACTTGGATCCTAGGTTCGTGTGTCTATATAGGGACTGTCCACACGAGATGATTTATCTTATGCAGCATATCATAGGAGCTAGTAGGGTACTAACAGCGATGAGGGATGCATGGCATGTCGCGGAAAATACATCAGATGATGAGGGTGGTGATGATGATCATGATGGTGAGGGTGGTGATGATGATCATGATTATGAGGGTGGTGATCATGTTGCTTCTAGTAGTACTACCCTATCAGATCATGGTCATCAGGGTGTCGATGATCCATCTAGTAGTACACCTCCTCGGTCACCTGATGGTGAGATGTCAAAGCTAGAGGATGTGCCTCATGTTTCTCCTGACAGAGCAGACCAACCACCTCCTTCTCCACTTTAGATTTCACCATACCATGTTGAGACAATAGTTGACCATCCATCGTCTTTTGTTGTAGACCAGCCAATACCTCCTCCTCAACCTCAAATTTCAACAGAAATTGAGGTGGTAGTTGACCATCCAACGTCTTCTACTGCAACCAGGCTAGCACTACTACATTTATTGTATCAGAGATTTGATTGCATTTATTTGACTTGATCATGTAGTTATTTGACTTGTTTGTATATATATATGGTGCATTTCTTTTGTTCATGTTTATGTACTTAATTTATATGTTGGTGTTGATGTGTATATTGTTAGGTCATGTTAGATATGTTCATTTAATGTGCTTGCAGATAGATGTGTATGTGATAGCAGTTATTTGACATGAGATGTATATTAATTTTAGGATGTGTGTGGTGATGATGTTAGATTACAATGTTTGTGTTTTGTTAGATGTGATCATGATGATGATGCCGTGTTAGATTATTAGAGTTGTGTGCTAGATAATGACATTTACATGTGCTAAAGGTGTATGCAATTAGATGATAGTAGTGAATTCGAATGTGTATCTTAGATGATGTTTATGTTTGTTAGATGGTTATCATTATGATGTTTATTTTTATCATAATATGTATTATAGATTATGTATTGGTGAAATTATTTCAAATTTTTATATATAAAATTGCATGCAAAACGACTTACTTCTTAAAATAAATGCAAATATTTTTTTATAAATTACAAAGTTTAGTATGGTTGAAACTATGATTGTAAAATTATGATAAATATTTTTCTATTGCTTAGATAGTTCATTCATATTCAATCTAACTTAATTAGTAAAATATTTCAATACTCACAAGGAAAAAATAATTAAAGGTAAAATAATTTAGTTAGTTCTTAATAAGATGAAAATGTGTAACTCGTTCAATTTTTTATATGAAATATTAATAATAATCAATTAATAAAAAATACTATTTAACCAATTCAATATTGGTTTATAAAATTCAATCTATCGTTAAATTTAAAAAACTTGTGTCATAATTTTTGGAAATTTATTTAGATTTAATATAACTTAAAATTTTATATTTTTATAAAATTTAATTTATTACTAAAGTTTTGAGATTTTCAAGCAATTTAAATTTAATATGTATAGAAACTCTCATCAATTTAAATTAAAATTTTCTCCTTCTAAAGATGAGGATCAAGAAATGTGTGTGGTAGTGTTGTTACATTACAATGTTTGTGTTTTGTTAGATGTGATCATGATGTTGATGCCTTGTTATATTATTATATTTGTGTGTTAGATAATGACGTTTATATGTGCTAGATGTGTATATAATTAGATGATGGTAGTGAATTCGAATGTGTATTTTAGATGATGTTGATGTTTGTTAGATGGTTATCATTATGATGTTTATTTTTATGAAAGAATATTTATTATAGATTATGTATTGGTGAACTTACATCAAACTTGTATATATGAAAGTGCATGTAAAACAACTTACTTTAAGAAAAAATGCAAAGATATTTTTATAAATTACAAAGATTAGTATTGTTGAAACTTGTAAAATTACAATAAATATTTTTCTATTTCTTAGATAGTTCATTCATATTCAATCTAACTTAATTATTAAAATATTTCAATACTCACAAGAAAAAAATAATTAAATGCAAAATAATTTAGTTAGTTTTTAATAAGAAAAAAATGTGTAACTCATTCAATTTTTAATATAAAATATTAATACTAGTAAATTAATCAAAAAATACAATTTAACCAATTCAATATTAGTTTATAAAATCAAATGTATTGTTAAATTTAAGAAACTTAAGTCAGAAATTTTCATAATTAATTTAAATTTAATGTAACTTAAAATTTTATATTTTTATAAAATTTAATTTATTACTAAAGTTATGATATTTTCAAGAAATTTAAATTTCATATTTATAGAAACTCTAATCCAGGTGGATATTGGTGGCCACCCACCTATTCCACTTAGACCCCCACCATTGTTTCTTTCAGTTTTTCAGTTTCCTTAATTGTAGCAGAGTTTACTATTTTTGGCAGTTTATCAAGTCCTCAACTTCTAGAGCCGTTTTGAGGCCTTAGACGACGTTTTTTTGGGAAATCACAGGTGGATTATATCGACTTTATCTTAATATTCATCGTCATCAGTTGTAGTCCACGGATAGATATTTCTAGCTAGGTATCATACGCGTCAAACGGAGATCATATGCGAAAGTTACGACCCTGGGAAGTTGATGTACCAATTTACCCCAACGGGGCCCATAGTTTGGTGTTTCATCTACTAGGGTTAGGTTTTTGGATGTTTGGGGTTTTCCATTGCTTCTCAATAATAAATAGGCCCTCAAGCTTCATTGTAACATAGTTCAAAGGCATGTAGCCACCACATCTCTTCTCATAGATAAGCTACCATCACCCGAGCTAGTCTTATTTCCATTATGTTTATAAGCATATTTTAGTATTTGATATTAATGAAATGAAATGTTCTTTCTACTGCATCTTTGTATTTATGGTTATATCTATAATTTGTTGTGTTCTGTTTAAATTCGGATCAGTGATATCAGAGCAGTCTATTCTTTCTCTCTTTTTCTTTGCATGTCCCCAACGAAGTCGGGATATAAGGATTTAGAGCTTGAACTAGTCGAACCTTTGCAATACCAACCTCGCAAATCCCAATGGAATACCATGGGTGTTGTGGGGAAAAATGCCTATGCAGGACGATCCTATCCACCTAAGGTGTGACAGTGCCTTAGCAACAAACAGAGACAGCTATTCTAGTATTCTTCCTTTATGAATTAAGAATGAAGAGAGATGGATGGACTAACCGGTGTCTTCCGTTTGTCCCTCGATCCAGTTTCCCTTCTCTTTGAGAGTTCCCCAGCTACTTGCCTTCTCGCTCGCCCAGCTTCAACAGGTCTCTACAAGATCACAAGAAGAGAACACTACACAAAGACATAGATTCATATTCATAACTAGTTCAGGATTAGAAATAAACTAAACATACTAATGCAACCATACATCAAAGATACATCAGTATATAGGAGAAACCAAGATAGCTTTATTGATGAATAACAAGGTTCAGGAAGAGATACAACCCAGAGGGCTCCAATCCAGCATCTCCTTCCCAGCAAATGGAATTCCTATCTTCACCCCCTTCAAAGCATTGAGCACCCAATGATTCCAATCTCAAACCAACAGCAATTCTTTGCAATAACAAAATTCCAGCCTCTAGATCTCATGGAGGAGAGATCCATATATAGATGTTTGGAGAGAGGATGAGTGAGCTTGAGATCTGACTAGTGTCCTCTCCCTCTGTCAGTTCTTGATTCCACTTGGAGGTTCTTGCTTCCACTTGGAGATTGGGAACCTCTTACTCATCACTAGTCGAATTCACTGAGGCAAGTGTCATTGAGGAAGATTTTGGAAGCTTCCTGGGTCTTGACACCTCTTGGAATGAACTTGCCATTTGTCAATTCCCGCTCAGCGCACCCTGGTAGTGTTTCTACCTGCGTTGCAGTGCAGGTAGCCAGTGTTGAATTTGCATTTCAGCGCAGACAGCTAGTGGAGCCACTGAATTGATCCTGAATTGACTTGTTTTTGAGCAGTTTCTGGTGGAGAACTTCTGTGAATTGTTGTGGTTTGTTGGCCTTGTTCCTCTAGGGGTAGGAACAACATGTTTAGGGACTTTGGATCCCTTAGATTATGGACATTTCATGTTTATAGCTGTAAGGCACAAAAATGTCTGTAACAGTTGCCCCCTAAAGTATGAGGCCGTTTATCGGGTGAAATGCTTTATCAGGAGGATCCGAAGTTCATCCAATGCTGGGAGGAGACCTGTAATAAGATACAATACAATACATTATTTTTCATACTGCTTTCATGATCTAGCTGAGGCGGGCATTCCCATGCTCAGCTTTATAAATTCATTTTCTGTACATAGAATAGACAATCGTCTGATGGTAGACTGATAATTTTGATGCAATTATCATCCTTTGGATAGGATGATTATCTGCTGCAATGATGTACATGTCATTGTCTTTATCTTTCCTGAATAAATATCGCAGCCCGGATGGATGAAACTAGATCCGGGGTCTTCATACTCGTTCGATCTTCACTCTAAGTACAAGTCGATCCATGTGAGAAATGTTCTGAAGTCGAACATGGAAAGACATCGCTTGATTACCGGTCAATGAGGTAAACCGTTAACAAGCGCGAGAGGAATCACCGATAATGATAATGACCCTCAAGGTACTGCAGTACAATTCACGTGGTGTGAATAAAGGACTTGGCGTCGAACACCACGCAAAATCTTTCGGTCGAAGGTCATTGATGTATACCTGTCGCCGGAAGTGAGAAACTTGCCATTGAGGCATGCAAGCTTCAAAGTACTGAAGGGGTTGTTCCTAGATCAACTTCTTGGATAATGAGCTGATGTCGACAAGAAGCGATCCGTCAAAGGAGGGCCTTAATGAATCCCACATCAATGACACGGAACGGAGCTAATGATTTTGATGGAGGTGAAAACGATCTGTGACATATGATTCAGGGTGGCGGTCATGAAAGGATGAAGGATAATGTATGGCAGTGGATGGGACACGGTTGACTTTTCTGAACGACTTCTCTTGAACATATGGCGACACTGATGCGATGGATCGGTAGCATTACCCCAAATATGGATGGTATGGCGAGACCATGGTGATGTGACCGGTGAATGAAACAACCCAACCCGATTGTGGTACGGAGGAAAAGTGTCATGTTCAAGAGCGACTTGCTACCATCAAAGTTTTCTTGAGTTTCTCCCAATTTTTCCCCAGTCATTGCTGACCAGTACCTCTTTATTTTTGTCAAGCTTGAGGAGGATAACATATGCTTGTTCTATAACTTGCCCTTCGGGCAAGCCCATCGCTATGTTTTAACGAGCCTAGTGATAGTGAAACTCGTTCTCGTCTAAAGACAAGTTTGTCGCTATTTAATGATTTTAACGAGTCTAACGACAAAGATAACCCGGTCCTTTTCATTTTTAGAGAGTCTGAAAAGGTACATAAAGTTAACTCCAAAAGTCCTTTTTCGTCATCTAATCCCTTAGGTCCGAAAAAGTATAAAACAATACAGAAGGGATGAGTTTTCGATAGTTTTAACGAGCCGAATAAAACAAGCGCTCGATCTTTTTGTGCAATAATCCCTCAGGTCCAAAAAGATTAAAATCTAGAGGAGGGATAGCACTTCCTGTCCCTTTAACGAGTTGGAAGGCCAAGGACTCGGCAATCTTTTCATATTTTACGAGTCAGATGAAAAGAGCTTAAAGAAGACTCGCCTTTTGAGGAACGAGTGATAAAAGGGTTAGCAGCTGATTCCAGGTACAGGTTGGAATTTTCCAATCACGGCAGTGTCACAAGGATGGCTAGTGAAATCACTCTTCGCAGCTGTTCCTCAAAATGGGTAAACAAACATATGGAGGTGAACGATCGGCCAATGGAAAAGTGGAGGTGACGGTGCAAACACAACCAAGGCTTTAATGGCTGATGATATTACATCCACTGTGATTATTTACTGGGATAGTTCATTTTTTAACGAGCTTAAACGCGGGTGGAAACATTTGCTCGATCTTATGTTTATTTTTTAACGAGCATGAACTATGTGCTAAAACTGCTCGGATCTTGCGTTTATTTTTTAACGAGCATGAACTGTGTGCTAAAACTGCTCGAATAATCCAGTCATATGATAAGAATGTCTCATGTAAGATTCCATTTTTTATGGAGCTTGCGCCTTACCAAAGCTATGCCCCACATCCTTTCGTTATGCAAGTTCGGAAACGACTAATCCTACGAGTTTAAAGGGTTAGACCTACAGGTTTAAAGGGAGGACCTAAAAATTAAAAAAAAAAAAATAGCCGCCCCTTGCTTGCACTCCGAAAGGTTTGCATGCCCCCAGGTATAAAACAGAGTTTCAAGGTTACCCCTACTTTAGTCCGGCAAAACAATTGTTTTACCGAGAGAGGCCTACCTCTTTCAGGTTATCCAAAGATTGCTCCATTCGCGGCCACGAATAAAACACTTCCTCGGCGATGTCTACCGAAATAGACAAAGGTGAGCGACGGTGCCCGCCAACTCACATAACTTTGACAAAAGAATCTTATTCTAGAACAACCCCTCTTCCACTCATGGACGGGGTACGGACTAGTCATATTCTCCCGCGGAAACCTACCCTATACCCAAAGTTTTCCTGCCGAAGCAGACCAGGACGCATGCCCCCTGGGTTCCAGTCATATCCTCCCGGATTACTCGCGCTCATCAGGAGGACGGACCGTGGGTTGAGACATTTCTTGCGTGAAGAGACCATTTAGGGATGGTACATGACTATTTGCGATGCGTGATCCGGGAAATGAAAGTTGGTCCACGAGCTTGACCACTCTTCCTTCATGCGGAAAACACATTACTCTAAAGAGTGAGGAGACAATAGCTCCCATGCAATATATATAGTCTCGTCCAAGGAGTAGGTTATAATCCAAGGGTCCTTGAACGACCATCACGTTCATTTGAACGGTCTTCCCTTTCAATGTTATGGGCACATTGGGGAGGATCCCTAAAGGTCGACTGGTTCCTTTATCAAAGCCTGATAGATTTCTCATTTCAGGCAAAAGCGCTCGCGAACCAAGCGCTTTCCAAGCAATAGAGGAAAGGATACTCACAGATGCCCCCTCATCAATAATGGTGCCAGCCATTACCATTCTGTATATTTGAACGATAATTCTGAATGGTATGCTTGCTGGCAAACGGGGTCTGCCTAGTTGGTTCCAGTCGAACGAGACAACTAGGTTGCTTGGTGGTGGGACCGAATAGACGGCCGGGTATGACTCTGACGAAGTTCCTTCCTGCGACAAAGGAATGGGCAAATTGCCCCCTTGTTCGTCGGAGTCTGTGTTGATGAAGAGAACTTGGACGGTGTCGTCTTTATTCTCCTCTGTGATGGTATCATTCGAAGATAGAGCCTCTGAAGGAAAAACCGGGTCAACTGCCGCCTCAACCTTTTGACTTTCGTCAGGTATGGATTCAGATGGTTCATCTTCAATGATAGGTGCTTCGGCTGACCACCTGAGCGGGCCAGCCGGGTTCTCAACTGGTGAAGGACTTGGCAGGTGTTTTTGATATCCAGGAGGAAGCTGCACTGGTAAAACCGGGCGATCTTCCAAAACTCTTTTAGCCTTGTCTAAGAAGGGACAACGGTGGATGGCATGGTCGCCTTCACACAGTTTGCAGGGAAATCTAGCTTTCCCTCTCTGTCCTGTGACTTCACTTTCACTAGTTGACGGTGAGCTGTCAACATGGCTATCAGAGGTTGACGCCACCGAATTGTGCAAACGGGGAGACCAGTCCCTTAGTATCCGAGGGATGTAGGGACAATCTCTGTGGAAGTGGTCTCCCTTGCATATGACACATGGCGATTTAGGCCTAGTCAGTGCTGTGTGTGGATTTTTGTCAGACGCCATTTGTTTGCCCCCAGTCGCTTTTGGCTCTTTCTTCTTCTTCTCTTTCTTCTTCTTTTCCTTCTTCTCCTTAGGAACTTGGTTTTTTGTTTTACCAGTTCCGTCAAGCGAAGAGGAAGGAGGAGAGGGAGAATTAGATGAAGTAGAAGGCTAGTGGGTAACTCTGGTCTGGTCTAACTGTTGATTCGACTGTTCAGGAATGGTGGTGTTCTGAACGACATTGGTTGAAAAGAGCCAGACCGGCAGGCCAATTGTCAGTCCTGGAAGCGACAATGTGGCCATATGGGGCGCACCAACATCTCCCCAAGAGGAGAAGGGACTAGGATTTCCACCAAGGGGAATTCCTTGTTTGGTGTGCTCCATTTTTTCAACCTAAAGATCAACGCAGGAATAGGGGTGATTGTTCCGTTTAAAATAAATTTTAACGACGCTTTAGACACAACTTGCTTTTTCACTTTTAAAGAGTCGAGAAAAAGCTAAAGATGACTCTAGTCTCCTTCGATGTTTTAACGAGCCCGAAGTGACAAATGCTCGGATGGACTTTTTTCGTTATAGAGTCTGAAAAAGGCCAAAAGGAACTGCTCTGGAGTTCTAGGTAGAGGGTGTGCCAAACTTTTCGCAAAACCGCAGAATACTTTTTAGGGTACGGGCGGTTGATCTTCCTGAATGTTGTGTTCAGTGCATTGCGATCAGTAGGGCGGCCGACACGGCTTCCTAAGGATAAAGGTTTTATGCCTATAGGGGTCTCCCAATATATACGCGACGGTACGTGGGAGCACAATCCGTACTGGCGCTATCGTCCCTCAGGAGGAATCACCCACCATCAACGAGATCGACAGTCACCAGGCTTTACGACGCCGGAACACGTCTCTAGCCTAGACCTCTATGTTGTGCGTTATGTTGCAAAGCGTTGTTAAGTTCATTCAATTTATTTTAAGTTGATCTTTTTAGAAGTTTGCCTTTCTGGATCACCACGAGATGTATGATACAATTCCTAAATGCAGTCTAAAGATGATAAGCAAGCTTTATATCTTTTCAACTATGAAACTCCTAGCTACTAAGGGAAAAGAAAGACACCATCTTTTCTCAAAGAGCATTCAGCACACTCTAATGCACTTTTCCTAAATCAATCATGCAAACTATCAAGATGCAAATGCACAATGCAGGTGTTTGTTTCCGCTTTCTTAGTATTGATGCCTACAAAGAAAGCTTTTTTGTACAACTTTGAATTTGCTTTTAAATGACAAATACAAACAAGTTTACTTTTTCGAAACCAGAAAGGGTAGAAGAGATTACAACACTTAACGATTTTCGAAATGAACACTTGTTTCGACACTTAAAAGAAACAAACTCAAACCAAAAGCAAAAGTAAATGTATAATCAACTGTAAACAGCCAATGAACTCTCTCCTAAGATCACAATCAACAGATCTGAATCAAGGGCTACAGGATGACTATTTCACTCTTGCAAAGGAAAACTGTAAATGACGCCACAAACACATAAAAACACTCACAGTCTTTTTGTACAAAAGGAGGCGGAATTTAAGCAGGGAAAAGGAGTTATCAGACTGGTACCTATGCTGGTTACAGGCTGCAAAAATCAGAGATCAAAACAAGGAAAAACAGAGCAAAGAACCCCAGCTGCACAAGGCCTAACTGGATCAGAGCACCCTCAACACATGGGTTTTGACATTCAGCGCAGGTAGCCTTCACGAGACCTGCGTTGAAATGCAGAACCTCTTCACAGGGTCTGCGCTGAAGGAGAAACGAGAGTTTCTCACTGGATTCTGGGTCACAGTTTGCTGATTAATCTACGGTTTCAGGCCAAATAAAAGCAACAAGCAAGGTATAATCAAAGGGATGCTTTGAGGGAGTACTAAGATCTATCACAAAGGATCATCAAATCATTTGTGAGTCCATTGTTCAGATCATAGACAAATCCAGTGATTGGATCAAAGCAGCAGCTCTCTACTTTGCATCTGAGAATAGTAGATGCAGTTCGATTGTTGCTGTTGAGTCTATGAAACAAACAATGATAGAGACACAAATAAAATGATTAAACAGATCTCCCCAGCGGAGTCGCCAATTTGTTGTGGGGAAAAATGCCTATGCAGGACGATCCTATCCACCTAAGGTGTGGTAGTGCCTTAGCAACAAACAGAGACAGCTATTCTAGTATTCTTCCTTTATGAATTAAGAATGAAGAGAGATGGATGGACTAACCGGTGTCTTCCGTTTGTCCCTCGATCCAGTTTCCCTTCTCTTTGAGAGTTCCCCAGCTACTTGCCTTCTCGCTCGCCCAGCTTCAACAGGTCTCTGCAAGATCACAAGAAGAGAACACTACACAAAGACATAGATTCATATTCATAACTAGTTCAGGATTAGAAATAAACTAAACATACTAATGCAACCATACATCAAAGATACATCAGTATATAGGAGAAACCAAGATAGCTTTATTGATGAATAACAAGGTTCAGGAAGAGATACAACCCAGAGGGCTCCAATCCAGCATCTCCTTCCCAGCAAATGGAATTCCTATCTTCACCCCCTTCAAAGCATTGAGCACCCAATGATTCCAATCTCAAACCAACAGCAATTCTTTGCAATAACAAAATTCCAGCCTCTAGATCTCATGGAGGAGAGATCCATATATAGATGTTTGGAGAGAGGATGAGTGAGCTTGAGATCTGACTAGTGTCCTCTCCCTCTGTCAGTTCTTGATTCCACTTGGAGGTTCTTGCTTCCACTTGGAGATTGGGAACCTCTTACTCATCACTAGTCGAATTCACTGAGGCAAGTGTCATTGAGGAAGATTCTGGAAGCTTCCTGGGTCTTGACACCTCTTGGAATGAACTTGCCATTTGTCAATTCCCGCTCAGCGCACCCTGGTAGTGCTTCTACCTGCGTTGCAGTGCAGGTAGCCAGTGTTGACTTTGCATTTCAGCGCAGACAGCTAGTGGAGCCACTGAATTGATCCTGAATTGACTTGTTTTTTAGCAGTTTCTGGTGGAGAACTTCTGTGAATTGTTGTGGTTTGTTGACCTTGTTCCTCTAGGGGTAGGAACAACAGGTTTAGGGACTTTGGATCCCTTAGATTATGGACATTTCATGCTTATAGCTGTAAGGCACAAAAATGTCTGTAACAATGGGGGAAGAAAACAAAGATGAGGGAGCAAGAGATCCTATCATAATATTGCTCAAGAAGGCCCTTGAGAAACAAAGGAATGCGATGATGGATAACTTTGCCCAGATCCTTCAACGGTTTCCCACCAGTGGCACATCCACATCCAACAGCCACTCTAGAGGCACCAATCCTTTTAAGGTACAAGTAAATTTTGACATTCCCATATATGCAGATGTCATAGACAAATGGTTAAATCTACTAGAAGGATATTTTTTTATTCATGACTTTATTAGCCAAGAAAAGATTACTTTTGCTATTCTCAAAGTTTCCCCCCACATTAAGGACTAGTGGGAAACCTAATGTGAGTAAAAGGATGAAAGTACACCCTCATTCTTTTCATCCACACCCACTTGGAATTTGTTTTGGGACATCATCAAGGAGCAGTACTACCCTGTCGGGAGCTATGAGGATACATAAAGTGGACCACACTGCAGCAAGGAAGGGACCAAGACGTGTCGGATTTTACTAATGTTTTTCATACCCTTCGCACAAAGTTGGGTATAAAGGATTCTGAGAAACATTTGGTACTCAAGTACCACGGCTGCCTGCATAGATACTTCTAAGATGAAATGGAGTTCCTGGACATCTCCTTGCTCGGCACGGCGTACCGATACACTGTCAAGATCGAGCAGAGTCTTAAACAGAAAAAGCGAGACTTTCGATCTATGAATCTGAAGCAAGGAAAAGGTGCCCCCAAACCGCAGAACAAAGGACAAAGCCAAGGCAGAACGGCCTACGACAACCCACCAAAGCCGCAAGAAAAGAACAACACCGTGAAACCGAAGAAGGACACGGGAAAGTGGTGTGAGTTCCATAAGAGCTCCACTCACAACACGAGTGTCGGTCCAAGCAGTCACTAGTGGCCGAGCTGAAGGCTTCTGAATCAAATGCATGTTCTAACTCTTAGTCAGAACCCGACAAAGGGAATGACCAAGGGAAGCAGATTATTGATGTAGAGCCCAACGCCACCGTTGCCACCATGAAGATTCAGAAGGAAAACCCGAAGATCCAGAGGAGGAAGAGCGCCTCTTTGACTCCCATATGAGGGTAAAGGGTTCCCCACTACAGCTCATTGTTGATAGCAGGAGCCAAAAGAACCTCATTTCAGCAAAGGTCGTGAAGCAGTAGGTCTTACTAACCACAACACACCCACAACCATACACCATCTAGTGGGTTCACCAAGGAAGGGATCTTCACGTCAACCAGCAGTGTCGCCTTCCATACAGCATCAGGCCCTTTAGGGATGAGGTATTATGTAACGTTGCTCCTCTTGATATTTGTGATGCATTATTAGGCCAACCATACTTGTGGAAGTGACATGTTGTGTATGAATCAAGGCCTCACATTTTTATTGTTACCTTGGGAAATAAGTTGTATAGGATACCGAAGGTAGCACCGCCTACCACCATATCTTTGGTTACTGCAAAACAATATAGTAAGCTCATTTCCAAAACTGGGAAATTTGTTTTCCTGATGATATGCCCTCAGAGAAAGAAGAAGACAGTGGCCACGACCTCCAAACAAGGCCCCTCCTCGTGAAAACAACAGATGGACAAGGACATGGAGGAGTACGAGGACATATTCACCTCCCCCGTAAGGCTGCCTCCCCCATAAGGGTGCCTCTGCACTGTCAGGTTAAGCATTCCATCAATATAACTCCAAGTGCGTTGTTTCCCAATGGACCAATCTATCGGCACTCTTTTCTAGAGAACGACGAAATCAAGAGGCAGATTCAGGAGCTGATGCAGAATGATCACATCCGACCGAGTTCATCACCCTGTGGGAGCTCAATCATGTTGGTATAGAAGAAGGATGGGACTCGGAGACTATGTATTAACTATTGGGCGTTGAACAAAATCACTTTCCGGAATAGGTACCAGATCCAACGGATTGATGACCTTGTGGACCAACACAAGGGGGCCAAATATTTTAGCAAGATTGACTTGAAGTCTGGATATCACCAGGAAACAATCGAACCCTCTGATGTGTGGAAGACTGCCTTCAAAGCCAAGGAGGGCCTTTTCAAATGGCTGGTTATGCCTTTCGGGTTAACAAATTCTCATGCAACCTTCATGAGGCTGATGGACGACATCTTGAGGACATTCACCAACTCATTTGTAGTGGAATACTTGGATGACGTCCTAATCTTCAGCCAAAGTTGGGAAGAGCACCTCCACCACATCTGACAGGTTCTCCAAACACTGCGACAACACAAGCTATGTGCCAATTTGGAGAAATGAACTTTTGACATGACCTAGTTTTAGTATCTGGGATACATTATTAATGAACGGGGGGTGCATGTGGATCCACCCAAGATCCAATTCATTCATGATCTACCAACCCCAACCACTCTGACAAAGATCCGCAGCTTTCTGGGTCTTGCCAATTTCTACCGCAAGTTCGTGTTGGGGTTCTCTCATATCACTTGGCCCTCGAGTCAAGTCACCAAGGGAGGAGCAAAAGAAAAATTATTTTGGTTTGAATCTCAATAGATGGCATTCTTAAAGTTGAAACATCGCCTTTACACTACACCAGTGCTCACATTACCAGACTTGCAACAACAATTTGATATTGAGACAAATGCCTCTGACTATGCTATTGGGGAAGTCCTTACTCAATAGGGGCATCCAGTGGCATATCACAGTGAGACACTTTCAAACACAGTCTGGAAGTATCCCACTTATGACAAAGAGATGTATTCCATTATGCATGCTTGCCGACAATGGAAGCATTACATTTTAGGGAAGGAAACGGTCATCCACACAGACCACTGACCCCTGCAGTTCATACAAATAGAAGGGAAGTTGCAGAATGATCACCATCAGAAGTGGTCCACATACCTGCAATAGTTTCGTTTGAATATCAAGTACAAGAAAGGCAACACCAATAATGTTGCAGACTACCTCAGCCAATCACTAATCATGGCATAACCACCATTTTCAACTCTTATGGGCACGAGAATTCTAATTGGTCACTTCTCTACAAAAGCGACCCAGAATTCAGCAACTGTTAGGGTCCCACCCTAACCCCCTTATTTATGTAATAAGATCGAGTACAAATGGAGCAATATTTCAATCTGAATTACATCCTAGATAATGCCACTCAGCTTAGTGTGGGTATCATGTACTTAGACAATGAAAGATAGCAATGGTGGCAGTGGCATCAACATTGCTATGGAAGGCCCTTGACTTGGGAGACATTCAAAAAGCTCTTATGGATCGCTTTGACCATGAATCTGCCTTTTTGGGTCGTCTCACTAAGCTCCGACAGACAGCAACAGTGGATGAATATATTACAGCCTTTGAATCCTTAGTTTTCCGCACTGGAGGTCTACAAGATGAGTTCTACACGGAATTTTTTGTCAGTGGTCTTAAAGAATCCATACAAGCCCATGTCCAACTACACCACCCTAGCGCCTAGATATAGGCTTGCAGGATATCTCGTGAAGTAGAACGTGCATTAGCAGCCCAATCCAATCGACAACATGTCACTACCAAAGGTCGCCCCCCACAGGCTCAAAGTACTACCCAAACACTCAAGGTTCAAAAGGTGTCCCCTACAGAAATAGCAGAAAGAAGAAAGCAAGGATTATGTTACTACTGTGATGAAAAATACTCCCCCGGGCATAAATGCAAGGAGACCAAATTCTTTCAAATAGATGTTACTGATCACAGTTCATCGGAGGAACCCCCACCACTTGAGGAACCAGAGGAGGAAGAAGAGGATAACCAGCATGACAATGTACCTGAAGAACTAGTTATCTTGTTGCATGCTTTGGAAAGGATTTCTTCACCTCAAACTCTCAAAATCATAGGTTTTATTAAGCATCGCCCAATAGTAGTTTTGATTGATAGTGGAAGTACACATAATTTTATCCATCAAAGATTCACGGAAGCAGTGCATTGTTTTGTACGAGCAGTTTCTAACTTTCAGGTCCAAATTGTTGATGGGGGAACAATGAAATGTGAAGGCCATTGTGAAAATGTCAAACTTCAAATGGGCGATTATCAGTTAAAGACCCACATGTTTGCCATACACATGGGAGGGTGCGACATTGTCCTAGGTGTTGAATGGCTTTGCACACTTGGCCCAATCACAATGGATTTCTAGGAGTTATATATGAGCTTTAAGCAGAACAACGACACACATACCCTCCGCGGACTCCACACGAGAGCTCCCTCTATCATTAACTCACATCATATGGAAAAATTGTTAAAAAAGGGGCACCAGGGATTATAGCTCAATTTAATGCTATCCAGGCCTTCGAACCCAATTCTCTTCAAATTCATCCTGAGATGCAATAGATCTTACATAACCATCTGCCAGTCTTTGACAAGCCTCATGAGCTTCCACCCTCGAGAGGGGAACATGATCATAGCATCACTTTGGTCCCAGGGGCCCAACCACCAAATGTGCACCCATATAGATATCCTTTTAATCAATAGAAAAAATAATCAAGGAACTTTTGGAAGCAAGCATCATTCGTCCCAACATTAGTCCTTATTCATCACCGGTGGTCATGGTGCTCAAGAAAGATTGGGAATGGCATATGTGTCCAGACTTCAGGGCCCTTAATAAGTTGACAGTCAAAGATAAATTTCCCATACCAGTTGTCGATGATTTGCTGGATGAACTAAATGGGGCTCAATTCTTCACTAAGCTTGATCTTCGCTCAGGCTACCACCAAATTCGCATGAAAGAAGTCGACATTCCAAAGACTGCTTTCTGAACTCATGAAGGCCATTATGAGTTCCTAGTCATGCCATTTGGTCTTTGTAATGCCCCGTCCACTTTTCATGGCCTTATGAATCACCTGCTCAAACCATATCTCAGAAAATTTGTCCTTGTTTTCTTTGATGACATCCTCATCTACATTCGCACTTGGGCCACACATCTTCAGCATGTAGATCTGCTCCTGCAACTGCTCTGCAAGCATAAATTATTTGTCAAGATGTCCAAGTGTTCTTTTGGCATGGAAGAATTTGAGTATTTGGGCCAAATTGTGGGGCGTGAAGGTGGCAGGGTGGACCCCAAAAAGATCCAAGCAATGTAGGATTGGCCTCAACCTAAGACCTTGAAGAGCCTGAGAGGATTTTTGGGTCTCATAGGCTACTATCGTAAATGTGTCTGCAATTATGGTCGCATTGCAAGGCCCCTCACTCAACTCCTCAAGAAAAATTCATTCCTCTGGAATGATGAAGCACAACAGGCCTTTACAGCTCTCAAAAATGCCATGTGTTCCACTCCAGTCTTAGCACTACCTGACTTCACCAAATCTTTTTTCATTGAATGTGATGCATTGGGTACGGGTATTGGGGCATTCTTAATGCAGGAAGGTCGACCCTTGGCCTTCACGAGCCAACAACTAAGTGGGAAGAATCTGGGACAATCTACCTATGAGAAGGAGATGATGGCCATCTTACATGTAGTAGATACCTGACGACCATACTTATTGGGGTGACGTTTCCAAATCCGCACAAACCATCAAAGCCTTAAATATTTTTTGGAGCAATGCCTATCCTCACCACAACAAAATGAATGGCTCGCTAAAATGCTGGGATATGATTATGAGATAATTTACAAGAAAGGGCGCAAAAATATTGTAGCAAATGCATTATCCCCCCAATTTGAGGAGGAAAGTACCATGCTCGCAATTTCCCTTCCCATTCCAGAATGGATTGAAGAGGCTCGCAAATAATGGTTTTCACATCCCTGGCTCTCCCAACTCATTACTCAATTGCAAGTGGATCCAAATTCCACATAGGGCTACTCGTGGCAGGATGAGATTCTTCGCTACAAGGACAGAGTCGTAATATCACCAACATCCACCCTCAAAAGCCCCATTTTGGCAGAGTTGCACTCATCTCCCACCGTAGGACATTCAGGCTTTCAGAAGACATATGCTCGCACTCGAAGATAATTTTTTTGGATAAGCATGAAAAAGGACATTCTTACTTTTGTAGCTGAATGCGACATCTGTCAACGCCACAAAGGAGAAATAGTCAAATCGCCAGGCACATTACAGCCATTTCCCATCCCGGCATCAATATGGATGGAGGTTCCTATGGATTTCATTACAGGTCTTCCAAAGTTAGGAAAAAAGTCAGTCATTATGGTGGTTGTGGACAGACTTTCTAAGTATGCTCATTTTTGTGCCCTACCCCACCCTTTTACACCAACTTTGGTCGCTCAATCTTTCATGGATCAGATCTTCAAATTGCATGGCATGCCCACTTCCACTGTGTTTGATCGTGACCCGGTCTTCACCAGTAATTTTTGGCATGAACTCTTCCAGCTACAAGGTACCCAACTACAACTCAGTACTTCCTATCATCCACAAACTGATGATCAAACTAAAGTAGTCAACAAATGTCTAGAAACCTACCTTAAGTGTTTCACTTCAGAAAAGAAACATCTCTAGGTACAGTGGTTACCTCTAGCTGAATGATGGTATAACACCAACTATCATGCCACCACCAAAATGACTCCATATGAAGCAGTTTATGGTCAACTCCCTCCTTCCCCCACTTCTTATATCAAGGGGTGCTCGAAGGTACAAGTAGTGGATCAACTCCTATAGAATCGCACAACCATGCTGGCCCATCTTCGAGAGAATCTTCATCAAGTTCAAAGCCGCATGAAGCAACAGGTAGATCAACATCGCTCAGAATGCCAATTTCAAGAAGGGGATCAGGTATTTTTGAGGTTGCAACCAGATAATCAAACATCACTCAAAGACAAGGGTTGTCAGAAACTATCTCCAAAATTCTACGAACCGTATCAAGTACTTCAACGCATTGGAGAAGTTACCTACAAGCTATCTTTGCCACCCACTACAAAAATCCATCCAGTTTTCCATGTCTCATGCCTCAAGAAATTGATTGGGAACAATTGCAAAATTCAAACCAGTCTACCTGAACTGGATGAAGAAGGGTCAATCTGGCTCTAACCTGAACAGGTCCTGGACACACGAGAACGGCACCTCAGTGGCCGCATGATCAAGGAAGTCCTCGTCAAGTGGAAAGACACCTTTCCGGAAGATGCAACCTGGGAACAGCCACTATTCTTCAGCAATTTCCACGGCTTCAGCCTTGAGGACAAGGCTATTCTTATGGGGGAGGGCATGTTAGGGTCCCACCCTAACCCCCTTATTTATGTAATAAGATCGAGTCATAGTTATAGTTAAGTAAAGAGTCAATAAAGCCCATATTAATAATTATAAGTGGTTAACCCGCATTTAATGACAGGACCATAGTTAGTTGCAAATGGGTCATGGTATTAGATAGATGGTATTAATAAGAACCATGGTATTGCCCCATGGTATTGCATGTATGAATCCTATATAAAGGATAGAGACTCCCTTCGAAGAGCATCGTGTCTTATTTTGTAATTGAGCTCAGCTCTATTGGAGGTTTCCCCCTCGAAGAGGCAAGTGAACATTGCTTTCTGAATAATAAAATACTTGTTGTTATTCCTCATTGTTCTATGTTCTGGGTATATTTCTTCACATATTTGGTATTCTAGTATCGTCTTGCAGGTTAAGAGCATAACAACACATACCAGACACTATTGGAAGATCAACAAGTTCCAAATTTTCACCTCCAAGATGCATTGTTATGCCACCTGGGATGCCTTTGTGTTCCTTCAAGCAAGCGTTCCAAGATGATTTGGGAAGCACACTATAGTCGAGTCACTGGGTATTTCGGGGTCGAGAAAATAGTGGTAGTGTTGCAGAAGTATTTCTATTGGCCAAATCTTCAATAAGATGTCGGGAAGTACATCAGATCTTGCACTGCCTACGTCATTCCCAAACCGACCATCAAGAAGCAAGGCACTATAGTTTGATGCCTACCCCTATTCAACCTCGGGAATCCATCTCCATGGATTACATGATGGGCCTTCATTCTACTAAGCATGGCAACGACTATGTTTTTGTGGTCATCGACAGATTCTTGAAGATGGCCATTATGGCGGCCTGCAAGAATAATATCACACATAAGTCACTGCTAAACTCTTCTTTGAACAAGTGTGGGTACACTTTTGGATCCCACAAACTATCATCTCATATAGGGACAGTAGGTTCCTTAGTGCATTTTGGTCCAGTCTCTAGTCGATGTTGGACACCAAGCTCACTAGGTCCATAGCTTTCCATCCCCAAACTGATGGTCAGACAAAGGTCATCAATAGGCTAATCATACACATTATGCACATGTACAACTCAAAGCATCCATGCACATGAGATGAGAGCCTCCCCTATGTCCAACACAACTATAATTGGGCTCTCCACAGCTCAACTGGCCACATCCCTTTTCAAGTGGGCTTGGGATTCTAGCCATTATGTCCCATTGATGTGGCCATACCATTTGCAACTACTCAACCAGATTTGGATCATGTTCAGTCCAAAGACAACAAGGCAAACAACTTCATTGAGTACATTCAACACATTCGCCAATAGGTCCATGACATTTTGGAGAAATCAAATGACAAGTACAAGCAGTGACATGATCAATATCGGGTGCCACACAAGTTTCAGTTGGGTGATAAAGTCTAGTTGCATTTGTAGAAGGAACGCCTTACCGGATCCTATCGAAAACTCAAACCACTCCAATATGGTCCTTACACCATTACCAAGGCTATGGGGTTAAATGCATTTGAGCTCGACATTCCTCCATTCCTTGGCTTGCACCCATTGTTCAATGTGGACAGCCTTCGACCATACTTCCCACCATTGATGGACACATCAGACATTGTAGAACAACTCACACCTACAAAGTTAAACCAAACTGCATGGAACAAGCCGCAACTGATCGAATCATGGACACATAGATCAATAGCACCCGACCGTAAATAATCCAATTGTATCGAGTTGTGAAAACAGGCCAACTCCTTCACCAAGGCAAGTGGTTTGCAGGGACCAAGCTCAACAGAAGTTTCCTCATCTCATGGAGGAACTCAACGCAATGGGGACCATTGCTTCCTAAGGGGGGAGGAGTGATCCAGGTGGATATTTTTGGCCACTCCTATTCCACTTGGACCCCCACCATTGTTTCTTTCAGTTTTTCAGTTTCCTTAATTATAGCACAATTTAATATTTTTGCCAGTTTTTTGGGTTCTAAACTTCTAGAGCCGTTTTGAGGCCCTAAACGATGTTTTTTGGGAAACTCACCGGTGGCTAATAGTAGTTTTCAAGTCAATATTTGTTGTTAGTAGTTGTAGTTCTCAGATAAATCTTTCTAACGAGGTATCGTACACGTCAAACGGAGATCGTATGCCAAAGTTATGATCCCGAGAAGTTGATGTACCAATTTACCCCAACGCGGCCCATAGTTTGGTGTTTCATCTCCTAGGGTTAGGTTTTAGGATGTTTGGGGTTTTCCATTGCTTCTCAAAAATAAATAGGCCCTCGAGCCTCATTGTAACACAGTTTAGAGGAATATAGCCTCCACATCTCTTCTCAGAGATAAGCTACCATCGCCCGAACTAGTCTCATTTCCATTCTGTTTGTAAGCATATTTCAGTATTTGATATTAATGAAATGAAGTGTTATTTCTACTGCATCTTTATATTTATGGTTATATCTGTAATTTGTTGCGTTCTTGTTTAAATTCGGATCAAACTCTTACCAATTTAAATTTAAATTCTCTTTCTCTAAAGATGAGGATCAAGCAATATAAAATAAGGCTTGTGAAGTTAGTTGTAGTTGGGAATTTGCTCTATTGGAAGTTCTTCCTTAAAGAGACAAGTGAATTTTTTCTAGTAATAAAGATATAACATTTTGGTGCTATTTTGATTCTTCATTTGCTATTGTACTAGTTTAAATTTAACTTTTTTAATAATAAATATGAATTAAATAATACAAAAATGATATTAGATTAGATTTAAACTTTTGACAAATAATATATTTGATTATTTCTCAATGAACAACTCAAAAAAATATTATTTTTTCCACATATAACTTATCATGATATAGTCACTAAAATTCATGTTTTCACATTTCTCCTAGCTAATATTACATCATGTTCACAATGATAAAGCCATGTATACTTTAAATAATTTACTTATAAATACATAAAAAAATGGATATGTATTTTAAATCATCTAAATAGGAATGAAAAATGCATCACCAAGTATTAGATTTGAAATTCAAACAAATGCCTCTTAATCACCATCACAAATTCGGTGCGCTTTATATGTTAGTCTCGCACCAAGGCAAAAATGATATATATGCACACTGGTGCATAAGTGTGACGCACTGCTATGGAAATTTAAATTTGTTAACCAACATCAGTGAGTAATACGTATGTGTGCATCGTTGATGGTGCGACTGTGTTTGAAATCGCACTGGCTCTGGTGCATGACTATGTTTTTAGCACATCGGTGTTTTATTTTTATTTTTTTACTGAAAGTTATATTTCCATGTTCATAAATACATCTTTCATTTAATAAAAAAATATTGTATTTTATATATGAGGTTGATGTATTTTATATGTCAATCATGTAGCAGAGATGTCAGCAGAGGGAGCAGCAACAGCAGCAGGAGAAAATGGTGGACCCATACAATATGGGCTGACCATTGGAGGCCGGAGAGGGATAACACCTAATTTTTGTCCTACAATACACACTCTAGGTGTCTTACCTAGATCTCCGATAGATCTCTGCTACAAACTACCATGGTGCCATGGATTTTAGAAATGAAACTGTGAAAATTTTATACTTTGTTAAATGTTATTGGTTCAAATGGTAAAATAAGAGTGAAATAAGAAGGAAGTGGTACGGAGAAAATATATCAGGTTAGGGTTTCATCAGTCTTATCAATCACACACCAAACCCTGTGAAAACTTGCAGGTGTGTTTCCTTTCATGCCATTGTCGTATTATACAGTTGATGTCCTTCAAACCAGCGACCTGATGTATATGGCTTAGGCTCGTGATTTTCAATGACATTATATATATGGCTTGGGCTTGTGACCTTCAATGATCATTCTAGGAAGGATATATTTTAATGATATATCACATGCAACACCTTATTATGTAGCCTTATCACTTATTATTACCATTAGAAATGTTTGTGAATCTTAAAGAATTCCAACAAGACGAATAAAAAAACAATATAATTAGAGAAATAAAGAAAACAAAAACATACAACAACAATATAAATGATGAAATAACACAAGTACATATCACTCTCCATGTCATCACCCTCATTATCTTTCTCGTTTGGCATGATAACGCTATTGTTCTCAAAAACATGTTTTGTTCTAAGGTTGTGTCTCAGTGCAAACTACCAATCTCTTCCTTTACATTATTTCGATCAAAGGTGTCCCACCACTTGCACCTAAAAATAACACATTGGAAGGAAGAGAAGTCCACTGGAATGATCTCTTGTATCTTTCCAATGTAACCTAATGTCCCCTACATTAGGTCTTGATCGTGGTGGCTAGCACGATTAGATTGATCTAAATTGACTTCCACTCAGTCTTGTGTCATGCATCCATCATCGACATCGTTCGTTCATAAATGATGTCCATATGCCCACGTAGATGGGAACAAATGAACCTACAAAAAAGTGAAAAATCACAGTGTTATGTGTCTAATAACCTGAACATAATTAAGAATATAAAATATATATACATGTTACAGTTCAAAGGTGCAGTATGAATTTAAAACTGTACAGAAAGATAATATAATTACTGACTTGCTACACCCAATACCTATGTTTAGCGCATCCTCTTCAGCACGCAGGTAAAGACCAGATGCATTACATTTCTCTCTGACTTGATGGGAAACCAAAATGTTAGGGTATGTCATTAGCGTGTTTTCTTTTAAATGATTGTGATAAGGCACACTTATTCCATTTAATTGTTTGAATTATTTCTTGTCATTGTCCCATTTCCTCCTATTCTCTTCGTACAATGCGACCCACGGTTGTGTCGCTTCCATATTGTAAGGAATGAATTTGTTGATGGCTTAAATTTCTAAATTCGTTGATGAAATCAAACCAACATATATATATATATATATATATATATATATATATATATATAGTACGTATGAGATCAAAATATGCATTAATATGAAGTTCGGTGTGAATAGTTATTGTGTAGTTGTTGTGACCACCAACAACCCCCCTCCTTCTTTAGTATTAGCAATAACACTAAAGAAGTGGGGACCCTTAGTAAAAAATCCAAAAAATTAAAAAAAAAAAAAATTGTATTATACTCCTCAAAAAAATACATCGCACGGAGAAGAGTGAAACATTTCTTTATGAGCACAATAAAAAACTACGAAGAAGCGACGTGAAATTCATCGCATCGCATACATTAAGAAGCGCCCATAAATGAAAATCTTAAGAAATCTCCGATGGCCGATATGCGACATCGCATATCGCAATGTCGCATAAACAACACACAATAACCTAACAAATTACAACGATATGCGATCTGCGATCTTGCGATCCTACGATCTACGCGATTCTGCGTTAAACTGATCAGGAAACTCTGCGATGACACATCTTGATAATGTGATCTGCGATGATGCGATGCGAGTCGCAGAAATCACCCATCGCAAATTTTCCTCGGCTCAGCATTCAAGAAAAGTTGTCCCTAAACCAAAAATTGGGCGCGCGCCTTAAAGAAAATTAATGAATGTACGCCAAGATATTCATGAAGGACAAGTTTTGTGTTTTTCAAAAAGTCAGTTCACTATGAGGTGTCATGATTTTATACATTCGTAGAGCTTAGAGCTTTCGTGTCAAAATTTACTATCATTACTCTTTTCCTTTGCGTGAACTGCAGGAATAAAAAACAGGAAACAACATGAAGCAATGTGCAGGAAACATCTAAGGAAAAAGGGAAAGCGTCAATGCTCGGAGAATAGAGAAGAGATGCCCTCATAAGCGGATACCGCATGCAACAGAAACGCAGATTTCAAAGTATGACTGAACAGATGCTGATATCAATAGGCGATTCGACACTCAAGGTCAAAAGCTCACAAAATCAGCATGTTTACAAAATTCTGAAGCTTATGCCCGGTAAAGGAAAAAGCGCTAAAAGCGGAAAACGCACCAGAAAGTCTCGGATCAAAGAACGGAGGCAGTTTTTGATGCGCGATTAGCGCCTAGTGCTAATCGTGCATCGCTAAGAAAATTGTTCAGAAAGCAAAGTCCCTAACTTGCTTAGTCATCCATGAGTCCGGAAACCGAGATAGCAAAAGCAAGCAATTTAAGAGGAATTTGGGTTGTTACCAAGTATATACGCAGTAAATTTGCACAGCCAGAAGATGATTCCCAAAAATATCTTCTAGTTTACTAAAAAGTGGTGCCAGCGCTTGCCGTTTCTATTTTCATAGCCCAAGCAAAAGCAGAAGACAACCAGCCGACTCTTCTTAGGCAAATGTTGCATGCTCGCAAACACTAAGGAGCAAATACAGAAATAGTTAAGAATTAGATTCAATTTTTAGAAATAAGTTTGCTTAGATAAAGGGCAGTCATTTAAACCGTATCCGAAATTTGTGTAATTAAGTTATTTAGTTAGTAGTATTTAAACCCTTCTCAGGCATTTAGAGAAGGGTCCAGAAATTTGTCAAAAACTTGTCCTCAGAACATGCACTTCTGCACCCTCAGAGGAGGTTTTGATGAATGAATGGATCAAGGTTTATTAATGTTTGCATTTGATATCTGCTACTGATGTTGCACTTCTGTACTCTTGGTAGATATTAGAACAAGTGGAGATAAATCATTGTTGCTTGAAGCTTATGAGTAGGACCAGTCATAAATGGTACTTTTATCTCTTGGCCATTTCTGCTTATATTCTTAAAGTGATATATAGTTTTTAGTTGTTTATATGTTATTGCATGAATTTTTGAGTTACCATTTGGCACTTTTGTACAATGGAGTCATTTATTTATGTTTGATATATGAATAACTTATTATGCGATATGTTGTTCACAATTGTTTTGCCTAACTTTTTATGCAAAGTGGTTCATCTTAATTGATTTCCATTCTTATGATAACTGAATGATCTTTATTACCAGTTATTATTTGAAATCTCTTTAGATCGCATAATAGAAGAAATACATCCCGGGTTAGCATAGATTAGATGTGTTGTTTTCATTAGATTACAATAGCATAGAATTATATTAAAGTAGCTTAGATTAGAACTCTTAGATCAGCATCATCCAACTCTGCACACACACACCCTTAGATTGGGAAACTGGTCCCATTATCCCCAGTCGGACCCGCTATACCAAACGGATAAGGAGCTGCCAACCAAGGTCCGAACCGGGTGGGTATCCCCCTTGTTGTCGACCCGATTTTCGGGGCTTCAACAGTAGTAATTTGACAAATGATAAGCCCGCACTTACTCTTTATCATGCGCCTCTTTCCATTCGTTTCAAGAAGCTCCCCTTCTCTTTTTTCTTCATCCCTTTCGTCGTCCCAAATTGCCACACCTGGAGTGTTGTTGTAGCAACTGGCATTATAGAAAGACTCATACAATATATACCGCTCTGTCATCTACCCCTTGGGTTTTTCCCTTTTTCGAACAAAACCTTTCAATTTATTCATGTACCTCTCTAAGAAGAACATCCAACAACAAGAAATGATGCCAACTAATTCAATCTCACCTATTAGGTCAATTAGAATATGAACTTGCAAGTCCATGAAACTTGTTAGAAATTCCTTCTCAAACATTCAAACAATCTCAGCTATCTCTTCTGCAACCGTGGAATGCTAGCCATATGAATCTCCTTTGACGTGATCCAACGTAAAAATGCATATAATTTAGATATGGCACGTCGTAGGTCTTGGGAGAAGTCATGGTTCACACACCCATGTACAAGCAGAGGATAATGACACTGAACAATACATAGTACATTATACAAAAAACAATTATAAAATATTCCATTACATAAAAATAAAAATAAGTAAATAATTCATGTTTTTGACATACGTACTCTAAGAAAGTGCAAATGGTCATGCAATTTCAACCCCGAAAAACGATCTTCCATAGTGAGAAGCATAGTAGTGAAGACCGATATAAAGAAGGCACCCTCAAACTTATTATAACTTCCTTTGCCAAAGAAAGATCGTCTTTCTTTAAAATCCATCGAACATCGCTTTCTTTGAAAGACCAAGAGGGACCAACCTCTTCTCTAGTTTCTTATCTTGGCCAATGTTTCTTTTTTTTGTTTTTAAAGAAATAAGATCTCTCTTAATAGCCAATGTGCCACTTTCTCTCAATGATATGTTCCTCCATAAAGAAGATGAAACATTTTTAAATATATGCATGGGATTTAGTAAGTGGGTAATCTTAAGATTCTCCTAATATGAGAACTCATAAAAGACATATTTCCTTTTCATCTCGATGGGAAATTTCTCAACATAGGTGTCGAAGAATTCTGGATCATTGAACATAGGTTTCCCATTTGAATCGAACAATTATGTAAACTCCTCCTCCTTCTCTATCTCTCATATGCTCTAAGCCATTCAATTCGTTTCATTATTGTAGACCTTTGGGTTCTCTCTTATTTAGCATTGAAAGCATATGTTTCTCTTCTGTAAGGGTGTTATTTTGGGAGGAATACCATGGAGCAGTCATACATTGGCTTTTATAGATGGCCATACCACCTAGCTTTTAGAGAAGGTCCACAACATTTACATCCATGATACCCTTTTGTTACAAGACTTGCAAAATTATTGTATACAAGACAGTACGTTAGCGACCCTTAATATTTGAACAATTGTAGCGAATTAAATTAATATGCAAAACAACATTAGTCAACAAATCAATAAGAATTTAATTTACCAGAGAAAACTCTGAAGCCTGGATAATCCCGTATGGGGTAAGCACATACGCCATACAACGTAAAAATCCTCTATGTTGTGATGGGTCTTGATGCAACGTACATGTATATCCCTTCCCATAATTCCTTCAATTCATCTACCAATGGTTGTGAGAAGACATCCATATTCTTCACTTGTCTTCTACTAAGGACTATGAGAGACAACATAAGATGTTCATTTTTCACGGACAACCATGGTATTGTTATTGATCACTACTACAGGCCAAACAGAGTAGTTGTTGTTTTGAAGGGAATATGGGTTGACACCATCCATGGCTATGCTGAGTCGTAGACTTCGTACTTCATATTTGAATTTTTTAGGTCATGTATCCTCTATATGCTTCATGGCTATTAAATTTGTTGGGATTCACATAACTCCTGACTCACTTCTATGTGAGGCATATCATCCCTGCAACATAGCTAATTCTTTGCAACAAAATAGTCTTTTAATCCTTGGGATTATAGGCATGTGCCTCAATATATTATGAGGATGACGAAGTGATTTACTCATTTTTTTAAATTATGGTACCTATCATGCCCACATTTCGAACATATCTCTGTCTGTATATTCTCCTCTATATAAAATAAAATCATTCGAACATGCATGATATGATATGTACTCAACACCCAACATTTTCAACAATTGATTTGCCTCTTCACAACTACCTAGAAAAACATTATCACTCGAAAGAACCTTATCTTTGAATATCTTGTAGTTGGTGGGGAATATAATTGTACAATGTCAATATTTAACATTCATAAATCAGTCATTTTTAATTTTCATTGTGTGATGAAATATAAGGAACTTAATCGATAATGCAAGTCAATTACCTCAATATTACCGAGAAACATCCATTCGACATGTCAAACTTTTCTTTCACGTTGTACAGCAACAACGTTGTCCCAAGCTGAGTAAACTTTGACTTGTCGCCATTTCCAAAGAAAGGGGTGGTGGAAGCAGATTTAAGCCTTTTGAATAAGGTATCAGTGATCCTAACTCATCGTTCTGGAATACATCTAACAAAATTCCTCTATGGCAACCATATCCTATAAGTAATCATCCATACCAACCTTTATTTGATTGCCTCCATTGCCAACTTATCATGAAGAACTATTATTAGAGTAGTCATTCCTAATTGGTGAATCTAAACATAGTGGGAATTGAATAGGTGGTTTATTCAAGCATTATTTGTATGATTCCTCTTTGAGTCTTGCTCTTAATGCATCCTTCTCTCGAGTTGACATTGTAGTGGAGTGCACCAGAACATGGTAGGTGGGTCACTCATCATTACTAGAATCCTTATAATTTCAAAAAATATTGAACGTCATTAGTACAATATCAATGATATTAGCAAGCAAGTCAATGCATTTGGTTTGTTGAAATTACATTATACCAAACAATTATTTCCATCGTTGATCCAAGATTTTGGTTGGAAGATGCCATGTTCCAATAAGAAGGGTGAAGAGGGTGTCAATTTTCATCTACCAACTGCTTGCGATATGTTTCTCTTGATAAGAGCTTTCGACGTTTTTGAAATGAAAGAATATTTGCAGCATCTAAACTTGATTCTGAATTAGGATCCTGCAAATTTGGATACATTTTTATTCAAATTGACATAGATTTATAAATAAATAAAAAATCAATTAGATAATTGAAATATAAATAAAATGTGAACTTGCTAGAGATGGAAAGCAAGAACTCTGTAAAGGAATTTAATCAACAATATGTAACGAGCTGGAATTTGAAGAATTGGCCATTTGATATTATTGAGATTTTGTCCAATCATTTGAGAAAAAACAGAAATAAAATTTTGTGTACATATCTAAAATTAATCTCGAGAACCATTTCAATTTTTCAAATAATTTTTCAAGAATAAGATGACTTTAAACAGAAAATGTATACTATGAACTATTGTAATTCATGCGGATGCATCCTAAAGGATAATTTGAGATTAATATGTCATTTATATCAAATTAAAATTTCAAATAGCATTTAAACCCAAACGGTGGGCTTATCTAAACAAAGTGCACCAATGTGTTTAAAACATAACAACATCAGGGCGTTCAAATAATACCCACAACAGTTTTTAGCATTCCGATAAAAATAAAATAAATTAAAAATGTTATCATATCGGTGTTCTACAAAAAACGCGTCGATATGTTTAGAAAGAAAAAAACAGCGACGATACGCACATATTTCCAGATTGTAAAAAATAAAAACGAATTCAACCAACTCAGTGCTCTTATAAAATTTAGAGCACCAGTGATTTTAAATAGAAATTGCATCATTGCAATCAATAAAAAAAAAAAAAAAAAAACGCACTATTTCGATATTTCGAAAATTGAAAAAAAAAAAAAAAACAAAAAACAAAGAAAAAATTGTATCATGTCGGTTCGTTCAAAAAATTTGGCGCCCTAGCAATGTCGGTGTGTTTGTTTTATAAATGCACCGGTGTGCTTGACTATCGAAATCACTGATGTGCGAAGAAATTGAAAAAAAATGCGATTTTTTTCTTTTATTAAAATTCTAAAACAAGCAGGAATTGATTTTTTGAAATCTAATTCCATAAAGTCTTTTAAAGAGTAAAAATTTATTCGTCATTTCATTATTTTACCCAAAATTTCAAGGGACTAATTTGCAAGAGAGACATACCAGGAGCAGTGTCCAGTAGCAGAATTCTTTGGAGCAAATTTATTCACCATTTCATTATTTTACCCAAAATTTCGAGGGACTAATTTTGCAAGAGAGACATACCAGGAGCAATGTGTAGCAACAGAATTCTTTGGAGCAAAAGAAGTATTCAGAAGCTCAGAAATTAAAAGGTGTGGTGATTCACTCAAAAACCTGCATAGTAAAAAAATTAAATTTTATTGTTTATTTTACTAGTAACAAATTTTACACATTTTTTTAGGGTTTAATTCAAAGAGAAATCATTTGCAAGAGAAACATATTGGGAGCATTGTGGTGCTGCAAAATATTTTGGATCCAAAAGATCAAAAGTTGAAAGTTATGGTGATTAACTCAAAACCCTACATAGCGAAAATCTTAAATTTAGTATTAAAATATATTACAATTTCTATTAGATTCATTCACAATTCATAACGAAAAAAAAATAATAATAATAAATAAATAAAAATAAAAATTTAACCCCTTTTTAATAAAAAATTCACTATAGATTTTACTAGTAAATTTTTTTACGATCTTTGTTCCTATTTAAATTTAATTAAAATTCAAAAAAAATATTTACCTTAAACCCTTGCTTCTTCCTACAAAATTTCACCTTAGTGTTTAACTTCCTTTACCACTTCACAATTAGGTTTTTTCAATTTAGGCATTTTAGATTTAATGGGTTCGTGTACTTACATGTAAAGTAGGGGAATCACTTATTGAATTAAATCCAAATCATGTTGGCCCTCTCCGTTTTTTTAAAACAATTTTATATTTCGCAATGCGCCATATGTAATATAACACATCGGTGCTCCCTATGTAATACAACACAGTAGTATATTATAATACTTTCGATTATGTCAAGTTTGTTCATTGGTTCTCCCGGTGTAATATAAAGCACCAGCGCACCTCTTCCAAATAGTATCGTTAAATCATTACAGTGTGTTTAGCTTTACAAATCACACCGTCATATTTTAAAATTAATTTTCCATGATGGCGTTGAACAATTAAACTCTCGGTGTATTTAATGCTATAAACGCACCGGTGCGTTCATTCAAATAAATGCACCGGTTACCAAAACTTATTTTGGCTTAAAATTATTTGATTTATTTGTAAAATATATTTCATGGCTTTTGTATTGAATGATACAAGTTGTATATTGATAAAAAAAAATGTCTTGAAAGGTCTCAAGTAACAAAAATATTGATCGACACAATGATATCACATCAAAAAAAATAGAGAAGACAAGTTCTTTCTAAATTCTTTACAAAATTAATATGTTTGAAATATATGTAAGTTTACTAATATGTATTGGTTGGTGTGTTTTATGCAAAGTCACAAAATGAATAAGGTCGATAAGATTATTTCTAATCTAAGTGCAGAAGAGCATAAAATCCTGATAGAAAAATTGCAGAATGATGAGTCAGGTGGCTGAAAAAATATCATTCAATATGAGTTTTTTTTAATTTTCATTGATAATATACTTAAGAATATTAGATAACATGTTTCAAACAATTCATATATGTTTAATGTTCTACAGGGAGAAACAACAAAAAAAAGAATCAATGTTGTTCTAAGAAAAGAAAAACTATAGAACATGTAAACGACGATGAATTGGTCTTTAGCTCATCTAGAGTGGTGTCGGAGGTTAATGAAAGTGGGGGAATTTTTATATAACTATGATGGATCTAGTGGAACAAATGTCTAGACGTACTTTCCACTTACAATACAAAAATCAATCCAGTGATTCTAAGAACCAAATTATATCTAAACTACATGAAGCGTTTCCATAGAAATGGTCAATGGGACATGCCAAACTTGCAATAACAAAAACATACAACAAAAAATAATCATTCAAAAAGTAATATACGTGACTATATAAAATGATTTTCTAGAATTATATGTATATATTATTACAAACCGTTCATTTATTAATATTGATTTATTATATTTAGTTTTCATATATCATTATAAAAAATAATTTATTACTTTTTTCAAGAAGATTATGAAAATCTCAAATGATCAATGTATTGATAGGCGAAACATGTTAGTAGGAATGTCCAAAAAAATGTATAAGGATATGGTCAAAGAAATGGACATAATTGCATCACAGGAGGAGCCATCTCAACAAAAATGTGCATCAATTGTATGTAATCATGATTGACTTTGTTCATGTACAAAAATAATTTCACATTAAATATTAATTTTCAAGTATTTTATTGCAAAAAAAAACAAGATGGAACTCAACATGGAAGAGAAGGGCTGATTTCAAAGTTTGTGAGTAATTGTTAATATTTCCTTATAACAACTCAAGGTTTCATTTTTGTATATTGTAAGTTGGTTTACAACAACCATCATTAAATGTCTTCAAATAGGTGCTAACATACAAAGAAGAGTCATTGGAAGAATTGATTGACATTGGGTTAAATAAGAGTTGTGAGTATAAGTTGGCATATCAAAAATTAATTATGGAATTTGTAAGTATATATGTTATTTTATTTCTGAGTTTATAATTAATAGAACAAAAAATCCATTTATATTCAATATATGATTTATAATGGGGTTTAAAACATGCAGGAAACAAAGTATGGAACTACATCGATAGAATACTTGTTGCAACAAGGCATGAGACTTGATTTTGAAACAATGTGCACAGTTTATGAGTCACTTCTTGATAGTACATTCCTATTCGATTTGCATTGATGTATATTATTTATTTCAATTTTATTCTCACCAACATAGATACACTCATTACACTTTATTTTTATGTTTGTGGATGGAACAATATCAAGAAGATGAAAACAATCGATGCAATCAAAAAACATTCCTCCAAATAACCCAAGTAATGGAAGTAGCTCGAGCGTTGAGAACAATTCCAACAAAAAATGATGATCTATTTGGATATCAATGCAACCTGTTTGTATTTTTTGAAATAACATTCCTCCAAATAACCCAATTCATGGAAGTAGCTCAAGCGTTGACAACAATTCCAACAAAGAATGAAGATCTATTTGGATATCAATGCAACCTGTTTATATTTTTTGAAATAATTGTCTGTGAAAATCAAACATTTTGTTTAATGTAATGGACATTGTGTCCTAACTGAAATACAATGGGTTGCCAATAACAATCTCATTTTGTATGACAAAGAGCCTCTTATTGATATATAATAAAATACATTTTAATTTATTCTATTATATTATCCAATGTCGTTGTGAAATGTTATGCCACTTTTTAAATATATGGATAATTAATACTATACTTAAGAGATGTGAAATCTAATAATACAAAAAATTAATCCAAACATCATATACAAATGCACTAATCAAATTTTAATTTATATGAATATTGTTATAGTATATATGTCAGTTTTTTTATAAATAACGGATTTAAAAAATTACAACATTTGCAGTGTCATAGGTCAATGTTTCCAAAAAGGAGAAAATCTCATTCAAAAAATCGTTTTGTTTATAACATAATGCACTGGTTTATTATTTTATATAAAATAACTATGACAGAATCTTTTTGCATGGTCGATGTCTTTTCGAAAAACGGCAGCACCAAGCTTTTATTTCTTCAAGCACCAATATTGTTTGAGATTAACACCCCGGTGCATTGTAATTCTCAATGCATCAATGCTTTCATAGAACTAACAGTTCAATGCTACAAAATATTATATCCAACCTGGTGCATTACGAAAACAAAGAACATTGGTACTTTTGTATAACTAACACATCAGGGTGTTTGTACAAACGATACGCATTGGCATTGCTAGTTTAAGAAAACGCACCAGTACAGCAATTATTTTTTGTGTGCCACGATGTCGTTCCTTACAAGAACATCCCAGGGCTATTTGATATAATAGCATTAGTGCGGTATCTATTATGTGTCAGTGTTCTTTGCATTCAATGTCTCGTTGCTTTTAGTTATGTATGTCATCTAGTGCTTTTATGTATATAGCGCACAGATGCTACTTGTTCCATGAAGCGCATCGCAAAAAAAAACAAACAAACAAACAAAAACAAAAACAAAACAAACAAACAAAAACAAAAACAAAAACAAACAAACAAACAGAACAAAAAACAAAAAAACAAACAAAAAAAAACACTGCTAAAACCTCGAGCCACCTAGATTTTTTCAGTTGTGATAAAGTTTCGTTAAAACCTCCACTAAAACATTTGCTATCACAAACAGATGTTTTAGTGGATGTTTTTTTGACAATATTTTCCAATTTTATAACACTAAAAACCTCTGTTATAACCTCCGCTAGAAGGTATTTTCCTTGTAGTGTTATGTTCCTTACATGCATTTATTTGTATATCTATGCATACTTCCCTCATCAATATCTTCTCTTCGCGTCCTTTCTCTTGTGTGTTGACTTCCTCAACACGTCCCATGAGAATAAGGATAATATATGCTTGTGCTTCACTCAGACGTCACATACCCAACTCCAATGCTAACACCAACAAACCATTTAATCTGTCAAGGAGATAGGTAGGGAAATAAATGAAGTGGATTTGGTTTACACTTAGCAAAAGAAACTCATCCTTACATCTCAGTCATATTTTACATTTTCACATGAATTCACATAAACAAATATACATAATGACATTTACATGGGGGGTAGCAAAAGGGGTTGTTACAAAGTTGCAAAGGGAGTCAATACATATTAACATAAACACTAACATCATAAAGAGGGATTGTTAGCTTTTGAGTGGCTCCAAAATGTTATGCAATCAACTCACAAAATAGAAGAAAAGATAGATCAACGACTTAAAAATCAACCTCTTCTAGGTGTCAACCTATTTTACATTACACAAATGAACAATTCTTAGATTATACAAATGAAAAGGTCTCATTTCTATATATAGCAGTCTAAGGGGTCACAATATAATCAGAGTCTACATAACAATAATAATGTAAGGGTACAACAATAACAATAGTGGGCGTCTATGGGGCACAATAATAACAATATGGGGACTACAAGGGCATAACAATAACAATAAGGGGCTACACTAATATTAAAAGGATCTAACATGCCCCTCTCCTTCAAAAAAGTGTTGTCCTCAACGCTTGAGTAATTCTGGATGCTTATGTATAAAATTCTCATCCTCCCATGTGGAATCTTCAGTGGGTAAGTTCTTCCACTTGATGAGATACTATGAAATTGATCGATTTCGTAGTTGTCGAGTTCTTGTTTCCGTGACTGCTTCAGGTTCCAATATGATTTTTCATTCCTCGTCAAAATCTGGAAATATTATTTGAACTGGGATTTTGTCACCTATAACCTTCTTTAAGCATGAAACATGGAAAATTGAGGGCACTTGGGCATATGCAGGAAGCTCTAATTTGTATGCCATAGTACCAATATTTTGCAACACTTCGTAAAGACCATAGTACTTTGCTAATAATTTATTATCCTTCTTAGCTTGCTTGAGGGACATTTGTTTGTATGGTTGTAACTGTAAAAATACATAGTCGCCTACATCAAAACTTCTTTCGTTGCAATGTTGATCAGCATGTTGTTTCATTTGATTATGCGCCAAAGTGATGTTATCGTTTAATATTTGGAGAACCTATTGTTGATGCTCGATGTGATCTTCCATTGCTTGAACCTTAAAATTTTCTCTTAAAGATGATGCGATGGACAGTGGATGATATCCATAAAGTGTCATAAATGGGGTCATTTTTGTCATAGTATTGAATGAAGTGTTATACCACCATTCAGCGAGAGGTGACCACTTGACCCATTGTGTTTGTATATCGAATACAAAGCAATGAAAATATACTTCCAAATGTTTTTTCATTATCTCAGTTTTCCCATCAGATTGAGGATGATAAGATGAGCGATGAACTAATTGAGTACCTGGACAAGAAAATAATTCCTTCCAAAAATTTCCAGTGAACATGGGATTTTTTTCGCTTACAATAATATTTCGGTTTCCATGTCGCTTTTGAATTGTTTCCATAAATGAAATAGCAACTGTACTAGATTTAAATGGATGAGATAATGCACAAAAGTGTGCATACTTGATAATTTTATCAACTACTACCATGATGACACTCTTTCCTTCGGACTTCGGTAAACCTATAATAAAATCCATTGAGACCTCCTACCAACATTGACTTGGAATGGATAAAGGTTGTAACAAACCCGGGGTCTTAATTGTGTCAACTTTATTTTTTTGGCAAACCAAACATTATGCCACAAAATTTTGAATATCAAATTTAAGGCCATCCCAAAAAAAATCCTTCTTGACCCAATGGTAAGATTTTAAAAATCCTAACTTCCCTCCTAAGGGAGAGGTGTGCAATTCCAAAAGAATCTTTTGTTTGATTTGGGAATTTTTAAAAAGATACAAGTGATCTTTGTACCATAATGAATCATTTTTTTCAACTAAATGTATTAGATGTATTGGGATCTTATCGCAAATTTGAACGAGTGTCCACACTTCTTCATCATTCTTCCATTCATCCCTTGCTTCGGTTATCCAATCTGGTTAGATAATAGAAATGGCACAAAGCAATGCTTCCACATCCTCATCATTTCTTGAGAGTGCATCTGTAAAACCATTTTGCTTCCCTTTTTGGTAGATGATTTCAAAGTCATAACCCAACATCTTTGTGACCCATTTTTGTTGCTCTTCTGAAGATAATATTTGTTCCAAAAATTATTTTAAGACTATCGTGTTATTTTTTTACCTTGAAGTGTCTTCCCATTAGGTAAGGTCTCCGTCTAAATATTTTCCTTTGATTGAACGACTTTCAAAAGAAATGGGTCTTCCTTCTTGCATTAAAATAGCACCAATTCTATTCCCTGAAGCATCACGTTCCACAAAAAAGGTTTTTGTGAAGTCTGGCATAGCTAAGATCAGTGCTTCGCACATTGTCTCTTTAATATGTTCAAAGGCCTTGGTTTCTTCTGGAGTCCAAGAAAATGCATCTTTCTTTAGTAATGTTGTTAGAGGTGCTATTATTCTCCCATAATTCTTAACAAACTTGTGATAATACCATGTCAACCCGAGAAATCCTCGAAGATGCTTTATGGTTGTAGGATTTTCATTCCTTAATGGCTTTAATTTTTTTAGGGTCTACCTTAACACCCTCATGAGATATAATATGACCCAGATATTCCACCTACTATACTCCAAATAAACATTTAGAGGTTTTTGCATATAATTGTTTCTCCTCCAATAATTTGAGCACCTTGTTAACATGTTGAATATGATCCTTCTAGCACTTGTTATAGATTAGTATATCATCATAAAATACTAACACAATTTTTATAAGGGTTTGAAAATGAAATCCATCAAACCTTGAAATGTAGAAGGTGCAATGGTAAGGCCAAAAAGGCATGACCAAAAAATCATAATGACCCTCATGAGTTATAAATGTTGTTTTCGAAATGTCTTCAATCTTCATTCTAATTTGATGATATCTCGAATGAAGATCCAACTTGGTGAATTAAATTACTCCATGTAATTCATCCAATAATTCATCAATGACTGGAATGGGAAATTTATCTATTAATAGTGAGTTTGTTGATCTCCATATAATCTAGACACATGTGCCATGATCCATCCTTCTTGTGCACAAATACCACTGGAGCAAAGAAAGAACTTTGACTAGGTTGAATTATAATGGCCTCTAGCATTTCTGCAACCATATGTTCAATTTCATTCTTTTGGGCATAGGGATATATGTAAGGCATGATGTTTGGATGAACACTCACTGGAATCAAATGAATAGCGTGATCATGATCACGAACCACAAATCATGATCATGATCACAAATTAGGAGTCTCAAATACCTTGGAATGATTTTCCAATGCTTTTTGGAGATATGGAGAAATAGATGATTTCGATGTTTGAACCTCTAGTGAGCATAATTTTGCAATTCCGCCCCATTGTTATTCCTTTAGAAGCTTTGTCATGCTATTAGATTTTATTATATTTCTTGGTTTCCCTGCGATACCCCTTAATTCAACTTACTTTCATTCCAAAAAAAATTCAAGAAAAATTCTTGAAAATTAAAAGTTATCATACCCAAAAATTATAATCATTGGACTCCTACTACAACATCAACACCACCCATTGGAATGGAAAGCATTAAACTATTTAATACATATTCCCCCATGGTTAGTTTGACATTATGCCACTTTCCAAAGAAATTTATAGTTCCTCTATTTGCAACCATCACTTGACACTCTGATGCTAGATATAGGAAGCAATTCAATTTCTTAGCTACCTTACAATGAATAAAATTATGGATACTACCAGAATCAATCAACGCTACATTTTTATTCTTGATATATCCTTCTATCTTGAGAGTTTGAGGAGTGGTAATTCTTGCCAATGCATTACAAGATATGGTCGAATTCATTTCTTCTTTCTCTGGGGTTGGTTCGTGGTGTATATCCTTTTTTTTTACATTTCTTGTTTTTTTTCTTCCTTCTCTTCACAATCTATATAAAATAATTTCTTTTTAACATACTTATGACCTTTAGTGTATTTTCTATCACAATTGTAACAAAACCCTTTTGCTATTTTTTGTCCAATTGTTGTGGTGTCAACCTTGTAGGTTTTGGAAGGCTAGAAGCAGCAACACTTACATCTTTGTTGTTGTAAGTGGTAGACTTCTTTATTGCCATAATTTTGCTTTCAACTTTTCTTGCCACCCTTAATGCATTCTCCAGTGATTCAGGTTCACAAAGGCAAACCTCATGTTGTAGGTGATCTTTTAGATTCCCTATGAAGACATCAATTCTATGCTCCTCTAGAATATCATTTATCCTTATATTCAATTTTTGGAAGTCCTCAATGAGCTCTGCCATTGAACCCTTTTGTTTGATATTTATCAATTGGCTAAAGAAGGTGTTGCTCTTTGTATCCTCATAATGTGTTATCATTTCCTCCTTAAAAATTCACTAAGTGACAAGTGGTTTACAAGAAAAAAAATCTATCGATACCATACAAATTGATTTTGTTCTAAATATAAAGATGCGATGTGTACATTTTGTGTGTTAGACACATCATGTAGATCAAAAAATTGCTCCATCTGTAGTATCCATGTCACTAGATCTTTGCCATCAAACTTCCTCTTATCGATCTTTGGAATGTGGTTAGTCTTCAACCCACTATGTGAGTCTCTAAAATCATAATTTTTATTGCTTTTATCCTCATCATGATTTTCATGGAGTACCTTGTCACCACTAGGAAGCATTCCTTGTAGCAAATTTGTCAAACCTTCCAAGTCTCTTTTCAAATTTGTTTTTAAACCATCTTTCAAACCTTCCATTTTGACATTCATCATTGCTTCCATGTCGGATTTCAAACCATCCATCTTAACTTCCAATTCATTTTTTGTTACTCTTTGTGATAGTGAAATTTGTTTCACTTGATCTCGCAATTTTGATATGTCATGATGCATTTCTTCCTCTTCTTCATGTCTCATAGAAGAGATTATTGGTTTCCTACTAGGTGTCCATTTTTTTGTTTTGAGGTATTTTGAAATCAAACAATGATATCTATGCTTCACTATGCCCTTTGAATCACTTCAAACTGGTTTTTCAAACAAAAGTTATGCAAAATTTAAAAAATACACATTATTTTCTTGCTTTTTAGGAGCTCGATATTGAAGTTGTTGTATCTTTGTAATTTTGAATCTCCAAGGTCTGAAAATTTTTCCTATAGTATCCTTTTGAGTCTTCTTTCCAAACCAACAAGTCATACCGAGATTGGATTCTTCAATAAAGAGTTATGCCCAATCTCCCACGATGCCCTAATTACACACTTTTCAGTAGAGCAAACTTGTACAAAGTGCCACGTGTCACTGTTTTGACCTTCGGCCATGAAAATTATACTCAAAAAAACTATAGTCCATCAATTACATTTTACGAAATTCAAATCTGATTCTCAGAGATAAAGTTATGATGATTTCCCCTAAGTCACATGTTTGAGATGGAATTTTAGAACCTGCAAAAACCCTAAATTCCTCGGATCATATCTCCGAAAATATAGCGAAACAAGAGCTGAAATTCGTACACAAGGTTCAACAATATTTTACGGCTCCACGTGGTTGCAATTTTAGCTTCTGAAACTTTGTAGAAAAAAAGTTATAGCAAAAATGCCAAGATGACATGTTTGAAGAAGCGAAACCCTAGCGTCCAAAGCTCTGATACCAAATGTTACGCAACCAGCTCACAAAATAAAATAAAAGATAAATCAACGACTTAAAAATTAGTCTCTTCGAGGGGGAAACCTCCTTTACATTACACAAATGAACAATTCTTGGATGATACAAATGAAAAAACATTCTTTCTATATATAAGAGTCTAAGGGGTCACAATATAATCAAGGCCTACATAACAATAATAATGTAAGAGCACAACAATAACAATAGTGGGCTTCTATAGGGCACAATAATAATAATATGGGAACTACATGGACACAACAATAAAAATAAAGGGGCTACACTAGTATTATAGGGACCTAACACAAAAGCATTTACATTGATTGGGGGAGCTTCATGATTTTTAATGTACATGGTGTATTCTTAGCACACAAATGATCAAAGGTGAATTTGCACATGGGAGATGATCCAAGATGGATTTGCACAATGGGGACATCTTGCTTAATGATTGCTTGACCTCAAGTTGATGCATGCTTCACATTCTTCTCTGGGACACTAACATTGTCTCACATAGTGAACACCCTTGACTATGGACACATGGAGAGATCCAACGCCCTACCTAGGAGGAGCATTGTGCATCTTGGAAGACATCATTAAGCCCTGGATACTATGGAGTAGCTTGGATTCCTTGATGGAGGTTTGCAGTTAGCTCATGGATGCCTAAGATGTGATAGTGTTTGACTCAATGGAGTACATGTCTTAGGAGGCCACTAGAGTCCATGTGGTCTCCGGACAAAGAAGTATAGACACACTTTGAGTAGCCAAACCATTTTGGAACTCATATTGCATACATCACCTAGCAGTATCACATGGAATGGAGCACTTCAATGTGTGGGCCTATATGAATTTATTATAGGTTTCTTATAAGGACTTAGGACTATGTCGTATTGTTCACTTCGCTTAACTCTCATCTATATAGAGGACGAGAGTCCTTTAGTAATCATCATCATAATTTTCTCTTTAGACTTACCTTCGCAGGAAGTCACTAGGCTTCATGACGAAACTCTAAGAGTTATGAAGTCTAGAATGAATAATTGGCTTGGAGTGTGTTCCTTGTGATGATCATTGTCTCATATTTTTATTTGTACTCTCTCTCTCTCTCACACACACAGAGCGATCAAGGTTCAAGGCCTTCTTTGACCAAATTTAAACATCTTGAAGTCTAGGATTAGGTTTATCTCTTGGAGGTTTGAGATTAATGTTTTATGATAAAACCCATCAACTTATTATGAAATGTGGTTGGCAAAAAATGTTGTAAATATTGGGAAATTATTCCTTTCTTTCTACCGCATTAATTGTAATTTCATGTAATATCCATTTCTTGTTTTAATGATTGTTTAATTTTAAAACAATGCAATTTGAATTTTTAAATATAAATTAATTCGCTAAATCACTTAAACACGTGAACAATGGTAATGTGCAATAGATCATGCAAGAAATTCCAATTCAGCAAGTGCTTTGATTTATGCACACCCTATAGTTATTACCAAAGAATTAACATCTATAAATAGAAATACAACAAAAGAATTAGCCAAGACTACAAGAGAGGTTTTGTGCTCCTTTCTAACTCTGTGTGGAGGATACATTGTTTGTGAGGGCAATTCAACACATTCAATGTTTCCTACAAAAGGGTACCAACAATGGTTAATCATATGTTTTATAGAAGGAAACATCACTAACACATCCCCCATGGGGAAGTCCACAAAAGAAAAATTCACAAATATCAATCCCACAAGGGAGCTTCCACATATGTGATACAAGGATACAAAAGGTCACCACATAGTGTAAAACATATTAGATACTTGCAGATACAAGTCGAACAAAGAAAGTTAATATGAAACATTAAGCCTACAAATCCAATGGGCACTTTGTACCTTACATGATTTGACATACAAAATATTTATTGTGTATACGTTTAATTGGTTAAAATAATTAGATACATTTGGCTCCACAACATTTAAAGATAGTACAATAAATTAATTTGATAGTATTTGAGACTTTGGTGCACTGTGGTTAATAATTTATTTACAACTACCACACTAACATCACCCTGCCCATCTCTAAAAAAATTAATCATTAGAGAAACCAAATTAATCATTGGAGAAACCGCAAACTCAACTAAAGAGAATATGAATGAGTAGTCATAATAACACAATCAAAAACATAGAATAATGGACAACCAACAAGAAGGTTCTAATAATGTAGAACCTAAACATGAAATTCAGTAATGAATAAGTTCAACAAATGGCATAAACATGTGTAACAAAAAGGTCTTCACATCATAAAATTTACATGTCTAACAAAGCACTAAATAAATTGTTCTCAAAACTATGTGCAACAAATACCACTTTAATGGCCCATCAAAGAAAAAGAATGACCAAATTAACCATATACCAAATAGATGATTAATCCATAGACAAATTGTGACATTTTTGTGTTTTTTTGGGGGATTTCGTATGGTCAATTTTACCCAAAATATGGGCACATCAATGAAAAAGAATTACCAAGACACCAAATCTACCCTATATCAAATAGATGATTAATGCAGTGTCTAATTGTGACATTTTTTCCTTTTTAGGCATTTCTTATGGTCAATTTTGCCCGAAGTTTGGTAGAAATTTATTGGAATCATAAATTTCCTCTAAAACATATAGAATTCATGTGTCCCAAGGGCGTATACCAAATAGATGATTAATGCATAGACTAATTGTGACATTTTTGCCTTTTGGGTGGATTTTGTATGGTCAATTTTGCCCAAAATCTAGGCCCATCAATGAAAAAAATGACCACGACACCAAATCTACCATATCTCAAATAGATGATTAAAGCATAGTCAAACTATGACATTTTTTCCTTTTTAAGCATTTTTTATGGTCAATTTTGCCGAAAATCTAGGCCCATCAATGAAAAAAATGACCACGAACCAAATCTACCATATCTCAAATAGATGATTAATGCATAGTCTAACTGACATTTTTCCTTTTTAAGCATTTTTTATGGTCAATTTTACCCAAAGTTTTGTAGAAATTTATTGGAATCATAAATTTCATCTAAAATGTATAGAATTCATGTGTCCCAAGGGCGTATACCAAATAGATGATTAACACATAAACTAATTGTGACATTTTTGCCGGGGGATTTTGTATGTCAATTTTGCCCAAAATCTAGGCCCATCAATGAAAAAGAAATGACCACGACACCAAATCTTCCATATATCAGATAGATGATTAATGCATAGTCTAACTGTGACATTTTTTCCTTTTTAAGCCTTTTTTATGGTCAATTTTACCCAAAGTTCAATAGAAATTTATTGGAATCATAAATTTCATCTAAAATGTATTGGAATTCGTGTGTCCAAAGGGCTTTCACAATGCTAAATCAATTTATGCATTGAAACACACATTTTCAGCAACTAACATTCACGATCTTCACCAAAAAATATATTGCTAAAATCCAGCTAAAATGGCAAAAAGTCTAATAATTATACTACTCCAATGGTTAACCTTAGGATCTACAATTTCAATATCATCTACTAATGAGGTCTTCAACTTGCTCTTAAAACACTCAAACAACAAATTCTAGTTTTCATAGGCATTTAGACATCATCAATTTGTATTCAGACATTTAGACATCATAAATTAATTTCTACAAATATTTATTCTCAAAGCGCATCCATCATTTACCCTCTTCTTAAACCATCTTAGGTCCATCTTAACTCCAGATCTACCAAGCGCCGAGACGGATCAAATCACTTTTCACTCTAAAAGAGTTATATCTACAAATGTCGAGAGAGATCAAAACTCTTTTCACTCTAAAAGAGGTTTGCATCTCAAGAGATTTGATACCTCTCGACGCTTGGGAAATCTGGAATTGATAAATCTAGAGTTGAAATGGATCTAGACTGTTTTAATTATTAATAATTGATAATTATAATTATTAATTTATTTTATTTTATTTTTATTAATTTGACCTACTCAAAATGTTTTAATTAATAATTATAATTATTAATTTTATTTTTATATTTTATGTTTTAATTAATAGTTATAATTATTAATTTTATTTTTATATTTTATGTTTTAATTAATAATTATAATTATTAATTTTATTTTTATATTTTAATTAATAATTATAATAATTATTTTATTTTATTTTATTTTATTAATTTCACCTAGTCAAAATGTTTTAATTAATAATTATAATTTTATTTTTATTTTTATATTTTATGTTTTAATTAATAATTACAATCGTTAATTTTATTATGTTTTAATTAATAACTATAATTATTTATTTTATTTTATTTTTTTATTTATTTAATTTTAATCGTATTTAATTGGACTAGCATTTACATAATATAATATCACATAACATATTATAACCTTACAACATCTCTTCCATATCGGATTGGAGACTAGCGTTTATAAAATACAATATCACATAACATATTATAACCTTACATCTCTTCCATATCAGATTGGAGAGACTAGCGTTTACATAATATAAGATCACATAACATATTATAACCTTACATCTCTTCCATATCGGATTGGAGAGACTAGCGTTTACATAATATAATATCACATAACATATAACCTTACAACATCTCTTCCATATCGAATTGGAGACACTAGCTTTTACATGATATAATATCACATATCAGATTATAACCTTACAACATCTCTTCCATATCAGATTGGAGAGCCTCCATGCAACCAAAAATTTGATTTGTAACCTTACAACATCTCTTCCATATCGGATTGGAGAGACTCCATGCAACCAAAAATTTGGTTTGTGGGCTTTTGACTCTGGCCCACCCACCCACCACCAAAAACATGTACCGGGCAAATTTAGTCAAAACCCGTCGCGATTTAAGCATATTTATCATTTTAAAAGTCAATTTATATTCAAAACTTACCCCAAAATATATAGTTTATCAAATTTGCCATTTAAGCATATTTATCATTTTAAAAGTCAATTTATATTCAAAACTAATCCCAAAATATATAGTTTATCAAATTTGATTACACCGAAAGAAAGTTCAAAATAAAGCCAAATTTTTAAAATATCGCCTCTATCAATATGATGGAACAACAAAAGTTATGATGGAACAACAAAAGTTATAGCGCTTCACCGTCCAAAAAAAAGAAACTTCCCTTGTTGAGAAGACAACAACATTTTCTAGAAACAAAATTTGTGGAAAATGAAATATTCAGAAATAGCAAAATATTTCAAAATGAAATCTGGAGACTAAAATAACTGAATCTGGGAGAGTGTACAGGAAGAGCCCCTTTCCCTCCAAACTTTTCAAATAAAATCCTACCGTAGTCTTGATTTCTCAATCCGACCTGAATCATTTCCACTGTAAGAAACAAGTTTAAGCACACCCAGTGTTCAAAATACGTGCGTGAAACTCTAAACACAATTCATCCAATGCCAGGCACAAAATCTTTCTACAACTGATGCAATCTTATGGACAATTCTTGACTGCGGAGATCAATATTCTATGCTCGGGTTTTATTTCTTTTTCAGGCCGGGTGCAGCTTCTCGTTTGGTTAACGTACCTTCTCTTTGGCTCACCTGATACTTAGTTTCATGGCTCTTCGCTCTGGCTCACATGACTGCGGAGATCAATATTCTATGCTCGGGTTTTATTTCTTTTTCAGGCCGGGTGCAGCTTCTCGTTTGGTTAACGTACCTTCTCTTTGGCTCACCTGATACTTAGTTTCATGGCTCTTCGCTCTGGCTCACATGATACTTAGTTCCATGGCTCACGTAATACTTAAATCCTTTAATGGTGCACGTACAGAAAGTTTGTGGTCAAACCACCCAGTAGGGTCTTTCATGTGCTCACCTACCATAAGAACATAGCTATAAAATCATGCAAGGTCTTTCATGTGCTCACCTCACCTCTCCTCTCCTGTCCTCTCCTCTCCTCTATCGCTTTATAGCTGTTGCACGAAACTACTGGAAGCTAGCATACTGATGCTACTATCACGAAGGCTGCCATACAAACTATTGTAAACCAAATGAAAATAAAAAGAGGCTCCAAAACACTTGAAGCTTTTCCAAAGCTCTATCCAAGCAACTTTCTTAAAAATAAATTTATTTATTAAAAAAAATACTATGAATGCTGTCAAACCCTAAAAGAACATTTAGGGCAAATTCATTGCATCAAGGCACCACGTGCACTTTTAAATTTTATAATGATATAGAAGATAAAAATCTGGATGTCCTGAAACCCAAGGGTATTCAAGCTGTCAAACCCTAAAAGAACATTTAGGGCAAATTCATTGCATCAAGGCACCACGTGCACTTTTAAATTTTATAATGATATAGAAGATAAAAATCTGGATATGTCCTGAAACCCAAGGGTATTCAACGTGCTATACATCGAAGACCTTGAATAGTTCACTTCCACTAAGGAGATGAAATATCACATCCTTGCCTTTTTAGGAATTTACGTCAAAATCTAAATATACCAGATCTTTCTAACGTTCTTTTGTTCTCATGTCCTTGATCACTACTAAATTGAAATTTAACAACTATTCTCCGCCTTAGGTTTAGAGTAGAAATTCGTGAGACAATTTCCCTTGGCATTGCCTGTAAAACACAATTTGTATAAAGAGAGATACCAGATGCCATTAGAAGGCCTTATGTATTAAAGAAATTTAACAATATTATAATATATATAGAGAATATAGTAAAAATGGCGGTGAAACACAGTTTGTATAAAGAGAGATACCAGAGTGCCATTAAAAGGCCTTATATATTAAAGAAATTTAACAATGTTCTATAATATATTTTAAAAATATAGTAAAAATGCCAATGTATAGATTGCCTTCACTAATTTCCCACTCGCCAGATATAAGCTCGTCACAATTTTAACCTTTACAATTAGCTCAATCAGTTGAATCATCTGCTGAAAACATGTTTTCCAGTGGGGAGGTCACAAGTCAAGACTCAAATCTGGTCCGAGTCCATCAAGGTTAACAGCTGCTACTGTGGTTGGGAGTTGAGCTGCACTCCATATAGATATTTCCAGGAAGAGGGGCAATCCTGTGAGCTTTTTCTCAGAAAAAAACCCACAAGGGCTAGTTCATATGATTTGACCTACCATGTTGAATCATCTGCTGAAAACATGTCTTCCAGTGGGGAGGTCACAAGTCAGACTCAAATCTGGTCCGAGTCCATCAAGGTTAACAGCTGCTACTGTGGTTGGCAGTTGAGCTGGACTCCATATAGATATTTCCAGGAAGAGGGGGCAATCCTGTGAACTTTTTCTCAGAGAAAAACCTCAAGGGCTAGCTCATATGATTTGACCTACCATACTAAAGCTGTAATGGCCAAGGAGGTCACAGTCAAATACTCCCGAACCTATTGAAGTCAGGTGTAAATGTCCCCAAGGGACATTCAGGGAATGTAAGGAAACAAAGGGTTTCCCTGAGGAAGTTCTCCGTGGGAAAAAAGAAATGTTCACTGTAAGTTTAGGACCACAAAACACCTCGTATAGGTAAAAATACTTTCAAAATAATACTCTCAAATTGAAATGAATCTTCTCGGTCTATAATTCCAACGATTGAAGTGTCAACAATTGGAATATTTTTCCAGACTACAGAAATAAAATTAAAATAAAAAATAAAAAATAACAACAAAACCAAAACCATGCCAAACAATAAGAAACTTCTTTTATTATCTTAACAAAAATCTGGTGGAAGCAATCTCCAACCCTGCTGCAACAAAGGTCTCCAACAGATGAAAAGAGAGATGCTTTCTGGGTCATGCTGAAGTACAGTACCTTACTTTTGTAGATGAAAGCATTGAACTTCCAAAAATAATAATACTCTAAAAATAGAGTCACAGCCTAGCCACACACCAAAATGATGTGAGAGATTTGTCAATCACAGTAGTGCACTTTGACTCTGCAATTTGAGCAGCTAAGAAAGATGTATGGCTGATCAGCATATTTATTACGAGTTCATTTCAGCACTTACCAGCAATTGTGAGGCACCATATTTGTCACAATTTTATGATTACGGTGCGCAATCTGCTCTCATCTTGCCAGGCACTATACTGGTCACAATTTTCTGATTACAATGCCCACTTCTCTATCTTGTGAGACACTACTATATTTTCTAATTAGAATGCCCACTCTGTTCTATTCCAGTAAAATCTTTTGTATTGCATTTTGCTTCAAACATCAAAGTTTCTCAATCACAATGTAATGAAATTTATCTAGATGAATTTACCAATTTTTTATATAGTGCAAACATCGTTTTCATATAAACACCTACACACCTCAAATATGATAAATTATGTCCAACTAATTGCCATTACAGAAGCTCTTTTATCACAAGTGAAAGTAATTAACAACCAGTAGCACACAGATGTCCCGAAACTTACATCTCATCATTTCTTGCATGCAAATAATATATCTGAACAACAGTTAGAGAATCAGAGTACCTTCCTCATTAAAAATAAATGACAAAAGATCTATTTTGGTCCCATGACTACACCTGTATGCTACACCTGTATACCCCAACAATGTATATCTTAAATACTTGCCATTTACAAATTAAATATTTGATCAGTAGTGAAGTTACAGAAAATGTTTGTTCTTATACTGTATGACAATTGACAAAGGCTTGATTTACTTTTCACATTCTATTCCACTAATACATTAGAAAAAGAAAAAATTAATTCCTCAAAATCATTAGTGAAAAAGAATAATCTGTCTAGAAGTGATCCAAATGCTTGAGAGTGTACCGCATGCAAAGTCCAAAACAATATACTGTCCAGGAAAACCGGAGACTTCATCGTACACATTCTCTCTGGGCTTGAAGCAAGAAAGCCCTATTAGAACACCAACACTCCAGAGAAAAAGTAATTGGCAATATCCAAGAAGATACTAGAAAAACTGTAGAACAAATATACAACGTTTAGTGGAAAAACCATCAGCAAAATAAAACAAAAGATTATGAAGAAAGGAACAAAGTGGTTAAAAACAGAAAAGCGTTGAGAAAAAATGAGTTGTATCCCGTTATTAGACTTTATCACCTCAGTAAAGTTCATATATTGCTTCTTTAAAACTAGAGGTAGGGAAATGTGACAACGGAAAGGATCATGATTGTTGTTGCTGTGTTATAAACTAAGACAACCTGATGCCAAGTCAAATCTTCAAACAAATTGCAGGTGTCCCTAGGTTTCCCACATGACTAACAAAAACTATACAGAAGATTAAAGATAAAGGAAACAAAGAAGGGGGTAAAACTAAAATAGATGAAAGAGGTCAGTGTACGGGAAAGGTCCAAAACTAAGTTTAGAACGACCACAGTTTGTATGTTATGTTCAGAAAATGGGACTAAACCCCAACAAAAGTTAGAGCCCCTCCACTCATTACAGGATGGACGTAACCATTATTATCTTGGTAGTCTGCTCCTCATTTAGCTCAATTTAAAGCTTTCATTCTATCATATGCCAGTGCAAGCCTGAAAACCACAGAGCACATTTAGCAAACATTCACTTCACAATGAAAATTGTACCAATTTAAATTACATACAGCATTCTACAATTTAGTGCCCTCACCATTCATCCCCATGCCATGGCCTTTGGTGAATCAGATTAACTTTTTTTGTTTACATCTGTATTACTATTGTTTAACTGCAATCCAAACCTAAAACAAGCAAAACAAACAAGAATTATTATTTGCAATTATAGGAACCATGTGAGCTTCTCCAGATAGTTTAAATTTCTGGTTGTGAAACAAAAATAAAATTTCCCTCAGAATTCAAGTTACAAGTAACTCAGATAAAAGGGTTGCTTTTTACCTTGCAGCCCTAGCTTCCCTTTTCTCTTCTTCTATACCCAATCCAAATCTCACCAAGCGAGCTTTCTTCTTTGCCTCTTCACTCTCAGCAGTGGAACTCACAGGAAGTCCAAACCTATCCAAACAGGATCAAGAACTAAACACCTTGTCAATAATAAAAATTTGAACTTCCATTGTGAAGCATCTGAATGATTTTAGAAAAGACGACCACAATCAAAAGCAATGAAATAAACTATAAGATTCACTATTAACTACAGAATTGATCAAAACAAAACCTTTCAGCCCTAGCTTTCCTCTTCTTCTCCTCTTCTACTTTTGTCACTCCAACTCCAGAGGATTTGGCCTCTGGAGCATCAGTCAAGGATCCACCAAATCTGTACACAAAAGAGAAAGGAAATAAAACATTGCTTCTTGAAATCTTCATGAGGGACCTTACAGAAAATGCTGCATAAGTGACAATTTAGGCATAGGATCACATTAAACCATAGTTGCTTTAGTCAGAAAATTCAAAGATATCATTGCAGCCAAAAGTTCATAGAGAGGCAGAAGCATTCTATGCTTACGTATATTACCAAAAACAAAAGCATTTCATGTATTTAAAATAACTTTGTTTCTTTAAAGTTTATTTAATTTATATTACAGTACTTCTAGTAACCTATAAGTAGGTCATGTTCGTAATCAATTATTTGCTAACTTGTAAGTAATTGATTAAAAAAGATGAGGTTTTAGTAAAAACTAAAACCTCATCTTTGTGAAGACATCTTAGCATATATATCTTTTTGTAATGTCCCCTATGAATTAATTACCTATGGAATGACAAAGTAGTCTATCCAACCCTTTAGACTATAGTCTTGATAAAGAAGAAAAACCAAATTATCCAATGTTTGGGGCAACATTGGGTAAATCTTAGGTCAGCTGGGGCAAAAAGGCCCAAATTGGGAGGTGACATTTGCAACCCTGAAACCCCGTGAGGAAACTATAAATAGATGAGAGTTGGAATCATTTTGGCATCATTGATTTGGATTTGATATCTCTGTTTTCTTGAGCTGAGGCTGTGAGGGTTTAAAACCCCTTCTTGATTAGCTTCAGTGGAGGTGATCCTGCCATATCTAATCCTTTTGTCCAGTTTTGGTGGAGCTGATCCCACCCTACCTAGAGACCTATCTTCCCTTATTCTGGTACAGCATTGGCGCAATCTGGTTTGGTTTTGAAGATTGACAATCTTTTACCTTACCGAAACAATTAAGGGATCTGAGATTCTGAGTTGATCTTCACAGGATGGAAACCCTTCTAAGCAACTCAACGAAGGTTTGACTGCACAGTCTGAGGCCAGTATAGGTTGTTGCCTCTCTGACAAATCCACCCAAGGCACAGCGAGGGAATTTTGGGCGACAGGACCGAAATATTATTTCTGTTGGCAGATCGTAAGGGTAATTTTCAGCTGAGCAAAGGCATACCCAGGTACTCTGACAGAACTTGTGCAGGAAGAGGAGACTTCGTCATACACAGCACTATATGCAGGTAGCAACCAACGAGGTCCCGTTTTTCCAGGCAGCGAGTTGGACAGTGGTGTAATCAATTGCTGTACAGTGGTATCTGATCTGAGGCAGTCAGAGCACCGCCATGCTTAAATCAAGCAGTAACTCCGTCCGTGAGTTGATGGATGTAGAATAGATATGTTATTGTTGTTGTTCACTGGATTTATTGTTCTTGTAAATTGGGATTATACTGTTGCATCAAGTGGAATTGGATAATAATACTGTTCATTGGGCAATCCGCCCTAATTTATTATTGTCTTGTGAGAATCATGTCTTGTGACATTCTTTATATTATGCATGCAAACCTATTGTTATAAGAATAGATGAATGTTCATTGCTGTTGTGCATAATTTAATTGGTGGAGAAAACCCTAGTCGCAGTAGAACCCTAAGGATAAGATTAGCCTAGGGCATTACAGTGGTATCAAAGTTTTGTACCTTGCCAGCTGTGAGTACATGAGCCTTGTATGCTGCCAGAAGATACAAGCAACATTACAGTCAGGAGAAAGAGGATTACATACAGTTCAGCCATGGAAGAGCAAGGAGATCCCATGAGGATCTTGGATGAGATAAGCAGGGGACAACATCAGTTAATTCAAGGGCAGCAGGAGATAGGCCGGGTGTTAGCTCAAGGACAGCAATAAATAGGCCAGCTAATTACCCACCCATAGGAAATTCAAATGTTGTTGGTAACAATGCTAACAGATTGAATGAAGGTAACAGGACTGGTGCCGAAGGGAGTGTTGACCACTCGAGCCAACTACCCCATGAGCAGAGTACATTTGAGGGCAGTCAGAATTTTTTCAGATTTCATCATCATCTACAGCTTCTGGTCTTCAAATGTAATCCAAATTCTGCAGCCCTGTGGGCCATTATGTAAAAATGATTCTAGTGTGTTTATAAAGCCATGTAACACATCTAGGTAGCTTATTTTTGCTAGAGTTTCACTCTAGGGAGTTTTTTTTCCTTAACTTATTTTTTGTTACTCAACACTAAATAATTGGTCAAGTTTTTCTCCCAAATATACCCCAAAGCTAGAGTGGGGCTCGATGGTGAAGTCTCAAGTGAGTCCTAGTGTATAGGGTGTATGTAAATTGCCATACTAGATCATGTCTGAAGTGTCGCAAAATTTGGCTGCGTCTAGAGTTCATCTTTTTATTTATCAAAATTCTCCTTCTAGATGGGATTTCTATGTAATATTTTGTGTAAAGATGTAGAAGTGTTGTCTATATAGGAGGTATGAGTACTTGAAATTACACCTCAACTCCTAAACTTTCTATCTAGACACACTTTGAGAGTAGAAAATATGTTTATAACCCTCTAGAGTCATTTTTTTATTTTCCAGCAAAAATGGTCAAAAAATAAAAAGAGAGAAAATAAAATTCTCTCTAAGTAGAAAAATAATTAAAAAAGGATGAGGACTTTCCCCAAAAAAAGAATCAAATAGAAAAATGAGAAAAGTCCCATTTCCAAGGGAGCAAAGGGCCCAAAAAAATTCGTTGGTCAAGGAAAATAATTAATTTCCGAGAAAAGTGATTTTTAAAGAAGGATGTTCGAAAAGAAAAATTGTAAAATATTTTTATGGTCCAAAAATTCTCCAAGGTCAAAGAATTGGACCAACCCAGCTCTTCTCTCAAGGAAATCGAAATCTTCCTTTGGATCAAATTAAGCTAGCCGTTTTTCCACTTGGAGGGGTCTCATTCTCTTATATTTTCTATATAGGGAAGCTCTTGCTCCTCATTGTAACACATGAAAATTGCTATCCAGCTTTAAGTCAAACAAAGCCTTTGGGGTTAATTCATGTTGGTGTTCCTCTTCTATTTTCTATAGTAATTTTTTTCCAAATATTGCTCTTAATGCTCTACTGGTTCTAATTTAATTTTTTATTTCACTAGCCACTTGTGGATTTACTATTTGCACAGGTATTATCTTGCATTAGTATTTGATGCTAGAGAAACATTTTGAATTTAATCGATCTAGTAAGTATCTCTAGATCTTTTGGTTTCAGTGTATTATGTAACTCCTCGTGATCTGCGCTTGTCAAGGGTTGGTTTATGGTCAGATTCGACAGTAAGGAGGCTATGGAGTGGGTCGAAGGGCGGAACTGGGCATATGGGAATAGGCCGGTTTTTTTCAAGAGATGGACGCCACTCTTTGATGCTGAAACTGAGAGGATGGACGAGTTTCCGGTTTGGGTAAGAATACCAAATCTTCCCCCGTATCTTTGGGCGGACTCGGTATTCAAGTCGATAGGGAACGTGTTGGGGACTTATCTGGATGCAGATAGATCCTATTTGCAAACTTTTGAGAAAAGAGTGGCAAGGATCCTGGTAAGACTCAATCCCAAGGAGGGCCTGGCAAAATCTATACCCCTGCGCTATAAGGATTACAGAATTGAACAGAAGCTTGATTACGAACACCTTCCGTTTCGTTGTCACCGCTGCCATGAATATGGGCATTTGGCGAGAGACTGCCCGCTGGGAAGGCGGAGGAGGAGGATGCAAAAGGAGGCTGAGGGATGGGAAGAGCATATGAGGCAGGAGGAGTTTCAGGTAGAGGAGCCATTTCGCGCGGGGGCAAATGTGGAGGACCATTTCCATCAGACAGCGGCAGATTTTCCAAAGGAGGTGGGAGATCCGGTGGGCTTTGCAGATAGTCAGCCGATGGTGGACACTCCTATGGAGCCGAACGCTGAAACCACTTGCGATCAATCGGGGAATTCAATGAGGTTGCAGATGGGCTTTCTAAGGCAGGTCTTCAACAAAATTTGGGCTCGTGGAGAATAACCGAACAGATCCAGGACCAGATCCGTGTGTCGGATCAACCTCCATATGCATAGTTGTTTCTCTTTTTTTGCTATATGCACTAGATGTTCTGTCTTTCATAGGAAATCTGGTGGCATATGTTTTCACTATGTTGTTACTTTTCACCTTCTTAGACCATGATGCTCTGGTTTTTAGAGCGGTTTGCGGATATTATATATCGGTATGGGATCAGCTGGGTCGTTTTCCTCTTGAAAGGAGGCCCAGCTGGATTTCGGACTTCTGATCATGTTTTTTCCTTCTGGGTACGGCTGTCTAGGCCGAGAGCATGTGCACTTTTTTGAGCAGCACGGTGTAGGGGTGCTGATGATCCTCACTAGAGGAGGCTGGCCTTTTATTAGGCAGAACACTTCAGAATGTTAACTCATCTGCTTGTAACTTTTTTACTTCTTATAAAAAAGTTCGCTTTTTTCTTTGGAAAAAAAAACTCCTCGTGATCTAACAATTTTATCTTAAGCGTGTAGAGATCAATCTGTGATTCAGATCTTGGGCGTTAGGGGACGTCTTTGATCGGACTAACAACCTCCCAAGACATAGAAATTGAAGGGCCTACCTTGTTTGGTTTCAAAGACTTATCTAACGAATAATTTTGCAGGGTTTTTTGGCTATTTCTTAACCAAAATCTATTTATCTCAATTATTTTTTCTTTATTGTGCTTTAACTGAATAGAGCTTATTATTTGCCAATCAAGGAACGGAGTTGTACTCATATTCTTTGAATTATCTCTTGTAGATTTGTAAAGAGATATTGTATATATTTTCTTACCCTTGTACATAATTTTAACCATCTTGTATATATTTTTGGGATTTCTTTTATTGCAGATCTGGAGGAGGATTAAGGTTTGGCGTAGATCTATTTGTAAACGTTTTTGCAGGTGGATTTGCTTCAAAATCAAAGGGAAAGTGAATTTGTTTAAGGACAAACCCTCATCTAGCCTAGACAGCTAAGGTTTTATGATAGATCGAGATTTTTTTGAGGGTCGTCCATCAATTTAAGTCTCCCTCTCTAGGCCGCAAGTAATTGAGGCTCTTCCTTGTTTTGAAATCGAAATTTTTCAAGGAGTTTTCACTTATATATATATATATATATATATATATATATATATATATAGATATATATATATATTTGAGGGTCGTCCATCAATTTAAGTCTCCCTCTCTAGGCCGCAAGTAATTGAGGCTCTTCCTTGTTTTGAAATCGAAATTTTTCAAGGGGTTTTCTCTTAAAAATTAAAATATATATATATATATTCAAGGCATTTTTCTGATACTTATTGAAGGATTTGACTTGGGGTTTCATATTTCGCGAAAATTATTTTCGGGGAAGTCGCCAGCCTTGAAAGGCCTTCTCTTGTCATCTAGCAGGGGTTATATCTATTTTTTGTGGCTCAAAATATTATTTTTAAGAGGTTGTAGGCATTTAAGCCTCTATTTTACCAAGCTAAAAACGAGCTTTATTGAAAAGTTTCTCATCATAAAATTGGCAAAGACCTATCCTTTGAAGGCTTGATTTATATTATAGAATTTCTCTTGAGAAAGTCGCACACATTGAAGCCCTGGTTACCCTAGTAGTGAGATTGGATAGCCTTTTCCTTGAAGATTTAAGCCCTTGAGAATTTTGAGGAATTTATCACAAATTTTGAAAAAAAAAAAAAAATCAAGTCAATTTTTCCTCCTGCCCGTGAGCATATTTTCATCGGTTGTGAGCTTCTTTGGAGGACATATTTCATATTGGGCATGATCTCTTGGAGGCTTTAGAGGGAGTTGTTTGAGGAATTTGTCATCAAAGTTGCATTATCTTTAGCCTTGTATTCTCCTCATAAAACATAGTATCTTGGAAAGATGTATTGGTGCTTCAGCATGTGGATTTGTCAACCTTTCCAAGCTTGTAAGAGCCCTTATCATTGTCAAAAGGGTTTCTTTCATCGTAACACTAATAATAAAAGTTATGTTTCTTTAGGGAGCTTGGGAATTTCCCATGGTATCCCCCCTCCTTATTTAAAAGGGAGGATCTCTTGTCTTACTTAGTTTTAGATCTAGTTCCTAACTTGTTTCTTGTTCTCATTGAATTAGATTAAGCTTTATTTTCATTAATCATTGGTAGATCCAGATTTTCATTGCTATCCACTTGATCTAATTGTTATTGTGATCTAATTTACACTCGAGGAAGTCTTGTCTTTTCTCACTTGTGTTTTAGATTGAAATATTATATCTCTAGTAATTAGATTCTTTAGCAATCTCATCTGCCATCTTTGAAGTAACTACTTGTGCTTTGTAATCCATAATTTGCTCCTAAACATTCTTAAGACACCTTATAAGTGAAGTGATAATCTAAATCTAATCAATAATTCACTTACACATAAAGAGAAACTTCTATTTAAAGCACTTGTGTTATTTCTCTAATTTATTTTGTTTCATTGAGTAACTCTTTACTTGCTTCATTGAATCATTATTGTAAGTTGATCTCATTGTGATTTTGTGCTCTAAGTGTTTATCATAAGCTTATCATATATGGATTGGTTTTTCTTTCATCTCTCTGTGAAGCATCCTGATCTAATTATATCTCATTGAAACATTTGCACCTGCATATTAGATCTAGTTTTGCATCTCCAAAATTTACCTCCAAAACTAAGCTTGGTTGATAAAAAGTTTAGGACAACCTTCTCCACTATCCAATTTAAGAAGCTTGTTCCTAAACAAGGGTTAAAACAAGTGACCTTGCAGTTCTCTTGTGGCCTAGTCCCTTGTGGGAAGGAAGGCACTTGGATTGCTAAAAGCCCTAGGTAGGCATCGTTACCTTGCTCTAATACAAGTTTTGACAATTGAGAAGAAGGTATTCACCTTTAGTTTAGGCATATAAATTAAAATTAACCAAGACCTTGCATCTCACATAGATTAGTCTTGCACTCTTTCATTCTAAAATTGACTTTCAATTGGTTATTTGTAATTGGAATTGTGGGCTAATTATTTACTTACAAATTTTCTTTTCTTGCAAGTTGTATTTGAATCTTATTGTTCATAGTTTTAATTGCTTATAATCTCTTGATCTCTTGAACTAACCTTGCCTTGCAGCATTGCCTATCTTGTATCTTGGAAATATCCTTTGTTATTGTGCGAGTATTTTAATTTATATTTGAGCATTGTTATTAAGGCATTGATCTCTCACTTTTTTTATCTCATTAAGTGTCATGTTGATCTAATTAAATCTATCTTTTAAATCCACATTGCCCAATCATAATCTTGCTAATTAATCGATAATAAAGTTACATTTAGTGGTAATTGCCTTGCCTTCCTTAGATCTCCAGGAACTTCTTGTTCTAACAAGTTTTCTTTAATATTCATCTTTGGGGACTATCTGATGCAAGAGCATCCCACTTCCAAATCAAAGTGTATTTTGACTAGAATAGGGGCCTTTCATTTACCAAGGGAGTTGGTTCATCAGATCTTCTCTAAATGAGACATCTCAGGAGTATTAGGAGAGTCAAAGATTCGAGGATTAGTTGAATTTATGAGGATTTTGTGGATCTATGGATATAGAGATAGGATTTGTTGAGAAGGTTATGGATCTGAATTAATTCAAGTTCAAAATCCTATCACTGTATGAATGTAATCAAATTTATGTAATTAGAGGAACAAAAATCCATCAAAAAGAGATAGGAAGATCAAGAGAATAGGGGTCGAGTGTGGCTACAAGGCCGAGAGGGCCAACTAATGTATTGAGGCCACGGGCCTTTTTAATTATTTGTATATAATATAGAACCACTATGTTTGAGTGTATTTAAGTGTTGAGTCTCTATTTGTCGCTCATAAGCATTTCGTTTATGGAACAAATCTTTTGAATATATATATTTGCCAAGGAGTGCAGGTTGATTGAGGTCAAGCTCAGGAGGGATTCGCAGATACAACCATTGCAAAATCAGAGTGCGCAGCAGATGCGTGAGGCGAGATTAGAAAAGAGCTCGCAAAGGTTATCCTAGAGGCTGAGTTAGAATAGTAGATAAAGTACACAGTGAACGATGATTGGAGCAAGACAAAGAGGAGAGACAGAGGACATGAGGCTTTGATAAGCCAAGGAAGGAAGCATAGATGAGAACCATAGAGCAACAAAGCCAAAGGAAGTCATTAATTAATCGAGCCAGAAGAAGAAATCGACATCAAATGAAAGGTAGAATGCCCAGAAGAACTTGAAATGTGCATTTGGTTGTCGAGTCGGGCATTCAGGCTCGAAATATGTCATTAGACGAAACAGAGGCGGGCATTGACAAGGACAGACATCGTGCTCTGAGATCAATTCTCTAACGGAGGAAAGTTGGCGGCAATTAACGGGAAATGTTATGTTGCTCGGAATAGAGATAGCCCAGAAGGCAATTAAATCTATATTTTGAAATGAGTCGGGCTCGAGGAACCGCGTTAACATGGAGGCAACATTGGTGGACAAGTGGAAGCATTTGATAGCAGTGGCATGGGATGAGTGGGTCCCGCCCAAAGGTTTTACAACCTAGCGACTTTTGAACTCCCTTTATCCATTGTACTGGCTACTGTGAATAGGCTCGTGTGGCATCAAATCAAAGTGGGCTAGCCCGGAGGTTTTTGTGATCCTTCTATTCATCAAGTCGGACTATCATAAGTAGGTTCACATGGCGTCAACCAAGCATGACATCAAAGTGGGTCATCCCGGAGCTTTAACCCCAGAGGTATAAGAATTGGTGATCAGAATAGCAAGCGGGCTTACTTGTTAACAGAGAAAAAGCGAGCTTATGTGACAAGACTCGTGTTAGTTGACAGTAGGGAGAAATTGCTTGGCATGGAAGAAAATTAACCATGGAACCGACGTGGAGAGTGGGCCAACCCTGGAGGGGCTTAAGCCGGGTGTATCATTAATGTGGCATATAAAGTATGGCCGATTTGGAGATTTTATAAGCCTGGGCTTTAAGGAGGGAGCAAGGAAAGTCAAGGAACTGATATATATCTATATATATATATATATATAACGAATACTACGAATAGGAGCCAACCCTTGGAACAAAAAGGTCAAGTTATTAGCGCTTTGGTTGGTGCTGACATCAAGGGTTATTCCCTTTTAAATTCTCCCACTGTAATTTGAAAGTTGAATAGGGATGAAGGAAGCACCTATAGAAGATATCCCGGGCACCGCGAGGAATCTGGGTTTAGGACAGGAATATAGCAAGGTTAAAAATTGGCCCTACATCACTACCCCCATAACTTGTCTAGGAGAGAGCTTAAACGAAGTGAGTAGGGAATAGGTGGCAATCCCTACTCTGGGCATTGCACCATAAAGACTATACCTTGTGGGGTTAGAAACTTTTCCCACATCTAGGTGTACATCTTAGGCGACAACAGGGAGCAGCAGCGAAAATCCTTACCCCTTAAATACTCTTTCTCAGTGTAATGCCAGGACTGTTGACTTTATTGTAGCTTCGATCAATATTCAACTCGACCCAAAAGAAGAAATTTAAATTTTGAGTTTTCGCCTCCAAAAGTACAAGTTGGCTCTGTATTGTTCAATTCGGTCAGCCACAAGGGACACACTTATTCGGGTTCACTATATAAAGGCACTCTACTTCCACCTTTAGGCATGCATTCAAATCATCTTCATCTTCCATTGTTTTTGTTCACACATGGGAAAGAGAAGGACAAATTTGTGTTTATCCTAAGGAAGATTGGAAGACCAAATTTCTAATTGAAAGAGGACTAGTTGGAAGGAAGCCCTGGAAGTAAACCTTATATCTATCTTTGGGAACTATTGTTCAGGGATGAAGGGTTGGTCTAGCCCTAGGAATTTCCAAGTTAATTCTATAGAACTTAGATTGTATCTCTTGTTGAATTGGACAAATTTCTCTAAGAAAAGGTCGTTGGGTTTTTCCCTAGTTAGGGTTTTCCCATTATAAATTTTTGTGCCTCGTGTATGGCTCTCTTTTTGATCCTACTATCATTATTATTTTACAGTTGAGATTTTCTATGTATAATTGCTTAATGATGAATGTGACACAACATAAATTAATGAGAAAATCATTGGAAGTAATTATCAGTCTAGAAAATCAGAAAAATCAACAAGGACAACCAACAGAAGTAATCATAGACTCTTCCTCAATGTTTGGACAATCAGGCAACAGCTAACCAAGGAACAATAGAACAAAACAACTTTACTGAGTATTTCCGAGAATATGCATCTTCAAGAGAAAGACATTCGAGCACCCATGGCATTCAACGAATACATCAACATTAAGTACAAGAGCAAGCCCAAGGCACAATGGAATCAGGATCCAATGCGCAAGATGTGGAAGTTGTCCATTCCTTCCTTCCATGGATCAGTGAAAAGTTCAACTAGCATTGGGTACAAAAAATGGACACCTATTTTTGACTTAATCCAATGCACACTATCCAATTTGCCACATTGCACAAGGAGGAGCGCATGAATGGTGGTACCATGGACTGGTCACCCTGGGGCACTCCAGTATAACATCTTATGTGGACTTCACCCAAAGGTTGATAGAACCTTTTGATCGAAACAATCCTGAGATACATTTTGGAGATTTGGCACAACTCAAACAGACTGGAACACCAGAGGTTTTCATCGCAGAATTAGAACGGACAGCAGTCAAAGGTACCAGACATCACAAAGCAAATGTTGGGCATACTCTTTGTAGAAGGTCTAGCTAAACCCATGGAATAATTGGGTCAAGGCCTTCAGGCCCACTACCTTGCAAGAAACCATCACCAAGACTCAAGATATGGGAGGAGCAACACCAAAGGTGAAGACTCAAATCATACCATAAATCCCTTTGAAGGACAAGAACAAGAAGACATCTGAGAAGGATGAAACCAAGAAGGATGGGTTGGATGAAGAAGCTCAAAACGAGCTTGGACGAAAGAACTACAAACTCTGTTTTACTAGCAAAAAGAGCCATGGGAACCTGGTCATCGATGTTTGGGAAAAGGAAAGATTCACTACATTGAAGTATTTCCCGATAATGACAATGAGAGTGATACAGCACAAGCCCCAAGCAAGCAGCCTAGCATGTCTAAAGAAGCACCATCCCAAGAAGAGGCTAAGAAGCCACGTCTTAGGGTTGAAAGATATACTATTGCCACTCTCTCAAGAGTCCCTAAATATCACACCTTCAAAATCAAGGGTGTTATACGAGGGCAACGAATCATAACATTGGTTGATGGTAGAGCAACATACAACTTCATAGATGGAGTCACAGCAGTAAGAACAGGCATCCTTGCCCAAGAATTGGAAGCTTCAAACTGAGGGCAATTGATGGGTATCATATGACATGCACACGGGTAATTCCACATTTGAGCATCACATTAGGTAAGTATACAATTATTGTTCATTTTTATGTGATAGAACTGGCAAATACTAATGTGGTGTTGGGAATACAATGGTTGTACTCCCTAGGAAGATTTGTGATGAACTACCAAGCGATGGTAATGGAATTTCGAGACCCAAATGGCAACAAGATAGTACTAAGATGCATGACTAATGGTGGCCCCGGAGTTGTAACAGCCAAGCAAATGGAGGTCATACCCAAGTAGGGTGAAGTAACTTGCATGGAATCTTGTAGAAGTAAAAGCCCTATATCATTAAGTAATAGCTTACAATCTTATGAGCTTGTTACAACTCAAACTAGCAGGGGTCCTAGGAGGGGATCCTAAAGGGCAACTACTAGGTCAAGGACAACAATGGAGCGATGGCCCACTATCACCCATTGTTTTAAAAAATGGTCGAGTCGATTCCGATTCGGCTGAGTCAAACCGAGCCAATGCCTAGTCAGGTCGACTCGATGGCCGAAACGAAATGGATAGCCAGGTTGTTACCGAGCCCGTCATTGACTCAGTCGACTCAGTAACAACTCGACCGGCTCAGATCTTTGACAAAAATCCTGAAGCACATTTGTCAAAAGTTGTTTTGTTTCTTACATATCAATGGTTGGGTTGTTGTTTATTGCATATTTGAAGCCCTAAAGTAATCTATTGTTGTGAAAAAGTTTTGAAAATTACAAGGCCGAAGTATGGTTATCCTAGTGGCATGAATTAGAAAACTGAAACAATGCATTGAGCCATACAATTTTTTTAAAAAGGCAAACGTTCTGACAATGGACTAATCAATACATATTTACTTCTGATTGTTTTGGAGCTTGACTATAATTAAATCAAGGGTTTTAAGACTTCATTAGGGGCAGAGAATTGGTATTATTGTCGTTGTAGTCTAGTGATTGTCCTTAGGCTGAGGCAAAAAAGAATCCTCGCATTGGTGGCTAAGTATGAACTTTGTATTGGACAGTGCAGTAGGTGCCATTTTGATATAATGGATATATTCATGAGCCTACTTTGATCATATGTTGTCTTCTCTCTATATTCTAAAGCTTTGTGTTTGGAAACATGAATGAAAATCTTTAAAATTATGTTTTTTATTAAAAAAAAATATTTAATGTATTTTTTACAACGACCGAGTCATTGAAATCAAACCGACCGATTCGATACCGAGTCGGAGTCAGAGTCGAAGCCGACCCTCACCCGTTTTCAAACCGAAGTCGGAGTTTTAAAACATAGTATCAACTCAGCTAAGGCTCCCTACTCTTTACGGATTTTCACCGATGGGAGGAGACCCAATATAAAGAGGAATCACTAGATGAATAAGTTAATAAGAGGACTAACTGCAAAGCAAGCTCAAAGCAACAATACAAAGCCTCGATATAAGAAACTTACTTTTGATCAATTTCAAAGACTGTTAAACAGCAAATCTAAGTAGGTTACTTCTCCTCAACTGAACATGTGACCTCTTCTCCACGGGTCTTCAATGCCTTCGCCTTACAGTTCCAAGTTCTTTTGGATGACAGAACTATCCTCAGACAGGCGGCCCAGTAGGCTTCGATATTAATAAAAACAAGCAAAATACATAAGGCTTATTACAACATGAGATCTCAGAGTTCTCAGTCAAGTGATGTCTTGAACATCTGCCGATCTCTCTTTATATAGACCTTCTAACCCTACTATGAAAACAAAACAAAACAAAAAATAATTGAGGGTCCTATCGGTATATTTTCACCGACGGTGTCTACTCAACTTTTCTGGTACATATGTACAAAAGATTCTACCATGGTCCTTTCGGACTTCTATCTGAGTCATAATCATTATCAAAATCAAAATCTAATCATGTACTGGCCTTGAGTCGTCGAGCATCTTTTGGTAGTGATGTTCTATCAACTTGGAGTACTCTTCGTCCCAATTGATATCTGCTGGGTCCTGGGCATCCGGTTGCTTGTCCTGTAAAGTAGATACTTTGCTTTTCCTTTTCCTTTGGCATCTTCAACTAATATTATTGTCCTTTTTGATGATGCTCTTGATGACTCTCCTTGTTCTGTATTCATCTTTATTCGGTGGAGGCCCTGTTGCTGAGGTGTGTACTTGGCAGATTGTTTTTCCCACTTGTTAAGGAAAGGTAAAGGGCTGATTTCAATATCTAAGAAAGAATCTTTAAAAACATTTCTGATGGTTGGTGATCGTTGTACTGCCAGTTCGATGCCATTTAGAAGTTCCCACTTGAAAATTTGAAACATATTGGTGGAACTTTCAATTGCATGCTAAACCCATTCTCTGCAATTATCATTAATATAAGCTTTGTTTTGCCACCCTAATTCAAAAATCATAGATGTACAGATTCTATTTGAAATCATCAGGCTAATAATATGGACCACATTATTATTCCAATTGCTTGAAATAACGCTAATAGTTACCAAAGCCTTTTGATTGATTATGAATCTTAATGCCTTTGGTTCTCCTTGTAAATCGTCCATTTTTTGTAGAATCTGTATCTTTTCTGTTAATCTCAGATTTCCAAATTCATTAAACCAACCAGCATGTTGCTTAATCATTTCTTCATTATTGTTGGTCTGAATTTCTCCGATCTGCTCATGACTAAAAACTTGTGCAAAAGGATTAGGCGTGATACTTTCCCTTAGTCTGAGACTATGATAATCCCATGGAGATGAAAAAGTTCTGAGATATTGTAAAGTTCTTTGAATGCATTGAGATATCCTTGTAGATGGCCTTTTCCTGCAAAAACCATCTTTAATTTCCCAGTCAGCAAACCCTTCAAAAATTTCATATTGAGGAAAGGTGTCATTTGGTGCATAGTTCTCATCAAACCTTTGAAGAAAGGATGCTTCTAATTCCTCAAAAATGTCTAGGATTTTTAGAGATACAATGTATTTCTCTACTTCAGGCTTGAAAGGAATAGCTTCAAGATCTAAAATTTTTGCTCCTGTGAAAATGCTAAGACCAAAATCAACTCCTCCAATAAGTTGATAATAATTTAAGACTTTTAGGATCCATATCATTTTTTCAGTATATTCACTAGACCATAGATCTGAGAGACTTCTGAAAAATAATTTTACTTTCATGTTAGGCAAAGGATATACCTTTACCAGTTCAGCATCCAGGCCTAAAGACATACCTACATTCTTTGATTGCCATGCTTGGCATTTTCTGATCCAAGTATTTCTTCTCAGTCTCATTCCCACTACTTTCTTGATTTCTTCTGCAATATTACTTGCATGTCCTTCAAGCAATCTGAATCTATCAACAAATGTACTAAAGTTGTCGTCCTGTGGTTCTTTAACTAGAATAGTAAAAACCGAACCTGTACAAGTAATGAATGCTTTGTTCATATCCCTGGTTAATGAATCAGTTAAATAATTTGAATTACCTGGGATCCATTCAACTTCAAAATCAAACTGTTGGAACCAAATCTGCCATGCAAGTATCCTTCCTTTTGCAATCTGTCTTGATATCTTGGCAGATAAAAAATATTTAAAATTCTTGGAGTCTGTTCTTATTAAAAAATTTATAGGTGTAAGATATAATTCAAACCTTTGTATCCCATTGAATATAGCCAGTGTTTCTTTTTCTGCTATGAAATAATTCTTCTGGCTGGGTGAGAATTCACCTGATGCATAAGCACAAAGTCTTTCTTCACCTTTCTCCCTTCGTTTAAAAAGAATGGCTGCCCAAAAATTTAAAGAAGCATCAGTTTGAAGTATAAGCAAACCATCACCTGGTGGTTGGAGTTTTGGCAATTGCTGACATTCTGCTTTCAACTATTTTACTGTTGTTGTTGCTTCTGGTGACCATCCTTCTTTTAGATGTTTTCTGATTGGAGCTGTTTTTCTGTCAATCTTGGGATGTACTTGTGAATGTAGTTCAAGACTCCTAAAAACCTTTGAATTGTTTTTGTATCTTTCAATTCATCTGGAAATTGGGTTAATTTAGTCAACACATGTGGTTGCATCTGAATTGCACCATTGACTACATGTATTCCCAGAAAATCTATATTGTCTTGAAATAAGACCATTTTTCTCTCTGATAAAACTATGCCATGTTGTTGAACTTCTTTTAGAAAAATCTCTAAATGCTCTAGATGGGTTTTTACATCTGGACTATGAATTAGAATGTCATCAATGTATGTTACAATGAAATCATACTTAGCAAAAATGAAATCCATTCTTTGCTGGAAGAATGCATGGGCATTTTTCAAACCAAATGGAACAACTTTCCATTGGTAAAATCCGGCAAGACAAGTAAAAGTAGTTTTATGCCAGTCCTCTTTTCGTATCTAAATTTGATAGTATCCAGACTTCATATCAAATTTTCTGAATACTTTGTTGTGCTATATTTTTTGCATTATGGTCTCTGGTCTTGGTAATGGATAATTAAAACTCTGAGTAATTGCATTCAGAGGTTTGTAATTTATTACCATTCTAGGTTTACCTCTGACTATCTCAGAATGATTTCGTACCAGAAACGTTGAACAAGATAATGAGACTCGCTTGGCTCGATGAGTTGCATTTCTAACAATTCTTTAATTTGTCTCTTTATTTCTTGCTCGTCTGAGGGAGTGCAAGGAATCAGTTTCCATTTGACTCCATTATCATGCAAGGTCACAATCTCTTGCATTGGACTTTCTACTACCCAAAACTGTTGTGGATTTTCTGAACAGCTTTTAAGAAGTTTGTCATGGATAGCAATTTGTTCTATAGACCCGTTGGGATCTATACATGCCTTTTGTTTTGATTTAGATTCTACTCTGGATTCATATATTTGCAAGACTTCCTGCCAATCGTTAGAATCTTTTAAGGGTCTTCTGGCTCCGACTCTTTTTTGACTATTTTCATGTCTTGCTTCTGAATTTGCAATGAATAATCTAGGCACAGCAATAGCCTTTTTCTTCAAATTTATAATCAGCTTATCTTGGCTGATTGTTACTGGAAGCACAGAATTTAAGAATGGCATTCCCAACATTAAACTAGTTGAAGGATCATAATGCTGTATTGCAAAAATCTTGACTATATTCCCTCCAACTTTTAATGAAATGTTGTCTACATAATGAGTTAAACTCACAGAGCCTCCTATTGTTTCAGAAATCAATATATTTTGTAATGGCTTCCACAGAGATGGCCTAACCAAACTGTTTGACCCACCAATATCTATGAATGCATCAACAGATATCCATTCATTCTTTACTTGAACTTGAACCGGGATATAAATAAGGCTATTTGTCTTGACTATCTTTTTTAATAGAGTATTTTCTTCTACTCTATTGATCTCTGGCTGAGGAAGACTGGTAGAAGTTGTTGTTCTTTTTTGAAATGGGCAAAAAGGATTTACTTCTGGAAAGGGTAAAACAGATTGCTTACCTTTCTGCTCTGGTTGTGAACATTCTGATTCATCTTCTGAAACATCTGTTGTTTCACTAGTGACTTCAGTATCACTTTCTTCTTCTTGTTCACTGTAATGGAGCTCTTCTGAAAAATCATCTTCTGAACAAGATAAACAGATATTCATCTTTTGTACACATTCTTCTTCTTCTTCATCTAATATTTCAGTCAAAATATATACATCTGAAATATCATCTTCTGATTCTACTATAGACCAATCATCTTGAAATTCTTCTATATCTATACAAGCTTTGAGTTTACTTGATGAATTATTTGGGCACTTTCGTGCAAAATGTCCTTCCTTTTTACAAATGAAACAGCAATTGTTGTTTCTTGGTTTTGATCTTTTCTTCAGGAATTTATACTTTCTAAACGGCTTTCTTGGATTTGAGACTCTCTTGGGTCTGAATTTACCATATCTCTTTGTTTTCTTTTTCTTTTTGAACGGCGTCCATGGTAACATGATTTTGCAGACATCTGAGCTGGGTGTGATGTCATGCGCCTTCTTTTGCCAACATAAGTATTTAACTTTTTCTGTAATTCTAAAAAGAAGGTCAACCCAATATACTTGATCTAGTCTTTTATTTTGTACATCTAGATCTTTCATAATGAGGTCTCCTAGATCGCCTGGTAATTTTGACAAAAAAAAAATTGAGCCACATCATTTGAGAGGTTAGCTTTGAAAACCTTAGCCATGAAGTCTTTACTAAATTGGTCAAAATACGTCAAATCTTTTGACTCCATTCTACTAAGATATGTTATTAACTGTTTTCTCTCATCAACAGGCTTTGGCACGAACTGTGTTTTTAGCAATAACTCTAATGTAGACAGTCCAGCTTCCATGACGGCTCTTCTCTCTTCTTCAGATGGTCCCATCCACCAATCATAGACTATACCAGTCATACGTTTTTCTGCTAGGACCATAATGGATACATTATCCAATTTTGTTGTAATTTGCATCTGATACAAAGCACCTATCCAAATACGGATTGATTCTCCAAGATTTGAAGAACTATCCAAATCTAGAATGTAGCCACTTGTATTTGCAGTGTACAGATCTTCTTCAACACATGGGTATTTATTCACTTCTTTGAGGATATGAGCCTTATTTTGATTATTTATGGAAGGCTGGATAAAAGAAGGAAATTTAGATGCAGCTTGATCAAGGGTCATCACTTCCTTTTTTAAAACATAAGGGCCATTGACCCCCTTGACCCCCACTCCGTTTCGTTATTATGTCTCTTGCCACCTTCCACTTCATTGTTGTTGCATACTTTAATTAGTGGAGAAAACCCTAGACAGTGGAACCCCAAGGAAAAGATTACCCTAGGATGTTACACTTTTGATGTTGACAGACTTGAACTTCCAATGATTTGTAAAAGTTTTGGGACAGTTTTATCAATTTAAAGACAAATGGAGGCTATGCATGGTATGCTCAGCGATTGAGCATGGACAAGAACATTCCCACAAAAACTCCAGCTCCATTCTATCAGTAGGACAAATATTATGAAGCCTTTAGGCAAAAGCCATCTTGTGGCTAAAATTCTGGTATGCATTGTTGAAATTGGGTAGCATCAGGAGGTACTCTCACATGCCCTTGGTGCTAGGCTTGTGAAAGAGAAACAAAAGTGTGATTTTATGACTGTATGAGCTTTGCACCCAAGTTGTGGCCTTTGTAGCCAAAATGAGTGTGCTTTGTACCCAAGGAGCGCATTTAATATTCTAATTTAATGTGAGTTTGGTGTTGGAGATTTCTTGATGGACAAGAGGGCTTCCAAAGGGACCTTTAGTCAAGTATAAATAAGAGGCCAATGAAAAGGCATAAGGGGCAACTAAAATGGACAAGACATGACGGATTCTTCTTGATTGAGCTCTAAAATTTACTACAGAAGTTGCAGACTTGCAACTAGGGCTACAAGGGTTTTGGAGGGCATCTTTTCTACGGTGGGAAGGATATTTTATTTTGATGCTTGCAAGTAATAGCATAAAGGGTGGGCATGCCCTAAGGAAGGGTCGGCAAGTTGGCCAAAGGTGAACCAGGGCAGCACTAGAGGAATTGTAGGTTACAAGAAGAGGCCAAGGGAAGAAAAGAAGGTTGCAATTGTTGCTAAAGGAGGCCACAGCTAGGAGAGGTTGGTTGTAGGCCTAAGAAACAAGCCGCAAAGGATAGCAAGGGGGCTGGAAAACAATAATAAGCCGAAGTTGAACTGAGGCCTAGGTGTAGGCTGCAAGGAAGAATAAGGGTTGTTGAAGGAGGTTGAGGCTACAAGAACAAGTCGAAGTTGTTTGGACAGGCCACGGGAGGCAAGAGATAGGTCGAGGAGCCTATAGGTGACAACTGGCCTAAACAAGGCATCTAAGCTTGAATCCGCAACATGTTTAGGGTTGTTAAAGGGTACAACAACAGGCCATTGAATAAGGGTACCAAGAGGGTAGACCCAAGTGAAAGTTGTTGTGCTTGGTAAGAGGGCAAGGAGTGTTGAGAAATCTAGGGCATAGCAATTCAGTGGTTTCTCTACGTTAGATAACTGTTTGTTAATGCTTTTATCTTCTTTAGTTAGGGCCTTCTTTTACTTATGTTATTATAGTGTTCTTCTTCATCAAACAACTACCATTGCATAAACCATAAAGAGACAAGAGACACAAAATGTAGGCGGTCAACCAGGGCCAAAGCCTCTCCAACTTGAGAGGAAAGCCCAAACGAATTCTTCTTCTTATAGAGACTTCAATTGACGAATGCTAAGACCAAGACCTAGACCCTTGACACACAACCTCTCCATGACCAAGTCACTGTTGCTCCTTTCAGAAGTTCAATTGCCTTCATGCACTACTACTCTCAACTACTCTGAAGCTTTTCGGCCTTCCTCCACAAGTCTACAATTTCCGCTGCCTGAAATCATTGTATAGACACAGATGTGGATTGAATTATGGTTCTTATTGGCATGTCTTTCCTTCGCTTATCTTGAGGTTTATTCCTTGTTATTTCGGTTAGCAATGGTTATGGTGAAAAGACCATTTTCTTGTCTTTTAACACATCAAATGTATCCACTGCAAAAACCCTAGTTTCGAACACAAGTGTGAAGGTATTCACCCAAGAAACAGTGCCAGATGAGTTCAAACTTCCTTTCCTCCTCCTCGTTGGTTATTAGGCTGCCTTTCTAGAGATCTTCACACTCCTTTCTAACTTCTTGTCCTTGACTGAAAATTTGTCTTTCAAATGAGGCCGAGCTGCCCTATTTATAGTGGTTTGTGCATCATAATAAGCCGACTTGTTCTGGAGCCTAGGCCGACATGCCTTTCTGGAAACATCTTTGGGCCGACTTCAAGGTGACTTTGTGACAAGGTCTTGGAGGGTTCAAGACACTAATAAATTTCCTTTTACAATGTGTAACATGCTCGTATGGGTCTTAGACTTTTATGGCTTAATGACAAAACATAAAGGCTCTCAATGGGAACCTTAACTAAAATAAAATCCCTTGATCATGAAATCCATGATTCAAACATTAAAAAAATAATTTATTTTCTTCTTTACATTAATTACATAAAACCATATTTACACGTCATTATGAATACCAAACCTAGTTACAATTTTCAACACCCCCTCTTAACTAGGGAGGTATTCATAATGGTACTTCGTCATTCTCAATCTGAAGAATTCTCATAAGAAGAGTTAGATTGGTAACCCATCTGTATAGCATCATATCAACCAGCATTGTCACATAGCAAGGCCTTGACTAACATCTCTATCTCTCCACAAGATCTGAGCTCAATGTTGGCGAGACCAATGATGTATAGACACCCTCATCATTGTCTCTCTCGGAACATACCCCACCCGAGTTCTCAGGGTGTGTTCCACCAAGACTATTCTTATCTTAGATTCCCAGTCCTCAAAGAATATCAGTCCTCTACGACTACTCTTATCTTGGATGCCCTAACTCATCCTCAAAGAGCATCGGATGCTAGAATTTTACCCAATCCTCCATTCTGTATTCCCAAGTGAAGACAAGAATGATGTGTCTATCTCTCCCTCTTAATTAGGGAGGACATAACTATTCCAATGAAGGAATGTACCTAAGCTCACTCTTGGCTTAGGAATTTTTCTTCCAAGTTTCTACCAAGTAAGAAACTTGTTTCCAGGCTTCCTCTTAATTAGGGACCTACCGAAGCTCCTCAGGTGGAGATGATGGGACAATCAGCTACTTGAAGAACTCCTCACAATGTCATGAACTTCTCTTCTTTACTCAGGAGTCTTCATGTTTTGGGACTTCTCCTAGGGCACAGACCATTCATCACCTTCATCCATGAGTCAGTCATGTCTTTATTCCTTTCATCGGAAAGTGATCCGTCAGTTCATATCTGGCCTTCCTTCATGCCATGTTGCCTTCTTCATGCCATGTTTCCTCAATGATCTTTCATCCTACTACATGGACATCATGGGTGGAAGATATCCATAGATCTTCCCTTAGCAACCCTGCATAATCCCATCTAGATATCAGAAATAAAGGAATGAACATTAAATCAAAATTACCTTTGTGATGGTCTTTCATCATGACATCTTCTAGTTTGCATCAGCACCCTGCATACACATTGACACATCTCCAAAAGATATATATTTTCAAGGGTCTCCTTCTTTTTCAAACTATATCATAGTCATCATATCTTTCATGGACATATCCTAGTCATATCTTTCAGTTCTCAGATGTTTATTGCCTTCTTCATGGTTGCATATTTCATGATCTCTTCCTTTCTTCCTTCACACATTTCCTTCCCAGGAACTTTGAATCAAAGTTCCTCTAATTATCATCAACTACCTCATATTTCATATGAGGACATATTATGTTGATTTCATCTAAACAATGTATGGCCCATGCCTTTCTGCATCCTTTCAAGGGAGGAGATCCTTTCTTTTGATCATGCTCTCGAGATAGAGCATTTATGCATGATACCTACAACCATATGACATGACTCTACAATATCGAATACAAGCATACATACCTCATTTTCCTTTAGGTCATCTTAGACTTCCCTTCAGCAGCTTCCTTGATTGAAAGAACTCCAATCCCTTGATTTGCTTCACCTCTTTTATCATCATACCATCATCTCATGAATACCACAAGTTGGAATTCTTGATGAAACCCTTGCTTCCTTTTGATTGGTGAACCTTTTGACAAAGATTCTAATAGAGGACCTTCAGTATCCTTATCCAACAAATGTTTCCTTTTGATTGATGTATGATACGCTTTGTACTACATGACTTTTTCTTCCTTTTCCCATAAGTACCACTTATGCTTACTAATGACGTTTCCAAGAGCTATATCCTTCCATGGGTGACTAGTTGCCTTGGACTTCAATTTCAACCATCTTGCATGCTTCTCTATGATGATGTCACGAGCTTTTGCTTTCAATGCTTTTATGACGTCATGATGCATCCCATCATTTTTCTTAGTGAATCAACAGAAGACTTAAGAACCGGTCCATTTCAACCATCTTGCATGCTTCTCTATGATGATGTCACGAGCTTTTGCTTTCAATGCTTTTATGATGTCATGATGCATCCCATCATTTTTCTTAGTGAATCAACAGAAGACTTAAGAACAAGAACTTGAAAAGAACTTAGATGAGGAAGACTATCTCAGTCATAGTAGAGATCTCTTACTTCCTCTTTCTTGGACTTCTTTTCAGCTTCCTCCACTTCTTCAGTGATATAGGCTTCTTCTCTACCTCTTTTATTATTGTCCTTCTTGAGCTTAGGACAATCTCTTTTGTAATGCCCATATTCTTGACATTCATAGCATTGGATTTTAGCCATATTTTCTTGAGAACTATGCTTCCCGAACTTCCCTTTCCTTTTGGAAAAACTTTGACCCTTTTCACTTGATCCTTCATCACTTTTTGCCTTGAACTTGTCTTGATACGAGGTTACCTTGTTCATCAGTTAATGCATTTAAAATAATGGAGACCATTTCTTTATCAGATATCATCTCTCCTAGATCTTGTAGTTGAGTTCTTATTTGAGATGCTTTTGAGAGATATGAAGATATCCCTTCATCCTTTGATACCTTCAATTTGTATAGATCATATCTAAGTGATATGATTTTTCTTATCGTACTTTCAGAGAATAGTTCTACCAGCTTATCATATATCCCTTTTGATGTCTCCAACTCCGCTATATAGAGAATGAGGGGATCTTTGACAGATTCCATAAGAATCTTTTGAACCCTTAGATCCGTTCCCATGTATTCAGATAGTGCTTGATCTTTAGATGTTTTGGAGACTTTTCCATTTACATTATCAATAACTTCATTTTCTTCAAGGATTATGTCTATCCTCCTTTTCCATGCAAGGATGTTCGATGACCCAACCAGCTTATAGATCTCCTTGCAAAATGAAGTCATTTTATTAGATTAGATTATAGAAGAAAAGATACTTACTTGTCAAGTGAAGATGAAATCTTCAACTTGATCCCTTTGTTGATGATGATTGATGATGAGGTCTTAATGCTTCTTGGATGTTCTCTTTCAAGGATGACGATTTTCCTCTTAAAATGAAACCTTTGCTATGACAAGAGGGAGATTTCCTTGATATCTTTGGTGATGAGTTATTGATCTAGCTTCCTTTGAATGAGTAGTCTTCAAAAATCCTTGAGGTTATGATTGGTTGTAGATCCCAGGAATACTTCTTTGATGATGATTTCATCTTTGATCTTGAAGTGCTTCTCTTGGATGAATAGACTTCAAGTTACTTTGATTTGTAGATCTCTTCAACTAAAGTAGAGTCTTAGAGGTCTTTGACTCCCTGAAAAATGATCCTTCTCACTCTCGCATCATTCTTGTTGTGTTAAGCCAATTGTTTGGGGTCAATTGGTGTGGTTGGTGGGTTCTTCACAAACTCCTTCACACCCTACTCTAGTCTCAAACCCTGGTAAGACATTTTGTCGATCAAACTCTTCAAAACCCTAGCATGTTGGTCTAACTGATAAGAATTTGCGCTCTGTGGATCAAAACACTAGGTCACATTGCTAAAAACCCTAGCACAACCCTTCAATTGTACTGCACCATCCTTCTGTGCCATAGCCTGCTCCTGAGGTCGAAAACACGTGTTGGTCTTCACTCAAAGACATGGCTCGGATACCATGTTAGTTTTCTTCAAACTTAGTTATCTAATCTATGATTTCTTTTACTAAGCAAAGAGTTATAAATTGGACTTAAAGATATAGAGTTTACTAACTACCACGCAGCGGAGAAAAGGAACACATTAAGACAAACACACCAAAAAACCATACACAACAAATTTTCCCAGGAAACCACAACAGGGGAAAACTTGCAAAACTGGTGGATTCTATTAGGTTGCTTCACCAAAAATATCGTTCAGAATATTTTACAATGAAGAGAAAACTTCCTTTGACTCTACAAATTCATCAACATGATGATACACCCTCTCTCAGCCTCTCGACTCAGTCAATCTGCGCATTGTACAAACTCGTACAGCCTGTTACCGCTCAAACTAGCAAAGAACCTAAAGGGCAAATGCTAGACCAAGGGCAACAAATGAAGACTTAGCTCATTGTCACCTCAATTAAGGCTTCCTACTATTTAAGGACTTTCACCGATGGGAGGAGACCCGATATATTATGGAGTCACCAATGAAAGATAAATCAATGAATGGATGTGTTGTGACCCAAATGATTCCTTTCCATAAGAGGTTGAAGGATAGGGCTTGCTTTCTTTTTAAGCAAGGTACAATGACTTCTAGGAGAGGAATGAGAGGATTTAAGGGTTAGGTTTAAGGGATATGATTCGTGAAAAATTTTACCAATCCCTAAAATCCTTATTAGAATTGGCATCCCAGATAGTTCTTGAAGAATTGTCCCATCTCTTTGAAAAGACAATTCTTCGAGAACTACCCTAGGTTAAGAGTTTAGCAACCTATGATGTTCTTAACACAGACAAGGAAGGGGAAAGGATCAAAGAAAGAATTTTCACTTAAATATGTTGAATTGATCCTATGAGGCACTAGCGTTGGGGATACTTGGGCAAAGTTTGATCTTGCAGCTAGGGCTTGGCTTTTTCACAACTCCATCGTTGAAATGGCTTCAAAATTGGAGGTGGCCTTGAGGAGACACCAACGCAAGAGAGGCTAGGATATCGAAATTTTTGGAGGGATAGTTTGTTGGAAAAATGATTCCAAGGTGACCCGACTTGGCTAGACCTAAGAAAAGGTGAAAAAGGTATAATTTTAGGTGACCACCTCTTGGTAGATCAATACCTTAGTCTTGGGAGAATGGAGTCTATGATAAATATGAGTGAAGATCCTTGGTTCTTGGTGATGGCTTATCAAGATAAATTCGTTGATAAAATTACCCCTAGGAGATTTCATTCACATTACATGGCCCATACATTGAGAAATACTATATAGAGACAAATTTCCACAATTTCAACAATAAATGCATGCAGCAATTAGCCCAAAAAATAGCGAAAATCCCAATCCAGTGTATATGGCAAAGTAAAACAAGAATAGCATTAAAAGCACGAAAATATCAATCCAATGTATATGACAAAGTAAAACAAGAATAGCATTAAAAGCATGTACTTACATGTAATAGAACATATCCAACCATCCACATGTTGACAATAAAGAAGCTCCAAGACAAGATAAACCAAATCCACACATCAAAATTCATCCATAAAGCTCCAATTCATCCTCCAAGAAAAAGTGTGAAATTCTCAAGAGAGAGAAGAGATCCAATCCAAAGTCATGATGAGTAAATGAACTCATCTCACTTGTATTTATACCAAACTAGCTCATAAATGAAAGAGTAAGCCTCCCAAGAGGTCAAATAATACTCTGTGCATGTCGTAGGGACCTCTAAGAAGCCTAATGAGGTCCATGGGTGTCACAATGAAGAATAGGACCCTCAAAAGCAGTGGACAAGGGGTTGGACCCTTATAATAACTTGTGGTGCTCCAAATGACGTGGGGGCACACAAGTGTCCTCATGGGTCTCCAAACAAATTGAAAAAGCATGTAGATCGCCCACAAGGGTTAGGATGATGGTGTAGGTGATGCAACATCATCGTGCAAGTCCTGGATCATCTACCAAGTGTATGGTGCAAATCTAGGGCCAGCTGGGCATGATGGATCAGGTGCATCTTCCTTGTCCAATAAATGAACCACGAGCAATCTCTAAATGGCTATGGGGATCCATGGAGTGTTGTTTGTTGTTGTGGAGGCCCATGGCTCTCAACGCACACCCTACATGTGCCAATGTAGCCCTCTGGAGGATTATGACCCCGTATAGGGAGACTGAAACCCAAAATGAAGACCATCTACAATCTTGCATAAGATCTAATGTGTCCCCTAGCCTTCCAGTACAACAAGTCCTTGGACAAATCAAGTAAATGAGCTTACCAATCATGGACCACGGGTGGGAACTTCATAATGGCCTACCCTTCCATAATGGGCTTCGGGATGTGCTAATGTCTCCTAAACTCCAAATGGGGTTAACCAATAATCCTATTAGGTGGTTTCTACTTCCAGAGGGGATAATATAGTCGAGGTACATCCTTCAAAAGGTGGTGGCATGTGACAGATGGGTGAATGAAGTATGGGATGAGAAGGGGCAGCCCTAGGTCGCATGTGGGGTACAAGGGTAGCTAATAAAAGGAAGCCCGCACTTGGGTTTATAATGTATAGGAGGGAACAATTGTGGTACATGAGGTCCCGACCTTTGGCTTTTCCACCCTTCTTTGTATGTCTTTTGCCTTTTCAAGATTTTCATTAATTAATTGCTCGAAGCTCAAGGGGTAAGAGCATGATGCATAGGATATAGCAGTGAATACCCCTTTTAAGGTAGGGTGGGTCATTGCCCACCAGGGCTTGGGACAATCATGGGTTCCTATATGATGAAGGAGACTCATAGAACCTGTAGGAACCAGGGTGATGGCCATGATGATGGAGTAGAGCTCATGTATTGGATTTTTCCCATGTGCTAAATGTGTTTGTCCCAACCATCTTTCGCATTTTGCAGTACATTTTCCCATTGAATGTGGCCAAATATGCTTTTATCTTTCTTTTTAGCTACATCAACCTCTGAGGCATCATTCCAGGCTTGACCCAAGGTGAGGACAAGGGTAAGGGGCGAGCTAACCCTATGTGGACCCAGATGGGAGAGATGATGAATGGGGTAATAATGAGTGGAAAGGGTGTAATATAAGCGGATAAGGGAGCGGGACCACACAACCAAAATCAGGGTTTCCTGTGAAATACCACGCCTAAAGCCAAATGGTTAGTTTGGTGAAAGAGATCCCACAAAACTAGAATCCAAGGTTAATATCCAAAAAGGTCTACGGGACAGGAGCTCTGTAAAAATTTCTCATTTCCCAACCCAATTTTCAGTTTCACCTTATTTCTCCAAAATAGTTAAATGCCCTTTCCCATATCCATACATTTAACAAATGAAAAATAAATTTTGCTGAAAACACAAATTCTGGAAAAATTACAGAATGCTAGAAAATGCAGAAATAAAAATCAGCACATACAAACAGCCATTCAACATATTTAAACACAGTGATTTTTTGTCAAGGTGACCCTGGAAAAACCCCCTACAACTCTTGGGGAAAACCAGTTCGAAAGTTCCTCCTTATTTCTGGAAAATGCTTTTTACAATGAGAGAAAATATTCAGCAAAAAATCAGCAAGCAAACTTTTACAATTTATCCCGTTTTCCGTGCCTCAGCCAACTGGAAAAACTTGCAAACAACAAAACTGAACAGTAATAAATGTTGTACAACCTCGATTTTTGTGCCAAATTTCAACATTAAATGTTGTTGCACGGCCTGCCTAGAAAAGCGTGCACGCTGTCATAAATGTTGCTATAGGGTTTCCTCGATTTCTGTGCAAAAAATAGCAGTACAGTGTACGGATTTCTGCCTAGAAATGCATGCCAAGGTACAACCACTTGTTGTACGGCCTCCCTTGAAAAACGTGCCAGCAATTTTCAGACTTTCTGCTCCTTGACTTCGTGCAAACTTGTTATACGGCCTCCTTGGAATCTGAGCCAAAACTGTTGTACGGCCTTTCTAGAAAATAGCACCCAAAACCTACCCTTCATTGTGTGCTAACTCAATTGTACGGACTTGCTGGAATGTTGCCTTGGAATGTGCGCCAATTTGTTGCCTCCTTCTCCTCACTGTCCAAAAATCTTCCTTGCTCTCTTGCTATCCTTCTCTCAATCTACTCATGAAAGAATAAATGACCTTTTTCCTCCTTTCCCTCCTTTAATCTAACCCTAAGTGACTTTTGGGGAATCCCTAAATCCAATGGCTGAAATAGATTGAGATCTAGGACTGAGATTAAATGCTCATTTAAATCTCACTTTCTATTTTGTAATTCACCCCACTTTAATAAAGACCCACTTAGTCATTTATTTCCAAAGTCACTTTTCCTTTCTAATTTTACATTGACTTTTTTAAAGTCACTTTAAAATTAGACTTTAGTAACTTTATCACTTAAAGTCACTTTTAAATTAGATTTGACTTTATAAAAATTATAAAGTCACTTTAGGAGAAAAATTAAATTCTTTTGGACACTTTTCCCTAGGCCAAAGATCAAAGCCTTAGGGAACCACCTATCCTCTGGTACCAAATTTCAACACTCCCTCTTACCGAGGAAGGTGTTCCTCACCACACCCATCTTGTCTCTGAAGTAGTCATGCTTGCCCCATGGTAAGGCTTTGGTAAGAATATCTGCAACCTGCTCATCAGTGGGAATATACTCAAGCTTCACAGCGCCCTTCTGAACACAGTCTCTGATGAAATGATATTTGATCCCAATATGCTTTGACCTGTCATGAAATATTGGATTCTCCGTGAGTTTAATGCAACTCTGATTATCATAACTGAAGGTCTCAATGGCTGACCAAATAAGCCAAACAACATCTTGCGAAGCCAAATGGCCTCACAACTAGCTAGATTGGCTGCCATATACTCTGCTTCCGCTGAACTCAATGCTACTGACTGTTGCTTCCGGCTGAACCATGACACTACTGCCGAACCCAACCCAAAACAACACCCTGAAGTGCTCTTCCTATCAGAAGCACAACCTGCCCAATCAGAATCAGTATAACCTGCCAATCTCACTCCATCCCCCTGCCTGTAGTCTAGACCATAATTCACTATCCCCTGCAAGTACCGCAAAATGTGTTTTGCAGCCACCCAGTGAACCTTCCTAGGCTCACACATAAACTGACTCATCGTGTTGACTGCAAAACAAATATATGGTCTATTGTTGACCAAATACATCAAGGAACCAATCAGTTGCCTGTACAATGTGGGATCCACCAACTCGGAATCCAAAGCATGAAGCTTCTTCCAGTTGGTGATCATCGATGTCGACATGGGCTTACAATCCTCCATGTGGAATCTGCCAAGAATGTCCACAATATACTTCCCCTGCCCCAGGAAGAAATGCCCCTCCTCCTGCCACACCTCCAAACCCAAAAAGTAATGCATCAAGTCGATGTTCTTCATCTCAAACTCCGCTGCAAGATCTTTCTTGCAGTGCTCTATGAGTCTCTCTGCACCTGTAATGACCAAGTCATCCACATACAGCACCAGAATGAGAGGCTCCTCACCTATCACAATATAGTAAAGGTTCGGATCTGCCTCACTCTTTGTGAAACCCATCCCCTGCAAGTACATATCTATCCTGGAGTACCAAGCTCTGAGAGCTTGCTTCAAGCCATAAAGGGCCTTCTTCAGTCTGCACACATGGGACTCCTTCCCATGCACCTCAAAGCCATGTGGCTGCTCAATGTACACCTCCTCCTATATGAAGCCATTGAGAAATGCAGTCTTCACATCCATCTGGTGGATCTTCCAACCCATCTCTGCTGCTATCGATATAATGGAGCGGATCGAAGTATATCGAGCCACGGGAGCGAAGGTCTCCTCATAATCAACTCCCTCTACCTGGAAGAACCCTCTAACCACAAACCTCGCTTTGAATTTCTCAATGCTACCATCTACAGCATGCTTTACCTTGTAAATCCATCTGGAAGTAACCACGGATTTGCCCTCAGGCCTCGGCACCACCTCCCAAACATCATTCTTCATGATAGAAGAATACTCCTCTGCATGGCCTCTCTCCAGACCTGTTGGCTAGCTGCCTCCTCATAGCTAGAAGGCTCAGAGTCAAGGATGTTGGTAGCCATTGCCATATAGCTACAAAACCTCTCAGGTGGTCTACTCTCTCTGACCGACCTCTTAGGCTTAGAGATGTGGCATCTCTCAAAGTGTCCTAAAGCCACTTGGGCTTCCTTTTCCCTGAGTGTACTTCTCCCATTGGAGAATGAAACTCCTCCTCCTCATCATCATCATCAAGAGCCTGAACTCCTGACTGTCTGTCTGCGGTCCTCCTGCCTGCACCTGAACCTGTAGAAATTGAGGTACCGTGTGAACTGTCCATCAGTGGACTCCCTAGTGAACTGCTCTGCATGCTGCCCGGAGCACCACCCCTCTGGCTCGACGAGCCACTGCTCACTGACAGACCTGACATCCTCATAGATGTACCTCCGGATCCTCCTGATCCCTGCCCACTGGATCCTTGCGACTGACTCAACTGTTGCTGAGGGTCTGGCTGATCCAGATACTCTAACTCTCATGATCTCCTAAAGCCTCTGTCCTCCTCGAACTTCACATCCCGCCTGACAACAACTTTCCTCTGTGCAGGAATGTAAATCCGAAAGGCCTTTGAGGTCTCACTGCAACCCACAAAGATACCCTTCTCTACGATGGGCTCTAGTTCGGTCCTCTTCTCCTTGGGTATGTAGGAGTATGTAATGCACCCAAAGATACGAAGATGACCAATATCAGGCTTCTTCCTAAAAAAAGCCTCCTCCAGAGTCATGTGCCCCAAGGCACGATGCGGACTCCTGTTCTACAAATAAACAGCTGTGTTGCAGGCCTCTGCCCACAAGAACAATGGCAACCCCCGATCATGTAACATGGCTTTGGCAGCCCCTCCGATGGATCTATTCTTCCTCTCCACAACCCGTTCTGCTAGGGGTTGTAAGGAACAGTGAACTCCCTCCTAATCCCTGCCTCCGCACAATAGTCAACAAACTCTCCAAGGGTGTACTCTTCCCCATTGTCCTACCTCAGGGACTTGATCTTCCGACCGGTCTGTGTCTCCACAAGAGCTCTGAACTCCTGAAACCGCTTGAAGACCTCACTCTTGGTCTTCAAGAAATAAATCCAGGTCCTCCTGGAGTGATTATCAATGAATAAAACATAGTACTCATATCCACTCAAGGAAACATGAGACATCCAACCGCTCACATCAGAATGAATCAAATCAAGAATCCCAGTCGCACTGCTGTCACTGTTGGGAAAAGGGGATTTGGCAAACTTGCCCATCGCAAATCTTCTGCAAGTATCAAAGTGATCAGTACTGAAATCTGGCACACCTGTAGTGATCTCCCGCAAGGTCCTCAAGGCTCCATGATACATATGCCCCATCCTGCGGTGCCAAATCTCACACAGCTCAGAACTGCTAGCTCTGTTGTCTGTACTACTGCTCAATGCCAAAAGGGGCTGGAATGCAAACTTGTACACCTTTGCATGTCGTACACCTATCACTCTAGCTGAATCAACTGGAGTGCCCCTGGGATACATCAACACCTGTCATCCCCTTAACAGTACCTCATATCCTTTGTCCTCCAAAGTTGAGACGAATATGAGGTTCTTCCTCATCCCTGGCACATAAACATCTGACACCTTCAAGGGAGGTTTGGACTCCCTCTGAAATGTCAGTGTCCCCACACCCACTACTCTAACAACTCTGTCATCACCGAGTACTACCTCTATATCAATGCCACTCTCTGAAAGCTCTGAGAAGTACTCACGGACTCCTGTCATGTGACGTGAAGCCCCACTATCCACATACCAGATACCCGAAGATGCTCCGCTAATCAAGGGAAAAGCATGCTCCCTCTGAACATGTATGGCAGGTGATCCTGCACTAGAGGACTTACACGCAGTGAACGCAAACTCCCGGTCAAAACGATCTGCAAAGTCCTCAACCTCTGCTGAAGCTGTCATGCTCTGGTTCTTCCCCTTCTTCTTCTTCTCCGGACACATAACTACACAGTGTCTCATCTTTTGACAATTCCAACACTTCACCTTGGAATAGTCCTTCTGTGTGTTACCCTGTTTACCTTTATCTTTGCCTTTGCCCCCACCATTTCTTGTGGAAGCCTGCTTCTTCCCTTTGCATTTCTTGCCTCCTGCCAATAGCGCTACATCCCCATCCTGCTCAACTGGCTTGGCTGCCCCAAGCTGACCTTCCTGATCTCTGTCTGAATGCAATCATCCCAAAACCTCTCCCATGTGGGAAGGGTCTCACGTGCACAAACCCCATCAGCAAAGTTCATCCATGAACGGGGGAGGCCATTCACTGCAATCTGCACCAACTCAGTGGGTGGAATGACCTCTCCAACTGCTGACAACTCATCTCTCACATTAGTAATCTTTGTGAGATATCCAGCTTCACTATCATTGCCCATCTTAATGGTCTTCAGCTTCTCCTTCAGGACCATTTTCCGGTTCTCATTGGTACTCTGGTAGAGATTGGACAATGTTGTCCACATCTCATGGGCATTTCTCTTTCCTCTCACATGAGGAATGCAATGGTCTTTGACTCCGTCTAGAATCAGTCTCTTACCCTTGTTGTTCTTTTCATTATAAGCAGCCAACTGAGTAGCATCAGTAGGCACAACAACAGGGTTTTGTGTGGTATGCACCATGATGTCCCAGACTTCTGCGTCCTCAAAGATGCTTTGCATTCTCTCCTTCCAAACGCTATTAATTGGGATGCCCATCCAACCTATCCTCCACCCTCAATCCCAATGACATCTTGTTATCCTAAAACTGAAAAATAGCACGTTGTAGTAAGGATAAAACTGCTATTTGTGAAAAATCAGCTTGCTGGAATTTTCTGAGTGAAAAATCAGCAGCATGTAATTTTCCTCCTTGCTGTCCCAAATTACACTTCAGCACTCAAGCTCTGATACCATGTAAAAATTTCTCATTTCCCACCCCGGTTTTCAGTGTCTCCTTATTTCTCCCATATAGTTAAATGCCCTTTCCCATAACCATACATTTAACAAGCTGGATAATATAAATTTGCTGAAAACACAAATTCTGGAAATTTTACAGAATGCCGAAAATTGCAGAAATAAAAATCAGCAATAACAAACAACCATTAAAACATTGATACCATGTAAAATTTTCTCATTTCCCACCCCGGTTTTCAGTGTCTCCTTATTTCTCCCATATAGTTAAATGCTCTTTCCCATAACCATACATTTAACAAGCTGGATAATATAAATTTGCTGAAAACACAAATTCTGGAAATTTTACAGAATGCTGAAAATTGCATAAATAAAAATCAGCAGTAACAAACAGCCATTAAAACACATTTAAACACTGAGATTTTTGGTCAATGTGACCCTAGAAAAACCCCCTACAACTCTTGGGGAAACCAGTTTGAGAGCTCTTCTTTATTTCTGAAAATTGCCTTTTTACAGTGAGAAATATTCAGCAAAAAATCAGCAAGCAAATTTACAACTTATCTCTTTTCCCATGCCTCACAACAAACTGGAAATTACAGCAAACATGACAGCAATAAATGTTGTACGTCCTCGATTTTCGTGCCCACTTTAAGCATTAAATGTTGTTGTACGACCTACATTAGATGCGTTGTACGACCTGCAATAAATGCGTTGTACAGTCTTCGTTTTGCGTGCAAAAAAACTAGCAAACTGCTCCTCGATTTTTGTGCAAACCACTACTCGAAAATTGTGCCAAAATCTGTCTTTCACTGTATGCTGAATCAGCTGTACAAATCCGCTCAACTGCTGCCTTGGAATGTGTGCCAAGCTGCTGTCTCCTTCTCCTCCCTGCTCAGAAATCTCTCTTGCTCTCTTTCTCTCCTTCTCCCAATCTGTTCATGAAAGAATGAATGACATTTTCCTCCTTTAATCTAACCCCAAGTGACTTTTGGGTGATCCCTAAATCCAATGGCTGAAATAGATTGAGATCTAAGGTTGAGATTAAATGCTCATTTAAATCTCACTTTTTATTTTTTAATTCACCCCACTTTAATAAAGACCCACTTAGTCATTTATTTCCAAAGTCACTTTTCCTTTCTAATTTTTCATTGACTTTATAAAAGTCACTTTAAAATTAGACTTAGTAACTTTATCACTTAAAGTCACTTTTAAATTAGATTTAACTTTATAAAAAAAATTACAAAGTCACTTTAGGAGAAAAATTAAATTCTTTTGGACACTTTTCCCTAGGCCAAAGATCAAAGCCTTAGTGGTACCAAATTTCAACATCCATGATAATCAAACTACAATGCCCAATTATCAAAAGGCATACCTTTAGGTTTGGGAGGCTCACCTTCAAACATACGATCATGGCAGATGGGTGAGGGATCACGTCGCTAGTTCAGCGGGCGGAGAAATGGCATAATGAGCTAGCTGGTGGCTCCAAGGGGTTGTTGGCTACCGGTTTAGGACCAAAAATTTCTCCTAGGAATATCACCAACAAAATGGTGGGTAACACAACCTAAACATGGCCTCCTCTATGCATTAAATGCGGCCTCAGGCTAAAGTCTGAGCTAGTTGGCAATGATCTAAATAAAGTTGTAACAGCCTCACTTTCTCCATGTATTTACACTAATTTGAAGCCCTAGTACGTTGAAACCCTACCCTAAAGTGTTCTCTTCTTGTTGCCTTTAGCCACCAAGTCTCTAGTGCATGAATGAGCCAAGTGAACTCCCTTTTTCGCTCTTAGAGATCGAAGCCTCACTTTCTCCCCGTATTTACACTAATATTAAGCCCTAGTACGTTGAAACCCTAAAGTGTTCTCTTCTTGTTGCCTTGAGCTGGCTGGCAATGATTTAAAGTTGTAACAGCGCCACTTTCTCCCTATATTTACACTAATCTGAAGCCCTAGTACGTTGAAACCCTACCCTAAAGTGTTCTCTTCTTGTTGCCTTTAGCCACCAAGTCTCTCATGCATGAATGAGCCAAGAGAACTCCCTTTTTCCCTCTTAGAGATCAAAGCCTCACTTTCTCCCTGTATTTACACTAATCTAAAGCCCTAGTACGTTGAAACCATACCCTAAAGTGTTCTCTTCTTGTTGCCTTTAGCCACCAAGTTTCTAGTGCGCATGAATGAGCCAAGTGAACTCCCTTTTTCCCTCTTAGAGATCGAATTGGGCCCACCATTGCCACGAAGGGTTGAGATTAAATATCTTTGGACAATTGAGATCGCTCTAATTCTTGACCAATGTTGCACGAAGCAGGGATGTTTTTTGGAAGCAGAGACGCGGAAGCGTCATTTTCCAAAAATTTAAGAAGCGAGGTGCCTGCAGAAGTGTCTGTTATATATATAATTTTTTTATATTTTTTTTGCATTTATATTCAAAACATGTGTCTACTATATTTATATTTTTTTTGCTATATATATATATATATAATATTTTTTTTGCATTTTTTTATAATTTTTTTCTGAAGCTTGAAGCTTCGTACAGTCGAAGTGCCATCTGAAACGTGTTTCGGAAAAATCGAAACGCGGTTCGAAAAAAACTAAAACGTGTTTCGGGCACACGCTTCCTGAAATTTCTAAGAAGCGTGTTTATCAGCCAGAAATGCTTTTCGGACGGCGCTGCCCCCACGCATCCGTACGGATCGCGGATCGGGGTTTTGATCCAGGGGGGGACTTTCCCTGCAACACTATTCTTGACTATAGGAAAATTTAAATTTTCCTAAGTCGAGGAATAATAGAACAAGTAAATTTGTGCCTTGGCCCCACTTGTGGGTCCCTCTATCAAATTCAGTGCACCCGCTAAATCCGACTGAACCCTTCCTGCTCTAACTCCATATAAGAGGGGCTACAACACTACCCATTAGACTCCCAACCAAAACTTATATATCATAACCTTCTTGCCATGACTATGAAATCATTCCTAGGGCAGAGTCATAATCGAAAGATCTACCTATAATGAGGATGTAACAAAAAGGAAGGTATCCAAATAATAGGAATGTTGGGGATCAAAGTGGGTGTTCATTTGGAAGAGTTGTGTAGGCATCATAACCTAACTGGGGGGGTGATATAGTTGAGAGACTATTATTCAAATATATTCTATTGAAAAGCATGTTTTATCTTCTCATGTGTTTGATGCTAGGTATTGTTCTTGATTATAATATAAGATGTTAGATTTCCCAAAAACCGAGAGAATGACAAAAGTTTGAGTTCCCTCCTACACTCACAATTTCCAAAAAATTCCCTTCTTACTATTTATTATTTGAGTATAGAAGAAACGAAACTGTTGATGCCTATGTTCCAAGCACCTTGCCCTGAGGGGATTAAGAGAGTTGAACTCGTGACCTCTTCAACTTGGGGGAGAGATCTCACTTTTGGTTCATGATCACATAAGCTAACCCTTAGGGCTATGATTAAAGGAGAAATTACAATATTCTTTTGGTGATAACATAGCTATTGTTTGTTGTTAACTCAACGTAACTTTGTAACATGGCTTCATTAAAACATTAGTCCTAACTAGTGTGATCACAAGTGGACCATTCATCAAACCAATAAAGCCCAAAAATGTGAACCATACCAAAACCAAAAAAAGTCGGTCAACCCAAAAATACATAAATATACAAAATTTGAAAAACAAAAAATATATATATTCATGTGCATCCATATGAATCCAAACCAACAAAAATGCAAAGTTTCTCATATATATAGCAAGAGTGCATATAACCAAAAATATGCACCAAGTGCAACATAGTATTCAAAATTGAAACAGTGACTAGATCGGTCCACCTATCAAACAAGCTTTTGAACCGGCACTGGAAAAATTGGACTGGTCAGATATCATTGAACCAATCTTTAAAAAAATACATGAAATTTATTTTTTAATGAAAAAAAAACTTTTTACGATTAAAACCATGACTCCAAACCATCAAAGTTTTCTCACATATATACCATGTAAAGGTGAATATATCAAAATGGCAGTGAGTGCAACACATATCAACAACAAAATACATAATCAATGAGGCTCTAAATGGCCTCTATAGTCCAAAAACAACGCTACAAGCTATGGGTCCACTAGCCTACTACAAGTCTATATATCAGCGATCAACATGATCACTCCTCATCATGATCATACTCATCACCACTACTAAACACAGGATCATCAACATGAGCTACATAAATCATTTGGCTCAAAGTCTAAGGACTGCTCAAACTCCTCTGCAACCTCAGTAGTAGCAGTATCAACGACAAAACTAAACATCAAAACTACAAATCACTGATCAACATGATCACTCATGTAACTCATCATTGATTCAACACTAACTGAAATGGGGATCAACAACAAGAGCTACATAAACATCATCTAGCTCAAACTCTTAGGATTTGGATTGCTCAACCTTATAATATGGTAGAAGTTGAAAAAGTTTAACATGCCTAACCAATGATTTTGGTTTCAGTGAAGGTTGGTCCACCTATCAAACCAGTTTTGGAACCGGTCTTTAAAAAAATACATGAAATAATTATTTTTTAATGAAAAAAAAACTACTTTTAAGATTTAAAACCATGATTCCAAACCATCAAAGTTTGCTCACCCATATACCATGTGAAGGTGAATATATCAAAATTGCACTGAGTGCAACACATATCAGCAACAAAATACATAATCAATGAGGCTCTAAATGGCCTCTATAGTCCAAAAACGATGCTACAAGCTATGGGGCCACTAGCCTACTACAAGTCTACATATCAGTGTTCAACATGATCACTCCTCATCATGATCAAACTCATCACCACTACTAGACATGAAATCATCAACATGAGCTACATAAATCATCTGGCTCAATGTCTAAGGACTCCTCAGACTCCCCTGCAACCTCAGTAGTAGTAGTAACAGCAGCAAAACTAGACATCAAAACTACAAATCACTAATCAACATGATCACCCGTGAAACTCATCATTGATTCAACACTACTTGAAATGGGGATCAACAACAAGAGCTACATAAACATCATCTAGCTCAAACTCTTAAGACTTGGATTGCTCAACCTTATAATATCGTAGAAGTTAAAAAAGCTTAACATGCCTAACCAATGATATTGGTTTGAGTGAAGGGTTCATCTCCTCAACCTTATAATATGGTAGAAAAAGCTTAGCATGCCTAAACAATTATTTTCCTTTGAGTGAAGGGCACATTTTTGTTAAGGCCATGGAGGAGTTCAAGTATCAATACCACCAACATCAACGAAGTTCAACAATCAATGGCACCAACATCAAGGTATTTACAGGATTTCAAGCTCTTGATCAAATGCCAATCTCATACGCTCACGCATGACATAATCAAATGGAAACATTGCAATTCCCCAAATCCCGAAATCCATAAAGTCTGATGGATTTTTAGAGAAATCTAAAATTCTATTTTCTCCATATGAAATCCAATGAGGTCAAAACCACTCTCAAACATCCTAAGTCATTTCATGGTAATGTTAAAACTTTAAGTAAAAGACTAAAGTTTCCATCCTTTTACTTTAAAAATTTAACATTTCCATTGATTGCCAACATTGCTAAGGTAGAGATGTGTGAGGCAAATAAGAGAGGAAGCATACTTTTAAAGGCTTGGAGGGGCTTTTTTTGGACATAAACAACCCCTAGTTTCCCTCAAAACCGCCCAAAACGGTATCCAGTGGAGTCCACGACTGGGCTAGTAATGAACCTGTCGGTTTATGATGGAATTTTATGGGAAAATTGGTCGATTTCGTCATCAACTGGCTGATATTGTCAGTTTGAATGAAACCCTAGGCCTCTGAGCCTACTAACCAGCTTTAATGATCAGTTTGACCATGGCAGCTAATGAACCGACCGGTTTGACCAGTTCTCAAATCAACCCGACCGAATTTGAATACTATGAGTGCAACCCATCTCTAAACCAAAAATACATCAAAAGAGGCGCTAGATAACCTCTAGTGTCCAAAATAGTCATGCTACAACAAATACCTACATACCACCAAAATTACTGCCTAAACTGTGATCCTCACCATCAATATCACCCTCTCGGCATTAAAATAATATAAAAAAAGCTTAACATGTCAAACGAAGAAATTTCTCAGTGATGGGTACATTTTTACTAGGGTCATGACAAAGGAATTCAACAATCAGTGCCACCAACATCAAGGTATATAAAGGGGCTTAGTGCACTTCATTAAGTGCTACTTCCATGCCATCATAAACAACAAAATCCAATGGAAACGTTGCAAACCCCCAATCCTAAAATCTTAAAAACTGTTAAATCTACTAGATTGGGTGGGATCTAAAATTCTACTTTCTCCATATGAAATCCAATGAGGTCACAACCACTCTCAAACATCCTAAGTCAATGAAATCCTAAAAACTATTAAGTCTGCTAGATTTTGAGGGGGATCTAAAATTCTATTTTCTCCACATGAAAACAAGAGGTTGCAACCACTCTCAAACATCCTAAGGTAATTAATGGTAAAGTTAAAAAATTTAAGTAGAATTTAACATTACCATTAACAACATAGCATTAGTAGGGCCCTTTGTGTCAGGCCAAGAAATAACTCCTTAACCAAAAACTGATTCACGTTTATTCCAGGTAGGTCTTCACTAAATACATAAGGGAGACACTGTTCAGTTCATCTCCCGATGACTGTTCATATTATTTATTTATCTATTTACATTATATTCACCCAATCATGAGGATTAGGTGTCAACATTCCCCCCTTAATCTGAAGGGATGTTGGTGAGTCCAAGCATCATTCTGAATCGTTCAAGCTTTTCTCTTCCAAGCACTTTGGTGAAGATGTTTGCAATTTGCTCATTTGTGGAACAATGACAGAGATGGATTGTTTTGGCCTCAACATGATGTCGAATCAGATGATATTTAGTATTGATGTGCTTTGTTCGATCATGGAACTTTGGGTTCTTGGCCAATTTTATTGCAGAGGTATTGTCAATCATGAGTGGAGTTGATTGTACTTGTTTTACCTGCAAATCTTCAAGAATTTTCCTGAGCCACACAATTTCTTTTGTTGCTTCAGCTGCTGCCACGTATTCTGCTTCTGTTGTGGAATCCGCTAGAACTGATTGTTTGCGTGATCTCCAGGGGACGGCGCCTGATCTAAGACTCATAGCATATCCTGAAGTAGATACCCTAGTTTCTTTGTCTCCATCGAAGTCTGAATCAGAGTATCCAATCAAGCTGAAGTCGTCCACCTGTGTATACTTGATTCCAAAGTCTTGAGTTCCCTTCAAGTACCTTAGAACTCTTTTTGCAGCAGACCAATGTCCCTCACAAGGCTTTTGCATAAACCTGGAGAGGATTCCAACAGCAAACGAAATGTTTGGTCTGGTAGTAGTTAGGTAGTTGAGACTTCCTACAAGCTGTCTATACTTTGTTGCATCCTCAAATTCTTTTCCTTCAATAGATGTGAGCTTTAAGTTTTGTTCCATTGGAGTAGTAAGAGGATTGCATTCTGTCATGCCAACCCCATTCAACAGATCTCCAAAATATTTCTTTTGAGAAAGAAATATGGACTTCGGATGTTGGGTTACTTCAATGCCAAGATAGTAATGAACATAGCCCAAATCAGTCATTTCAAAACTTTTCCCCAATTCCTTCTTTATGGATGCAATGTAGCTTTCATTGTTCCCTGTCATCAAAATATCATCTACATATACCACAAGATATACAACTGTTTTGCCAACTTTCTTGACAAATAAAGTTGCATCATCAAGATCATAATGTTTGAAATTGAGTTTCAGAAGATGCTCAGTTAGTTTTTCATACCAGGCTCGCGGTGCTTGTTTGAGGCCATACAAGGACTTCACAAGTTTGCATACTTTATGTTCATGTCCTTTCACAGCAAATCCTTCAAGCTGAGACATAAAAACATTCTCTTTTAGATCTCCATTTAAGAAAGCAGTTTTTACATCCATTTGATGGACTTTCCAACCGTTCTGAGCTGCTAGTGCAAATAGTGTCTGGATGGTAGCCCATTTTGCTGTGGGGGCAAAAGTCTCCTCATAATCGACCCCTTCCTTCTGTGCAAAACCTTTTGCCACAAGCCTAGCTTTGTGCTTGTCAAGTGAGCCATCAGCGTTATACTTGTTCTTGTAGACCCACTTGCAGCCAATTAGTTTGGTTCTTAATGGAGGATCAACCAGCTTCCAAGTGTCGTTCTTTATGAGGGCATCATACTCCTTTTGCATTGCTTCTTTCCATTCATCATGAGAAGCAGCTTCTTTGAAAAAAGTTGGTTCAAAATCTGTAGACAAGTTCAATTCACAATCATAAGAAACATCCATATCAACAGGTGAATTAGAATCATCCATGTCACCTCCATTTTGCCAGTTTGAATTTCTAGTTCCTGTCTTTCCAACCTCATCAGGATGAACACTTTCAAGTGTCTTTGTCAGCCACTTTGGGGGACCTTTGGACTGAATCAAGATTGAGTCTCCCTATTGTATCAATCACATCGCTTAAAGCATCATCTGTTGTTGGAGTTTCATGCAGGGGAGAGTGTTCTTCAGAAGAAGATTCCACATGTTGATTTAGTATAGGAATCCCCCCTTCAAGAGGTGGAATCTGATTATCAAATTCTTGAAATGATTTTGCTTTTGCGAATCTATCCAAGCGATCAAGTTTCCGCTCAACAACATTGTCAATTTTGGATGATTCAAGAAAAATTACATCTCTAGATACAACAAACTTCTTATTTACTTCATCATCGAGGCGGTATGCTTCGGAGGTGTTTGAATACCCCAGAAAGATACACTTACGACTTCTAGCACCAAGTTTGTTTCTATGTACCTTTGGTATCAAGGCATAACAGGTGGAACCAAAGACCCTGAGATGCTTTACCGAAGGAACATGTGCATACCACATTTCATATGGAGTCTTGTTTCTTATAGCATTAGATGGACATCTATTCTTTATATATGCAGCACATAGAACAGCATTAGCCCAAAACATTATCTTTACATTTTTGAAGAAGAGCATGGATCGTACCATATTTAAGATTGTCCTATTCATTCTTTCAGCTACACCATTCTGTTGGGGATTATAAGGCACAGTTGTTTGATGTTTGATCCCATGTTGGCAAAGATAGTTTTCAAATTCATTTAATGTGTATTCTTTTCCATTATCAGTGCGAATAGATCCAATATGAGATTGTGCATCATTTTCAATCCATTTATGAAAATTCTTGAATGTTTGAAAAGCATCAAATTTGTTCTTCAATAAATAAACCCAACACATTATGGTGTAGTGTTCAATAAATGTCATGATATATTTATTTCCATTTGCAGAAGGAACAGGCATTGGACCACATAAATCTGAATGAATGAGTTCAAGTTTTCTATGTGCTCTTGAATGTGAATCATGAAAACACTGTTTGCTATGCTTTCCTAGAATGCAAGCATGACATTGCTTAAGTTTCCTAGGAATTGTAAGCAAACCAGCAACACCATTTTTCTTCAACAAGCGGAGACTGTCATAGTTCAAATGTCCAAATCTAGCATGCCATAATAAACTTGATGGAAGTGTACCTTCTTCATGATGAGAATTGTATGAGAAATGTTGTGCACGAGCAGAGCTTCCTTGCAGCTTGAGAAGCCTTTCTTCTTCTATTCCCCTCATGACAAGTGAGTGGTCAGATGTTTTTCTTACCTCAAGCTTGCCATCAAACATATGAATGGAGTGACCTTGCTGGCAAATGTGGACCAAGGACAGTAAGTTTTTCTTGAGCTATGGGAGATATAGAACATGATGCAGAAGAAAGTCTGGAAGACCAGGCAGTTTAAGCCTGATTGTGCCAAGCCCTGATGGCTTGATCTTTGATTGGTCTGCAAAGTATACTGCTCCATCAACATTGTCAGTGAAATCATCAAAAATATCTTCTCTATGGATCATGTGGCAAGTTGCTCTTGAATCAAGCAACTAATCATTTTTCCAAGAAGCAAGTGAAGCATTAAATAAATCTTCATTTACTCCAATGTTACATTGTGCCACAACATAGTGAGCGGATTCAGGTGCTTTACCTTTGTTTGTATCATCAGTTTTACCTTTCTGTTGGTTTCTTTTCTGCTCAATTTTGTCCCATGGTAGCTTGCATGTAGAGGCATCATGTGATCCATTTCTTTTGCCGCGAATGCAATGCAAATCTGTTTTTTCTCCTTGAGAATGTCTGCCACCCTTGCCTCTGAAATATCTTCCTCTTCCTCTTCGACCACCTCTCCCTCTTGTAGAATCTTGAGCAGGATGTTTTTCTTTATGAGCAAGGCACACATCCTCTTCAGAAGATTCAGGGGTTGTCTTCGTTCCAAAAGCTTTCTCTCTTTCAGCAAACTTTTTCACAAGAGAGTCAAAGGTGATATCTTTGAGATTTCCATTTGCTTGCAATGATTCAAGATAATTGAAGTAGGATAAAGTGCTTTGAAAAAAGCAATAAGAGGAATATCCAATTCAACCTTAGTGGATTTGATATCATGCATTATAGACTTTACTTCAGATACAAGAGCAAGAGGATCATTATTTTGCAGTTCAAGAGTGAAGAGTTTAATCATGAGTTGAACAACTTCAAGTGCAAAATGTTTCAACTTTTGTAACGCTTCAAAGGTAGTTGAATATGATGAAATATGGTGACTCACCTCTTCATTTACAGATGCTGCGATTAATGCATAAGCTTTGTTGTTCTTGTTTTCCCAATGACGAGCTCTTTGTCTGAAGTAGGTTGTATTGGTTCATTGTCTCCGTCTCCAACACACACTCCTTTCCACAACTCATTGAAAATGAGGGTGTGTTTTATCATCCAAGACCATTCAGGATAGTTCTCCTTGCCAGTGAGAACTATTCCCACCATGGATATGATTGAATGCATTCTGTAAAAAAAAACTTATGCTGATAGAAAAATACTTCTGCCAATATACAGTAAAATTGTACTTTTGATGGTATTTTTTTTTAACATTTCAAAAGGGCATTCTCTCCATGTACTGTCTTTGTCTTTAATGAAAATATAAAACATAAATCAGCTAGGCATTCTCAAAAGATTTCAAATCTCTTCCTCATATACCAATATGGACGCCAATACCTCACACTACACCTTTATGCAACATATTTCCCTCACCTCATTGTTTATGCAAGAACTAAATGAAAGGCTCCAACATATATCTTCCATATACCCCAATGGTAATTTTATATAATGTAATATATGCCCATTAAAAACATCACATATATGGAAAAGCATCACATATAATGGAACCAAAAAGTATCATGTACGTGAAGCACGTTACCACACAATGAAGTACGCATGTTATCAAGCACGCAGGATTACGGTTCCATCTCAAGTAGTTCCCTTGTACACAACGCCAAATCTTACCTCACCACGCTTGTTCTTACCATGAAGATTTTCTGTTGCAACTACCAATGTTTTCATTTCAAACACTGTGAAAACATTGGACAACTAGGAATCAGTGGCGGACATGGTTTTGTGAATAATAGAAATGCAACGACAAGCTCATTCGAATGGTGGAGGTGGAGAGTTGCAACCCAAGACGCAGAGACAACGAGGAATACAGGATGGAGATGTCTGCAAAGAAGCTTTGCTATCACAGAAGCTTCATCAGACTTCTCTAGAATTTATTTTGGACAGCCAGTTGATAGTACCGAGTTGGAATCCACGCGAGTAGATACTGAAGCTAATCAACACAATCGACACCTGAAACCCAGCTTCACGATAAGGAAAAAATTTTGAACAAATACAAGAATGAACTTGTGGTTATGGAATTGGAGCTCCAGGCTCTCGTAAGTCTTCTCAGGCAAAAGAAACGATAGCGGGTCAAACGTTCAAGCTATTGTGTGGAGCAGGTCATTTCATGCTGATAACGGTTCAGGCTACTGTGTGGAGCGGCGTTCAGGCTACACAAATAGCAATTGGGACAAACATGAGACAGGGAAAATGGCAGTATGGATAGCGCTTTTGAATGGAGAGCAGAGGAGCAAAATAGGGAGTTACAAAGGACATAAAAGCTAAAAAAAGGAGCTGGCTCTGTTACCATGTCAGGCCAGAAAGTAACTCCTCAACCAAAAATCGATTCGTGTTTATTCCTTCAGGTAGGTCTTCATTAAATACATGAGGGAGAGACTGTTCAGTTCATCTCTCGATGACTGTTCATATTATTTATTTATCTATTTACATTATATTCACCCAATCATGAGGATTAAGTGTCAACACTTTAGTTGAATATTAGGCTGCCCCACTCAAATTATTTCTTTATATATATATATATATATATATATATATATATATATGCATTCCAAGGGTCCTTAGTCACATTGTAAAAAATGAGTTGGTTTTTTACAGAACCAGCTGGTTCGATGAAATAAGGCCAATTCAATACCGAACCAGCGAGTTTCGTACAAGAACCGGCCAGTACAGTACCGAACCAACCTTTTCCAGTCTATGGCACTGGTTCAAACCAGTTTTTGCTCAAAAACAATTGGATCGGCCAGTTCAGTCCTGTTAAGTCTAGTTCTTATTACATTGGTCCTAACTTAAAATCTTGTACATGATATGATCATTATAACATATATTATAATGCCTCTCTTTAATTGTTATAATAAACACAAACTACTTGCCCCAAAACATAACCAACTTAACCAAACCAGGCAAGATGTACTCAACCTGCCTCTTAAGTAGTGCAACCAATATAGATTTTGGTTCACAAGTTCACATCCCAATGTCTTTGTTATGATATAATTCATATAAAAATAATAAACGTAAATATAAATATAACAATAATAAACAATAATTAATTAACTAATATTTAGTTAGTTAGTAATGAAGAGGCATGTGTTACAGATATGACGATTCATAAAAAGGCACCTGCCTAGGTATATAAGTGGGCCCTCATTGTAATCATTACACATCTTTTGTACATTCAACAATTCCTATATACAATTACTACTTGTCCTACGATGGATAGTTACATATTTCAGTTCATCTGAATTATTCTGTTGCATATACGAACTCTGTTTGTTACATTGGTATCAAAGCATTCCTTTGAGTATACGAACTTTGTTCATTATAGTGTTATTAGAGCCACGTTCTTCGATCTCGGCCATTGGCCATTAGAGTTTTCGTCAACTTTGTTGTCGTCACAATTGAAGCATCTTGCTACACCAGAGTTTGGAGTTTCTCCAATTCGCCAATTGGCCATCAAAGAAAAAAAATTATATAATTAAAAAAAAGAAAGAAAATATATATAAAAAAATATGAAATTATAAAAAAAACAAAACAAAAAATATATATATATATTAAAAAAAAGTTTAAAAACTAAAAAAACAAAAAAATCTAAGTATATTAAAAAAATGACATATACAAACGTATTAAAAAAAGTTATCTAAAGAAATTAAAATTTTGAAAAAAATAATTGAAAAAGAGTTATATAAACATATATAAACTAAAAGAACCCAGCACATTGTCGAACAAACAAACCCTACCTACCTGTCAATAAACACAGTGTTGTCTCATCTGACTCTCTTACTGCTTCTGCCAGTCGCTAACACCACTGATTAATCTATACATCCATACAATTAACATTTCAAAAACTAAAAAACCAAAACCAGGGTTAAAAAAATAACATTGCTACAACGTCGTCCGCAGTGGCTCGAGACTAAACCATCATTGTCGTGATCTTGTAGTCTTGTTCCTCGACCATGCCAAATGAGTCGTCGCTCCCTTCTCAACCGCCATCGTTGTTGCCGCCTAAACCTCACCACTGCATGTAGCCTCCGGAGCCTTACTTCGTTAGCCGCTACAGACTTTCACCACCATCCAATCTGCTCTTGTTCGCCCCTCTACTCCCTGACATTCACTTCGCACTGTGCTCCAAAACCTCCGTAGTAGCCACCCGACCCTCTCCAACAGCACTCTGCAATTCCCCGACCAGTCCTTTCCCCTGCCGCATTCTTGCCCTATCATCCACTGTGGCAGTTGATCCTTTCCATTGCATCCTCCTATCGATGCTTCTAGATAAATTACTTTGCCCGATCCACAATAATATTGACACCCCCGTCTTCCGATCGATCACCATCCATTGTGGTGTTCTGCCACATTCCCCAAAAATATTTGACCATCGATCAACACACCCTTCCTGACCATCATTGCCCTTGCCATAAAGTTATATTAGTTTATAACTTATATTGGTTAATTACCTTATGGTTAATAAATTATATAATTATATAGTATGTAATTATATAATTAAATTAATTATAACAAATATATATATATTATTTAATTCAAAAAATATATATTATTTAGTTTAAAAAAATATTAGTTTGAAGTACAAAGATATATATATATACAAAGATATATATATATATATATATATATATATATATATATATATGATTAAGTAAAAAAGAATTATAAAAAAATATGAAATATAAAATATCAACAAAGCAACAACAACAAAAAGAGAAGATGAGTTCCACACAACAGTCATTAATTTGGACAATAATGTAAGTTGAAGGCTGCATAGGTTAGACGTATTGTGACCCTGCAAGAGGAGATCATGGAAAGTGAGATCAAAAGACAAGATACTAAACAAATGTTTCATTTATCTTGAGTACACTCCTCAGCTATATCCATGTGTCAATCAAGAGATACATTACCACGATTGATCACATGCCCAAATAAAGTTTGTGATCCTTAGGAGGAAAACATGTATCAGCATGAAAACCAAAGGTTCGATAAAGTAATATTTTGAATTTTATCCTTCCTCTCTGGCTGTATTTTTACCCCAGTTGGCTGCACTTTTAATGTTCCTGTAAGCCTTCAACTTGTCCATAACATCTCCAAACTTGCAGTGTGAATTCTCTATGTCGGAGAGTTGTGTGGGTTGTTTGTGAGCTAGACAGGATAGTGTGAGTTGGGGAAAAATTCACTGGTTGAGCAAAGATTTAGATACCATGACAAAATTTTCCATGGTTGCCAAATTGTCCAAGTCTCCCAGAGAGAAGTCAAGACCTTGACTCTTCCTTGCCATATTTATAACCTTGATGGTATGGATTCCTGAGGGGGTGATATGCACAGAAGGGAAATGCCCAAGCTTGGTTGCATAATTGACGAGGATGGTATACAGTGACTGATTGGGAGTTCATGGAGATGCCGGGGGCTGAGAATAAGTTGGGAGATAGAGCCTACAGGTCCATTTTAGCCCTAGTGGTTTCATAGTCTGTCTTGGGGTTGGTGTCCATGTTGGATATCTATGGCTGCCTCGCGAAAAATTTCTATGTGGTTGATTGCAGCTTATATTTGCTAATTAAGATAAGTATTCATCTTTGTTGCTGCATTGTTTATGTTTATTTTTGTATTGCCGTGTTTAATTTTGAATTCTGTAAATGGAATGGTTTACGAGTCTTCTTAAGAATGAATGTGGTGGGCATGAGTTGTTATAATTTACAATTATGTAATTTATGCATTTTGGGCTAATGCTGCACATGTCGATGATTGCGCATAAATTCACATATAATTTGTTAGGTCCCTATAATACTAGTGATTCCCCCATTACTATTGTCATTGTAGCCCTTATTGTTATTGGTGTGCCCCTATTGTCCCCATATTGTTATTATTGTGCCCCATAGAAGCCCACTATTGTTATTGGTGTGCCCTTATATTATTATTGTTATGTCAGCTTTGATTATATTGTGACCCCTTACACCCCTATATATAGAAATGAAGTTTTGTCATTTGTATCATCCAAGAATTGTTCATTTGTGTAATGTAAAGGAGGTTCCCCCCTCGAAGACGCTGATTTTGAAGTCGTTGATCTATCTTTTCTTCTATTTTGTGAGATGGTTACATAACATTTGGTATCAGAGCCTTTGGATTCTAGGGTTTCGCTACTCCAAACAGGTCATTGTGGCATTTTCGCTATAACTTTTTTTCTACAATGTTTCAGAAACTGAAATTAAAACCCATTTGAGCCGAAATCTCGATGAACCTCGGGTCCGAATTTCAGATCTTTTCTCGCTATATTTTCAAAGATAGGATCCAAGGAAGTTAGGGTTTTTGCAGGCTCCCGAATTATATCTCAAACAGGTGACCTGGGGAAAATCATCATAACTTTCTCTCTTAACATCAAATTGAAATTCCGTAAATAGTGACAAAAAGAGGACGACCTGTAGTATTCTGTGTACGGATTTTAGGTCCTAAGGTCAAAACAGTGACACGTGGCACTTCGTACAAGTTCGCTCTACTGAACCAGTCTATAATCAGGTCATTGTGGGAGATTTGGCATAACTCTTCCTTGGAGAATCCAATCTTGATCAGACTTGTGGGGTTGGAAAGAGGACTCAGAGGGCTACCACAGGATGCAATTTCAAACCTTGGAGATCCGAAATTACAGAGATACAACAGATTCAATATCAAGCTCCTACAAAGTGAAAAAAGGTGTGTAGTCTTTTTTAAATTTTGCATAAGTTTGGTTGAAAAATTAGTTTGAAGGAATTCAAAGGGCATAGTGAAGCATTATTATCATTAATTGATGCCCCGAAGAAAGAAAATGGAAACACCTAGTAAGCAACCTGAAAGTTCTAGCATGACTCGTGAAGAAGAGGAAGAAATGCAACATGATATATCAAAATTACGAGACCAAGTGCAACAAAATTCACTTTCACAAAAAATAACAAAAGCTAAGATGGATGGTTTAAAGAAAGGCATCGAAGCCAAGATGGATGGCGTGGAAGCTAAGATGAATGACGCGGAAGCTAAGATGGATGCTATAGAAGAAAAACTTAAAGGCAACATGGAAGATTTGAAGACAGGTTTGACAAAGTTGCTACAAGAAATGCTTACTAATGGCGAAAGGGTAGTAAAGGAAACTCATGATGAGAACAAATGAAATGTTAATCATGATTTCATAGACTCTAATGTTGGATTGAAGACCCACCATGTTCCCAAGATCGATATGAAGAAGTTTGATGGCAAGGACCCCGTAACATGGAATGGAGCAATAATTCAATCTCCATAATGTGCAAAACACACAAAGGGTATGCATTGCAACTTTATATTTGGAACCAAATCAGTTTGTATGGTATCGATGGCTTTGCTCTCATAAACAAATTGTCACTTGGGCAATTTTTACGGAAGAAATGTCGAGTGTTCGGATAACAAGTGACACTTATTAAAATTCTTGTTATGCATTTTTATGTAAATGTTGAGTCTGCAGATAAATATGTGAATGTGTGTGTTTAAAATGGTATTTATGTTGATGCATTTCATTTAAATTTTGCATTTAGTTTACCTAGTAATGTCTACAGGTTCTGCTAGAAACCTAAAGTAATGTCCACTCAACAAATCAAAAAGGAAATATTTACACTAGGCGAAATGGGCACCTGGCTGCCAACTTAGAGAACATGGGTGAGCACACCACACCTTTTTCTATTGTTCCTTAAAAACTTTTAACTCAACAAAGGCAACTGACATATTTTTGAGAAAATAAACACATTTTTTTCTTGGAAAACTTGTTGACAAACAATAAAGAAATACGTTGCATTGCAAACTAACACTATCCTCACTGGATCCCAGATATAATCATAGAACAAATCTAAAAATCCATTAGCACTTCAAGCTTTTCCCTCTTCAAAGGCCAATTTGTCTTGTTTTTTTGAGAGAGATGGCTCACATATCCCTTCCTTCTGAATATTTGGCATTCCAACAACCATTTTGCCCTTTGTATTTTATTTCACAATAAAAGTTTGATTTGTATTAAAAAAAGTTGAGGCCAAACTGGACAACTTCGTGATCCAATAAAAATGGCCATGGCCAACCTCAAAAAGGATGGGAATTCCATTAACCCCCGTTGTTTTATTTTGCCTAGAATTTATTTCATATATGAGAACATGAGTGAATGCAAACAAATTGTGAATGTAGAAAAGAGCAGAAACAATACTTCTCTAAACTAAGTTTTGATGTTGATTTCTTGTCGTCATTCGCTGTAGAAAAGTGCAAAAACAATACTTCTCTAAACTAAGTTTTGATGTTGATTTCTTGTCATCATTGGTTGTAGAGTAACCAAGGTTGAAGTGCTCTTCTTCTTGACTACTCTCATCCATCACTCTTTTGATGATTTTGAGAAATATAACTCAGACAAGAACTTCCACACACTAAAACCCTAGATAGCTAGAAACTTAATGAACTCTCAAAATTGTTGTGGATATCCTGAAATATATATATATATATATATATATATATATATATATATATATATATCTCTCCAAACACAACAATACCCCTCTATCATGGAAATTTTCAATTCGTAATACGCAGACCTACACACTAAAATCCTAGATAGCTAGAAACTTAATGAACTCTCAAAATTGTTGTGGATATCCTGATCTAAAAAAAAAACATAACTAATAACAAGTACAATAAGAATTGACAACATTGAAATCACATTTGTTTTCTTAATTCATCATAAAATTTTAAATATATATATATATATATATATATATTTGAAAGCAATCACTACAAATTCTCATTGTGTATATCTTAACAGATACCTCACCCACCTATAACAAGTAGACTAGGATTTACAATGCACAAGACCTTAACCCTATGCACCTAGAATGGATCAGCCAACCTGGTGTTAGGTCTCTAGGAATCTACAACTTAATTGGAGAAGGCCAAACCATGCAAAGCACCTCTCCCCTCTATCTTTGGGATCAATGCCTACATATAGAACTTGAAATATCAAAATTAAAATAGTAACTTCTAAATCTAAACAAAAACTAATATCTGAATTCTAGACATCAACTTGATCTAGAAAAGCAAATATTTGAGCATTCCTACTATTAATTTTAGGTATGTTCTATGCTTAGAGCAATTTATTTCAATTTTACAGTTAGCTCAATATCTTTTCCAGATTAGCAATCACATAAGCATAATAGTAAATTGCAGATAGAACATAAACATAAATCGCAAAAGACAAGCCAAGACAAGAGGACACAAGATGTGGCGCTAGCCAGGGACAAACCCCAATGTGGGGAAACCCTTGATCAATTCTTCTTATATGTTCTTCAATAGTTCAGCAGAGAGAGAGAGAGAGATAGTACATATACAACAAAAGTCAACACTTTGACTTATCTAAATAGATCATCTCTAAGATGATGATACATGAGGTAGCTGAACTCAGTTGAAAACATGTTGCTTCAACTGATTCTCCAAGGTGACTCCATCACCATGTTGCACCTATCATTGTGCTGCTCCTCATCATCATGTTGCACCTCACTGTGTTGCACCATGTTGCACCCATCATCACTATGTTGCATCTCATCATGCTTCACTGATCATGACTGTACCCATCATTGTACTCTTGCACTATGCTGAGTTCTTCATTGCACTATGCGGCACCCAAATGCATGTTGCAATACCTCATCATCCTAGTGCTGCAATACATTCTTGTTGTTGTTATATGTCCATCTTTACCATGTTGTCCCATTGTTGCACCAATGTCCAGCAACATTGATCTACACCATGCTTATGCATCACTGCTCCTATGTGCACTATGCTGCATTGTACAACATGCACTCACATTATACATCATGTACCCATTGTTTCTCAACAAACTTATCCAAAATAGGTCTAATTTTTTACCCAACCTATGTTGCGGGGGAGCGCCCCCCCCTCGAACCCGCTCCCGAATCGCGCTCCGGGCGGGAGCGCGCTCCCAAAATCGCTCCCGAACGGGAGCGAATTTGGGAGCGCTCTCCCTCAAAAAAATTTGTGCTCCCTGGTCTGTTCAGAATCGACTTAAGGAGCGATCGCTCCGGCGCTCCCGGAGCGATTTTTAATGCCCGGGAGCGATTGGGGAACGATCTCCCGAATCGCGCTCCGGGCGGGAGCAGCTCCGAAGCGCGCTCCAAAAATCGCTCCCGAACGGGAACGACTTTCGGAGCGCGCTCCCTCAAAAAAATTTGCGCTCCCTGGACTGTTCGGAATTGACTTAGGGAGTGATCGCTCCGGCGCTCCCGGAGCGATTTTTAACGCCCGGGAGCGATCGAGGAGCAATTCGCGCAGGGCCGGGAGCGGGTCGGAGGAAAAAAAATTCCGCGGACCCAAAAAAATTAAATTTAAACAAAGAAAAAAAAAAATGGTTTTAAAAGGCCAATGGGCCAAAAAAATATTCATTGTTACTTCATTGAGCTTGAGTTTGGAGTTGGAGCAAGAGCAAAGGAGCAAGTGCTGAGGAGCGAGGAGCAAGTGCCAAGGAGCGAGGAGCAAGCCTGCAGAGGTAAGTAACTTAGTAATTTAGTTAGTTTAGTTGGTTAGGTAGTAATTTAGTTAATTTAATTTAGCTTATTGAGTTTAAAAATCATGTATTTAAATTAAATTAATAAATTAAATTAATTAATCCCAATAAATTAAATTAATTTGCAGATTCAAGAATCAAAACCCTACAAACATCAAACACCATGGACCTGGCTATATTTCTTGGCATTTTCCTCTTCCTGGTCCCTTTTATGGTTATTATGGTGCTGGAGAGTAAGAAACGGAGGGGCCAGCCTCAAACTGAAGAGGGGGATGAAGAAGCCGGAGAAAGTCAAATGGGTGAAAACCCCGGTGAGGAGGAGCTGGAGGAGGGTGAACATGACCCTCAAAAAACTAAACAAGACCAAACTCCATTGTGGAAATATGTTAACAGGGCTGAAACAGGGAGAGGGGGTGGAACCACTAAATTTCATTGCCCCCATTGCAACACTGATTACACAGGTTCATACACCCGTGCTAGAAGACACCTCTGCGGGAAAAGGCCATGGGATGGAGAGAAACAAATAGGAATCAAAACTTGTACAGCGGTGTCAGCAGCGGAGAGAGCCAAATACATAAGGGAAGAGGAGGAAGCCCAATACAGAACAAAATAATCAAGGGGTTTCTTTGAACCAAGCTCACAATCACAAAGAACTCCTTCAGCATCCTCCCAAGGCAGTGGATATGGGCATGGAGGCACAGGGTCATCATCTTTAAGGCGTAGAACCATATCAGATTTCCTTGATGAGGGGTGTAGGAATGATGTGGATTCAAAAGTTTACAGGTTTCTCTATGCATGTGGGATACCATTCAATGTTCTTAGCTCACCTTATTGGCACGAAATGGTTTCTGCCATAAATGATGCCCCTAAAGGATACAAGAGCCTTGGGTATGACAAGGCAAGAACCGTTGGCCTTGATCATGAAAAAGCAAAAATATCACATTCTTTGAATAAAATGACAAGTTCTTGGACTGACCATGGGGTGTCCATTGTATCTTATGGATGGACAAATGTAAAAGGCAAGCCATTGATAAGTGTTCTTGCTGTGTCTGTTAGTGGTCCCATCTTTCTAGCTGCACGTGATTACTCAGACAAGTTCAAGGCCGCCATCAACATTGCAGAAGCATTACTTGAAACAATTGAGCGTATTGGCCCATACAATGTCATCCAAGTCATCACTGATAATGCTCCTAATTGTAAGGCAGCGGGAGCAATTATTGAGGATAAATACCACAACATATTTTGGTCTGGATGTTTGGTTCACACATTGAACCTTCTGTTGCATGATATTGTCAAAAACAAAAATGAACAATACCAATGGATTGGTAATTTGTACAAGAAAGGCAAACAAATGATAAAATTTATTACAAATCATAGCAATACCCATGGCCTTTTCCGCAGTCACTCGAGATTGGAGTTGTTGAAGATTGCGAAGACTAGATTTGGTAGCTATTACCTCACCTTCAGGCGCCTTTTGAAGGTAAGAGAGGCATTAGCTAGCATGGTATCAAGTCCACATTGGCAGGTGTTAAAGGAAAGGGCTACAAATGTAGCTGACATGGCAAGTTTTGAAATGGTGAGGAGGCCGCTCTTGATGGGCAGTTTTGTACAAGTGTGAGGTAGGTATTGGATTTCACCAAGCCAATTTATCACATGATTCGATTTGCAGATACAGACAAACCAGTGATTGGCGAGGTGTATGAGCAAATGGATACCATGTTGGGGGAAATAAAAGACATTGTTCATAATAGAGATCCCAACTTGTACAAACTGATTCATGATTGTGTGCGTGAACGGTGGAATAGGCTTAACCTTCCACTACATTGCTTGGCGTATATCCTTACGCCAAAATACTACTCTACATCTTGGTTGGGCCAACCTGCAGCAGGGGGTGGGGTTAGGACCAAACCCCATTTAGATCCAGAGTTAACTAAAGGATATTTGGAAGCATTAGAAAAGTTGGTACCTGACAGGGAGGAATGTGCAGCTGTGCGCCTTGAAATAGGCAGATACTTCAGTGGCACTGGTTTGTATGGTAACTTCCATGCAATGGACGACAAAGATAAATTTGAATCTCTCACATGGTGGGAAACATATGGCGGCCACGGACTTTTGCCAAAATTGGCAAAAAAAGTTCTTTCACAGGTTGTAAATTCTTCTTCTACAGAGAGGTGTTGGAGCACCTACAGCTATATACATAATGTGAAAAGAAACAGACTCAATGAAAACCGAGCAGAAAGCTTGGTTTATGTGCACTACAACTTGAGGTTTGTAAAGTTTTGTAGATGTTCTATGCTAAGAGCAATTTCACTTTTCTCACAGCAATCATACAAGTAGATAAGCAAAATGCAGATAGAACATATAAGCAGATCTTACAGAAGACAAATCAGAGACAAGAAAAATGTATGTGTTTGTTTCGGCGGTCAACAGGATGCTTCAACCAGCAAAGTCTCCTTTGGTCAGCCAGCCCAGCATGTGTCACAACAACCCTCCAACCAGTAGATGAGTCAACCCAAGTCAGTTCTACAAAAGTCAACGCTGTCCTGAAAAGTCAACGCAGGGGCAGCAAGCTAAAAGTCAACGCAGCAGCAAAACGGTCAACCCTTTGACCTCGATTTTTGTGCCAGGTAGTATGGCCTTCAAAAATCGAACCTCCCACAAGTTTTCAGCTTGTTTGGACCAAGCATTGACCAAAGTCAACGCTGGTCAAACTTCTGCGAAACCCTAGCAGCAGAAACCCTAGCAGCAGAAAAAATCCTCTTCGTCCTTCCCACGTGTGGCTGAAATTCGTCCTCCAGGTAGCTCGTAATTTTTAGGATGAGAGAGGAAGATGTGAGTTGTTTTTTGTGATCAAATTCTCTCCAACTTTTCCTGTATATATATATCCATCAATGAGGGTGTGTGACACATCTGTTTGGCATGTGAGCCTACATTACAAAACTGGCTGACCTTTGCACATATAATTTATTAAGAATAATAAATTCAAAATATAAGTTCTGCTCATCGGATTAAGACTATTTTTATATGGATTTTACACCTCTCAGAAAGAGGAATCCAACAAAAATATTAGCCTCTTAATCTGAGCATCAGAACATGGAGTTTGGACCTAGTTGTCCAAATTTAACACTCCCTCTCAACTAGGGAGAACTCCATCTATTAGTGCAATTAACATCGTGAGTCATCCCGCCGAAACTTGCTTTGTTGGCTTCTTTATTTCAGAACAGAAGTGGGTCAGTCACAAAGACATCATTCCCCGACTGACATAATCAGTCCAGAGGTCCCAGACCTCACAAATCTTGATCCCAGATCAAGTGGTTGGACCATGCCATCCTAGATAGAGTACGGCAATCTCTGATGCGTCCATCAGTCTTTGCTAATAGTCTCTAGCTTTTCCACACCTCATTGGCCAAATGAGAGGTACTTCCCATGAGACCTGAACTCAATGGGTAGGATGCATACGGGGCACAGATTAAATGAGTGGCGAACCAACTCAATAATCACAAGGGTGGGGCAGAAGCATTATGAGTGCTTATAGCTCCGAGAAGCTATCCCCAAAGCCCCCCAGAGCTCCCAGAGCTCATTGTCCAACAGGACCCACATCATAGGGTCTTTCCACGACACCAAGACTCTCACGGAAGGTTAGGAACTTGACCTTCCCCAGGGGCTTAGTGAGAATATCCGCGACCTGCTCATCAGTTCCTATATGATCGAGCCTTACGGCGCCTCGCTGTACCATATCCCGGATAAAGTGGTACCTGATATCAATATGCTTGGATCGGTCGTGGAACACAGGATTCTCAGTCATACGAATCCCACTCTGATTATCACAGAGTATTACAGTGGTATCTAGCACATGTTGGAACAGCTCACTAAAGAGCTTCCTCAACCAAACTGCTTCACAACAGGCCATACTAGCAGCAATGTATTCGGCCTCCGCGGTGCTCAAAGCCACCGACTTCTGCTTCCTGCTCATCCATGAGATCGAAGCAGAACCAAGATTGAAACAGCATCCAGATGTGCTCTTACGATCCACCACACTGCCAGCCCAATCGGCATCAGTATATCCCCGGAGTATCACACTCCCGGCAGTGTATCTCAGCCCATGGTTTATCGTGCCCCGAAGATATCTCAAAAGATTCTTGGCACCAACCCAGTGAAAATGATTCAACCATCTGTTGACTCAAAGTATTCACTGCAAAAGATATGTCCGGACGGGTGTTCACTAAGAACATCAAAGCTCCTATGAGTTGACGATACTCAGTAGGATTGGCCAAGATAGGCCCTGCAGCGCTGCCACTCAACTTCTTAAAGTTGAGTTCCATTGGTGTCGACACGGACTTACAGTCCACCATCCCAAATCTTTCCAGAAGCTTCACAATATACTTTCCTTAAGAAAGGAAAATCTCTCCAGGTCTCTGCCAGACCTCCAGGCCTAGTAAATAGTGCATCAGTCCTAGGTCTTTCATCTCGAACTCAGCAACAAGCTCCCTCTTACATTGATGAATGAGAGGGTCATCACCTGTCAGGAAGAGGTCGTCCACATACAGCACTAGAATGAGAGGCTTTCCTTCCTCAACCTTAAAGTAAAGGTTTGGATCAGCATTGCTTCGAGTGAAGCCCAGCTTCATCAAGTAACTATCCATCCTCTCATACCAAGCTCTGGGTGCTTGCTTTAACCCATAGAGGGCTTTCTTCAACCTGCAGACATAAGTGTCTCGATCTTGAACTTCAAATCCCAGAGGTTGTTCTACATACACCTCTTCCTTTATTGCACCATGCAGAAAAGCAGTCTTGACATCCATCTGATGAAGACTCCATCCTTGCGTAGCAGCAAGGGCTATGATGGATCGGATGGTGGTATATCGAGCCACAGGTGCAAATATATCGTCATAGTCAATTCCTTCCTTTTGAGAGAAGCCACGAGCAACAAATCTTGCCTTAAACTTTTCAGCACTCCCATCAGATCCATGTTTAATCTTGTAGAGCCATTTAGCGGTGACAACAGATTTGTCCTTCGGTCTCGGGACCACATCCCAGACATCATTCTTCATAATAGCCTCATATTCTTCATGCATAGCATCCTTCCAGACTTGATGCTTGATGGCTTCTTCAAAAGATCCAGGTTCAGATTGTATAATAGTACTCATGGCAGCTAGATACCCTTGGTATCTACACGGCTTCTTGCTTTCTCGGAATGTTCCCCTTGGGGCAGCATGACCCTCAGCATCTTCGAGGGTGTCCCTGAGCCATGATGGCCTCTTTCCTAGAGAAGGGGAAGGATCAATAGGGTCCATTGGCTCTTCAACATCAGGCATAGTCTCATCCTGGGGTTCTTCCAGATTTCCAGGTCTTTCTTCATGGTTTTCTTCAGATCTAGGAAGATCTACTACTTTCTTCAGGGAAGCATCTTCGTCAAAAGTGACATCATGGCTTATCTCTACTTCCCTTTGACCAGGTACATAGACTCTATATGCCTTAGAAGTCTCACTGTAGCCCACAAACATTCCTTTCTTCCCAGTAGCGTCCAGCTTACTTCTCTTTTCTTTCGGCACATGAAAATAGACAGGACATCCAAAAATTCTAAAATGTGAGACATCAAGTTTCTTACCAGAGAAAACCTCTTCGGGAGTTTTGGAGTCCAAAGCGGAATGAGGGCATCGATTTTGAATGTACACGGCAGTATTTGCAGCCTCTCCCCACAGAAACTTTGGAAGACCCTGGTCACATAGCATGGCACGGGCAGCTTCCACAATAGTCCTATTCTTGCGTTCAGCAACACCATTCTACTCAGGAGTATATGCAGTGGTAGTCTCCCTCTTAATGCCAGCTTCTCTGCAAAAGTCTTTGAACTCATTTGACTCATATTCAGTGCCATTGTCAGTCCTCAAAATCTTGATCTTCTTTCCGGTCATATTTTCCACCAAGGCTTTGAAGGTACGGAACCACATGAAGGCCTCATCCTTCTTCTTCAAGAAGTATATCCAGGTTTTGCGAGAGAAGTCATCAGTAAATGTCATATAGTAAGAACATCCCCCCAGGGATGTTACAGGCAACATACCGGAAAGATCAGAATGGACCAGTTGCAATATCTCAGATGTCTTTGTGACACTTGAGGGGAAAGGTCCCCTCGTATGTTTTCCTTCAGCACAGCCCTTACATACACCTTTATGATTATTTCCAAAATCAGGCATCCCTGTCACCACCTTCCTTGCTTCGGGAAGAGCCTTGTAATGAAGGTGTCCAAATCTTCGGTGCCATAGTTCGGTTTGACGAATAGTATCACAAGTCATAGCTCCCAACGGACTCCCTCCAACCTGGTAGAGTGTACCAACTCTAAAACCAATTGAGATAGCTTCCTTGAAGCTCTTCTTCCACATGAGTACCTTTCCATCAGAGAAAGTTACATTGAATCCTTTGTCTTCCATGGCAGATACAGACACAAGGTTCTTCTTCAATTTGGGTACATAGAGTACATCTTGTAGATGGAGGACTTGTCCTTGAGACAAGTGGAGGGTCACAGTCCCGGTCCCTTTCACAGGATAAGTGGCATTATCCCCAAGGGTAATTTCTAGATTAGTAACCCTTTCAACCATGTCAGAAAGTGCTTCCTTGAATCCAGTGATGTGTCTTGAGGCACCACTATCGATTAGCCAGACATCCATAGTGTCGGGCGGAGATGCAGCTGAGAGAGCAGATATTAGAATATACTCATTTCTTTTATCAACAACATTAGACTCCTCATACCTGGTATTTCTGGTCCTTTTAGAAGGTGGATGGTTTCCTTCAAAGTGAGCCTTCCTCTTTCCTTTGGATTTGTCATTTCTTTGATTCCCATTCCTTCGGTTGTTGTTGTTGTCGTCACTATCGGGAGAATTCTTCTGGAAGGGGCATTCTCTAGCATAGTGTCCAGTCCTATGGCAGGTGAAACATTTACCCTTCTTCTTTTGAGTCTTAGTCCTTCCTTTGTCCTTGGAACCACCAGAGTTCTTCTTTCGGGAATGAGCAACATAGGCAGCATTTCTTTCATTATCAAATTCCTTCATCCTTGTTTCTTCTTGCATACATCTAGACAGAAGCTCATCAAAGTTAGGGATGGTATTATTGTTGAGAATGGTAGTTGTGAATACTTGCCATTCATATGGAAGTCCTCCAAGTGCGGTGAGAACCATCTCACGATCAGCTATTGTCTCCCCAATAGCTAGCAGATTGTTCCTGGTTTCGGTCAACTTCATAAAGAATGTTTGAATAGACTCGTCTCGGCCCTTCTTCATATTCTTCAACTTGTTCTTGAGGAATAGCACTTGGTTCACATTGTTTACTCGGAACATAAGTATCAGTTTGTCATACATCTCCTTGGATGTGCCTAGTTCAGATATGTAGGCAACCAGACTCTTATTTATGGATTCCCTGATCAGCAGTTTTGCTCTGATTTCTCCCTTCTTATACTTGTGTTTAACAGCAGCAGAGGCATTTGATGGAGGTTCTTGAATCTTCCCTTTCACATGATCTAGGAGATCATGATCTTCTAATTTGAGATCTAATAACATCTTCCGGGCATGGAAGTCATCACTTCCAGTCAGTTTGTCATTCTCCCTGAATTCAAGCTTAGAGGAATCCATTTCCTTCGATGATGTTGCTATAGATAGAGTTTGTCTTCACCTCAGCTCTGATACCATGTAAAGTTTTGTAGATGTTCTATGCTAAGAGCAATTTCACTTTTCTCACAGCAATCATACAAGTAGATAAGCAAAATGCAGATAGAACATATAAGCAGATCTTACAGAAGACAAATCAGAAACAAGAAAAATGTATGTGTTTGTTTCGGCGGTCAACAGGATGCTTCAACCAGCAAAGTCTCCTTTGGTCAGCCAGCCCAGCGTGTGTCACAACAACCCTCCAACCAGTAGATGAGTCAACCCAAGTCAGTTCTACAAAAGTCAACGCTGTCCTGAAAAGTCAACGCAGGGGCAGCAAGCTAAAAGTCAACGCAGCAGCAAAACGGTCAACCCTTTGACCTCGATTTTTGTGCCAGGTAGTATGGCCTTCAAAAATCGAACCTCCCACAAGTTTTCAGCTTGTTTGGACCAAGCGTTGACCAAAGTCAACGCTGGTCAAACTTCTGCGAAACCCTAGCAGCAGAAAAAATCCTCTTCGTCCTTCCCACGTGTGGCTGAAATTCGTCCTCCAGGTAGCTCGTAATTTTTAGGATGAGAGAGGAAGATGTGAGTTGTTTTTTGTGATCAAATTCTCTCCAACTTTTCTTGTATATATATATCCATCAATGAGGGTGTGTGACACATCTGTTGGGCATGTGAGCCTACATTACAAAACTGGCTGACCTTTGCACATATAATTTATTAAGAATAATAAATTCAAAATATAAGTTCTGCTCATCGGATTAAGACTATTTTTATATGGATTTTACACCTCTCAGAAAGAGGAATCCAACAAAAATATTAGCCTCTTAATCTGAGCATCAGAACATGGAGTTTGGACCTAGTTGTCCAAATTTAACAAGGTTGTTGAGTCAGTACTGTGATCGGGCTAATGAGGATCCCACATATAAAATTTGGGACAATCACCCAGAGGATGACAATTTGGAGGATGGCATTGTACATATTGAAGAACTAGAAGAGGAACTTGTAAGGGATGAAAATGAAGCAGCTGCAGCAGCCATGCCACCTCCACCTCCACCTCCACCATCCAGTAGCAGTGCTCGAGGTCCGAGTATTGTTCCTTTGCTGTCGCCACCTCCATCTACACCCTCGCGTAGAGGTTCTAGTTCTGGTCGTCGGTCTGTGCGGGAGACTCCTAGAAGACCACCACGACCTGCTTATACTCCTGGAGACTCTCGTGGCAAGGGCATGTAGATTTATAGTTTACTTGTATTTTTTAGTTTCTATTAGACTTTAGTTTTCATAACTATTGAGTTTTGAGTCCTTGACTCTTGACTCTTGACTCTTTCATATCATAATAATATTTTTTGTAAACATTATATCACTGTGACAATGAAAATTTGAAGTTTGAAGTTGGGCCTTGGCAATTATAACTCATTGGTAATGATTGTGAATTATGAATATGATGCTTTGTGAAAGACTAAAGTTGTTTCATTTCATCTCATTATTCATGTTTCATTTTATAAATTTTTAACATTTCATATCATGTTAACAATTAGAAGTTAGGACTTAGAAATATCTTCGATATTACTTCTTGTAATGGTTAAACTTAGCTTACAAGTACAACTTTAGTGATCAATGATGATAAATGTTATTGAATTTTCAATTCTGAAAACTTGAAGTTGAAACTTTAAGATTGAATTTGATGAATCATGATTTATAAGACTCAATATGTTGTAGTTGTAATATGTATTTTACTAACTTGTGGACATGGTTGATGACGATTATAATTTCTAGATGATTGATGTGATATGGTTCAATGATCAATCTATGTTTTTTTATGTTTTTTATGTCTAATTCATCATTCTACATGTTTTTTTTGACATATATGTATCAAAAATTAAAAAATATAAAAATATATATATATATATATATATATATATATATATATATATATATATATATATATATATAAAATCGCTCCCGAATTCGCCCCCAAACTGGGAGCTTCTGAAAATGGTCGCTCCCGCTCCCGCTCCCAAGTAACATTGGACCCAACACATGACACAATTGCTGCTCCAAGTCTGTTGTACTGTTGTCCCTGGTTAGGGCATGTGCATGTTGCAACAACCCTTAAATACCTACACAAACAGTCTCCCTTTTGCTGTGGCCTAGTCTTGAAGAGGTGTTGGCACCCTTGGCTGCTGTCCTGGGCATAGATAGCCCCTAAACAGCTCCACGCTACCCTCCAAAGAGAGTTAGGACCTGCTGCCTACCTACAGTACCATATGTTGCCCTTCCTTCAAGAATTTTGCACCCAAGACACCTCCACGCAGGCTGAACCAACCTCTCCTTGCCTCGGCCCTCTAGGGAGCTGTCTCGGCCTCCCCTCACAGCAATTCGGCCCTCAAACATACCCTAGAAATAGCCCTAAAACACCACACTGTTCTATCCCTCTTTGTTGGTTAGGGCATCCTTTAGACATCTCTTTTCCAGCGTCTAAGGGTTGTCTCAAACAGCGTATAGATTAGGGCATCTAGGATATGATAAGACAGTGTTTAGTGACAACTGTTAGGCGTGCTAAATCTCCCTTTGAACTGTGGCCAAACCTTCACAAGACCTGCGGCTAGGGCATCCTTCTTTTACTGCGAATAGGGACTCCTTCTAGACCTGTGTTTAGGGCTTCCTCCCCTTAGAATTCTCTTCCACTAAAACCGAAAACAAGTGGAGAGAAATCAAGAGTAAGTGTGTCTAAATGACTATCAAGTCACCTCCTTTCATACTAAAAGGTTGAGCACACGTGGGGGTTATTTGGTTGTTGACCGACCTTGACAAATTGTTCCATAGCACAAATATATTCATATCTCCATGAATACTTATTGGAATCGGATGATCTTTAGATCAATCCTACACCTCTGGGAGAGAGGGATCCAAGAAAAATATCAATTGCCATAAATAAGATGACCCACATGGAGTTTGGCCCAGTTGCCAATTTTAACACCTACCCAACATTTGTGTGTCCTCTTAAAGCCTCCATAATTACTCCACCATTATATAACCATTATTGTGCCCTCATTGTTTTAGTGACTACGTCATCAATGTATAAAAATTGTTGTTGGTGAATGAAATTGTTGTTTATGAATCTCATTAACATTCTTAAAGATGATTCTAAGACAACCACATAGTGCCCAATTCTATGAAAATGAAAAAAATGTTTTTTTGCATTGTAGTGATAAAGAAAACCTTAATCAGGGATGATGGACTAGCAGGTCGTGCGCTTGAGCTTATCGACTCCCTAATCCTGCTGACCCATGATCGCCTCTGCTTCCTGTCAGCTCCCATGTCCCCTCCAAAGTCCTCTCTGGGAGGAGACCACCCCCCCCCCCGACTTCACCCTACAGCAGCGACCTTCCTCTCTCTGGTCTCCTCCCTCGATCCTCTACACGATCAGCTTGCAATGTCAAAGTTTGTCAAACACTTGGAATCCATCCATGAAATCGACTTGCCTCCTTCAATTCCTCACAAGGCAACTCTTTCCCTTACAGAGCGAGGTATGGTAGGCAGTTCACTGGTCCCTAGCCTTCACCAAAATTGGTACAAGTGGATTGAGCGTAACTCGTCCACCAAAATCAAGGGGCAAATCTCAACCCACTTTTGCAAAAGAAGGTTTTACACCTACTTCGAAACTAAGGAAGACAAAGATTTAATCTTCAAAAATGGTCATACTTCATGGATTCGAGAGGTATTTACTTAAAGAGAGGGACCCCAAACTTTGATCCAAAGCTCGATATCCCCAACGTGAATAGAGATTTAATCTTCAAAAATGGCCATACTTCATGGATTCGAGAGGTCTTTACTTAAAGACAGGGGCCCCAAACTTTGATCCAAAGCTCCACATCCCCAAAGCGGTCCTGGTATAGGTTCGTCTCCCTCACTACCACTCCATTGTTAGGGAGATGACTCAATAAGAGCAATAGGAAATGTAATCGGAAAATACATAGATCGAAGTGAGCCAAAAGAGAACATGCATGCATGCACAAGGATCTGCATGGAGATGGACTTAAGCAAAGGCCTTCTTAAAGCAGTAAAGCTCAAGGTTGACAACTGGTCGTTATAACGAAAACCTTAGTCCTAGAAAACATATGTAAAGAGTCGATTTCAACTTTTATTGTAGTTATGAAGAATGTAAGTGGTAATCTTGCCCACCATAGCATTTAGATGTTAAAAAAAAATTCATAAAGGCAACAAATTTGAATACTTTGAAAACTCCTTTAACATATTAAATATGGAAGCACAATATCGCAATACACACAAGCCTCACCCACTCATAACAACCCCTTAAATGGTTTGCAAACAAGTATAGTTGAATATAAAAGGCAAATATCAATGAAGGCCAAAGAGTGTTTTAGCATCATAATTCCACAAACAATGTGTATAATAATGGTGATTAACTCCATTTTCATGGAGTCAAGTTGGAGTCATAGGCCAACATAGCATTGAATTGTGCATGAGATTCACAAACCAATAAATTGACACAAGGATTCTCTTCTTGCTATGGTCTACCCCAAAATTGAATGGCACATCTTACAACTATATGAGGTCGTATGCAAGTCCTGGGAAATTTTGGAGAAAGAGTTAGAATAGATTAGTCAATACCAAATATGATTTAAAATTTTAACCTTAGAAACAACAATTCCACATGCAATTTTTGTATCATAACAATAATCAATATCAATAATGAAGTCAAAGATTGAGTCATGGGTCAATGAGCATTGATGAAGTGGCAAAAATCAATGGAGTAATAACTTGTCCACCCAAGTTCAATACTTGTTGAGGTATGCGCCATTCGATCATTCTTGTTGAGGTATGCCCCACTCAACCATTCTTGTTGAGGAATGCCCCATTTGATTCTTGTTGAGGTATTCCCAGGAGGATTTCAACATGGCAATTCAACAGATCATAATGGTAATTGACGTCACTAATTCAAGTCTAATGGAGTGAATGTTTGAACTTTGAGTCATAGGCTAAAAGGGTGTTAATTCACTAGTGCAATCAACAGAGTGATTAGTTGCCCACCAAGATTTCATTCTTGCTACAGGTTTCCCCATATGAAAGGTATGTATTACAAAGCCCTAGTCTATTTTGGTAGAACAATTAGTCCCCATACTTGACACTGAAGCCAAAGGAAGTCCACATTACGCACACATCAATCAAGATCAAAAGGCATGTATTACAAAGTGATGACACCAAGTGAAAGCCCTAAGCTATTTTGGTAGAACAATTAGTCCTCATACCTCACACTAAAGCCAAAGGAGGTCCACATTACGCACACATCAATCAAGATCAAAAAGAGCTTAGGTATGGCAATGTTGCAGGCCATTTTTATAAATATGGAGATCAATGTTGCTAATTCAATTGCTATGAGTCATAGACCAACAAGGCATTGGTTAACTATTGAGGTCAAGTGAGTAAAAAGCAACCCACCAATGTTCACTTATCACTATCCCATCTTAACGGCATGTGTTACATGTTACAAAGGGATAGCATTAGATGTGAGTACCATGAGATTTTCACATAATGAGCCAAAGGCAGTTTGCTCTACGCACACATCAAACAAAACCAAAGAGGATTTAGGCATAGTGATTCTATAGACAATTTTTCTCTCATAATAGTGATCAATATTACTAAATCAGTTCTAATGGAAGGAAAGTTGTTGTCATAGGCTGCCCAAGGACCCTTCCTCACTACGATTTAATTCACCTAAGTGGTATGAGTTACACCTATTATCGTTACCACTCAAACCTGCACTTGAGCCAAAGGAAGTTTGTTCTTATGCCATAGATCAATTAAAACCAAAGAGGATTTACGCATAGTGATTCTATGACGACTTTTGTCCCATAATGGTGATATTGCTAATCCAGCTCTAATGGAATGAAACATGAGTCATAGGCCAATCAAATCAGTTCAGGGTAACGTCCACTAAGTAATAGAATGCCAACCAGGGTTCCATTCTCACTAAGCTCTGTATCACCAAAGTGGTATGACTTAACCCTATGTTACCATAAACCAAAAAGGGTAAATGAAACAAGATACGTAAAAAAAATGAGAAACAAGGGCCAACAAAATAAGAAACGAGGGCCAAAGGGTTTGGGGGAAGAAATAACGCCCTTGCATTAAGGAAATTGTGCCAAATACGAAATAATCTAGTGATTTCGAACTCAAAGTAACTCACAATATATAATGTATCAATGCTATAAATTAAATTACATCAGAACAATTGTGATTTCTTTCGAGTTTAAGGTTGTACTTTTCAAACACTGCAATGGACCAGAAAATACCCCGGAACAATCCTTGGTTGTTTCTGGTAATACTGAGGTACACCAACACAAAACCATATAAAGTCAAGTCTGGTATGAACCTTCTGGTTGTGAAACAGTTGTTAGTTATTCCTCTATGCCGGAAACCCACTCTTCCGAAAAAATAGAGAGGAAAAGTCCACGCAAAAAATAAAAAGAATAAACGGACACGATGTTTAAAAACCACGATCTAAGCCATTGTCTTTAACCAACTGAAATTAAATTCATCAAAGAGATGCACAAGAAGAGTGAGTACCTTGCAGCTCGGAACCTCCGTTTCTCTTCTTCAGACATTTGAACCGAAACCCCAAAACGCTCTGCTCTCCGCTGCCTCCTTTCCAGATCAGAATTAGGTTTTTCTGTCGCATTCTTGACCTGGGCGGAAGATAAAACCACAGTTGTTGTCGTCTCTGGTTCCGTGGACTCGACCGACGTTTGCTTCCGTTGAGCATCTCCAGATTTCTCTTTGACTTCGTCCTGCTGAATTTTCTGTTGCAATTCACGGCCACCGGATTCAACCACGGTCAGCTTGTTTGCGTAATTCTCCTCTGGCTTCTGTTCATTTTCGCGGTCCGCAAACGAAGAAGATTTCAAACCTCTGGCGTCCATGGCGCCCTGCATCCCCTGGACTGTCAGTTTCTTCCAGTGAATGGCTCCTCCCTTGGACGAACTGTCTGCCGTCGCCATTTCTGATCCGACCCCAAGCTTTTAAAGCCCCTTTAAGACTTGGAAAGAATGAAAGCCCTAGGGTGCCATAGAAATCAAGACGAAACCCTAACCAACCAACAGCCACTCTATGGAGGCCCTGATGATGGAGAATCAAATGGAGGAAACCCAGAGGGCCAAGTGATAGTTATAAAGAGCGAAACCGCCATAACATTCACTGAGCAGAATATATTCGTAATGCGTTCAAATGCTGAATTTATATGCTTCCGTGCTTTTTTTTTCAGAGAATATTTAGCTTTCTTGTACTTTTTTATCATTAATGATTTTGTGTTTTGCATTTGCATTTTTATATGTAAAAATAAAAATAAGATCTATGTGACTGTCCAAACATTTTTTTACACATATAAAATAAAAATCATTTAGAGTTATTTCTTTTATGGATTTGTTATAAATTATTATATATTGTGTTGGTAGTTGAATATTGAATTTTTAATTTATTTGTTTAAATAAATGGAAATTTAAATTTAAAATATTAGTGATTTAGGTTTTAAAAAAAAAATTAAAGAAATATTTTATTATTCTCTATTAAAATACTTTATTTTATTGGAATGAGTATTTATTCTATATGAGAGATTATTTATTTTATATTTCATTTTATTTTATTGGATTGGAGAGATTATGTATTTTATATTTCATTTTATTTTATTCGAGATATTATGATGATCATGAAAAAAAAATTAATAGGTGGTAGAAGGGGAGGGGTGCTTTATGGCCTTGAGGAAGTTTGTGCAGTGTTTATGGGATTTAGGATGCACGAATAACAACTAAGCTAAAGCTTATGCTCTCTACCGAGATATTCAATTAGCCAAAGAAAAAGAGGTAACTTCTCTCATTGTTTTCGGAGATTCCCTCTTTATTCAACATTTGGTGAAAAGCTCCTCTCTAAGGGACAAAACATTAGAAAGTCTAATGAAAAGAATTAGGAAAATAATGGAAGGGTTATCCTCAATGGCATATTTCCATGTTCTCTATGATCTCAATAAAGATGTGGACTTATGTGCTAATGAAGGGTGTAAATTAAGATTGGGAGATTTAAAAATCAATGGTTGAATCAAGCTCTCTCCTATTCCTTAGAGCTAAATGGATTGGCATTACACAATTATGAAGGACTACATTAATGAGTTATAGTATGACATGTAACTTTTGTTTCTTTATGGGTCATTTTTCTAAGGTATATACCTACAAAACCTCCTTTTTGGTTGTCTAATTTGGAGTCCCTCTAGAATATTTTGTAGTTTTGCTAGATAAGAAGGCTTAGGAAAAAAAATTGAAGATATAGCTATGTACTACATAATGTATTTGTTGTGATCCAGACTCACGCTTGCATGTAAGTACAAAATTCTCATTGTGGTTAAAAAATAAAAAATAAAAAAATAAAAAATATATTTTTAATGTTTTTAAGTCTAAAGATGAAATTCTAAAATAATAATAATAATAATAATAATCTCAAGGATTGACAATTCAATTTGATTAGACATAAATTATTATCGTTAATATAATTATTATTGAGATTTTTCAATGTCTTTTTATATGATAGTTTTCTAAATAGCTTACCTGTAATGGCTTTATGAAACATGGTTATTGACTTTATTAAAGAGCCTTGTAATCTTATAGACTATATAAGCATTTAAGAGACTATGCTAGGGTAAACACATCACACATGCATAATCAAATATCAAAATTAATGTTGAATAAAATAGAACTTACCTCCAACCATGATGATTAGATTTAAAGTAGGAAATCCTTTCTAATCCAATAGAGAGATCTTTTGATCTATCTAAGATTTAATGCGTCGAAGGGTGGAATCATAGGCAAATTATTTCTTGAAAAAATAAGGAAACCTTCTAATACACCCATCTTTATGATGTTCTTTCCATCAAAGATCATCAACTAACTTGGACTTAATAAGGTGGTTATTTCCGACCATAACCAACACTTTGTGGGAAGTTATATAACCACATATATGGGTTTGTGGCAATTTAGGCCACAATAAGAAACATTTATAATATTCTTCCACTTGGTCCAAATTGACACAAACATAATATTTTTTTTAATGATTATTTCCTCTTTCTAGTTTCTAGAGAAAAGGTTTCAATGAATGAATCATGGTAGTAAATAATCGATTAGACGAAATATACCTTCCATGTACTACAATATCATTGATTGCCTCTAAATAAACACTTTATGTGGCATAATTCTTTATGAATGTGCAACAAAATGCCCATTCAAGGTCTAATTTCATTGTCCCAATGTACAATCTGTCATTCATTACTCCTTTATGTATACAAATTTGAGTAGACATATATACCAGTAATCATCGAAAACATAATTGCAATTATCAAATTGAATAGTATCTCAAATGTTCATAACAAATAAAGCACGAAACAAGTTAATGTGTAACGCTCCCGAGTTGGGTTCGATCGGCGATGGGCGCACGATGGGCGGAGGGCAGCGAGCTAGGCGCACCCGCACGATGCTACAAGCCGGCTGAAACGGAGAAAACGTGAGGGTCATGTTAAAAATGGCTAAGTGTTGGAGAAAGTTCGTGGGCGAACTTATATGGTGGGGCGTCCCGGGTGTGGGCGCCCTCACCATGGCCGACGTGAGAAATAACCAAAACAGCCAAACAGTGGGTCGGCTGGGCCATGGGCCGACGCCCCCACAATAGCGAGTTGGTGTATAAGTAAACGTGGGCGAGAGGAGGAGACTCAAAAAAATCATCCAAGGCAAGTGCGAGCTCCATAGGAGAGTTCAAGAGTGAGTCGAGGAGGACTTTGAAGCATTTGGCGAAGGTGCAGGCAGATCTAAGGCCGAAGCACCCTAGCCGCAGGTTTTGGCATTTGGTGGGTGACCACATACGAGCAGGCTGCAGCGAAACGGACAGCAGCAGGCACGGGTGACGGGTTGGGCGGAACGTGGAGGGCGCAGGTCTATTGGGCGGGCACATGTGAGAGCGCTAAGTGAAGACTGCAGGTTGGTGGGTAAGCCTAAACGAGGGCATCGGAGCGCGAGCTCGGGCAAGGGCATCGGCGGGTCGAAGTGTTGGCGTGTTGTAGTGAACGCACCCGGCGAGCGAAGGGTTTGCGGGTCGCGGTGAACGCGCCGAGTGAACAGCGAGCTGGCGGGTCGCGGTGAACGTGCCTAGTGGAACGATGACAATCGGGTCGCGGTGAATGCACCTGGTGGAACAACGAGCAGGCGAACGGTGGGTGCGCTCGGGTAGGACGAAATGATGGGCGAGCTAAGGTGAACGCCCGGGCAGAGTGAAACAACGGTGGCACGTTGAACTCGGCGGTTGGTGAGTCGATTGAACGGGTGCCCGAGTTGGTGAAATGGTGTGACGACGAGTTGAAGGCGTTGACAAGGCGACATAGTAGGCGGGCGAGCTGAACGATAGTTCGGCGAATCGTTCGGTCGAACGGTGGGTGTGTGCAGGGCGACACGATGAGTTGGGGCGCCGGTAAACGAAGGGTTCGTGCGGAAGGTTCGTGTGACGAACTCATGCGGCAAGGCAAACGAAGGTTGGCAAGGCAGCCCGAGGGGCGCCTTTGCTCGGTGAAAAGATGAAGCTGCACGATGGTGCAAACTTGGTGTAAAATTATAAATTGAAGTATTATCATTATTTCGGGAAGACTTATATTTGCAGGGAGTTTCCCCTCCTAAGTTATTCCGTTGTGAACTTGTGTTAAATAATGATAATGTGTTTACGAAGTTAATGTGAATGTTTCCGCTGTGTTAATGAAATTTGTACTTAGCTGATTGAAAAATAAACTAAGTATAGGAATAGGCGTAGTCCACAACCGTGAGTATTGTTAAAAAGAAAGTGGTTGGTGGTGCCGCACCCTCGATCGTGCAATTGAAAGATCACCGCCAGGGTAGGGGCGTGATAGTTGGTATTAGAGCCCTGATTTAGAGAACGAGTTGAAGTACAACTTCACTACGTGACAGGTTGATTCAGAGGTCGATACCTGAAGAAGGAATCTAACAGGTGATTCAAGTTTGTAGTTTATGGTCTACACTAGATCAAAAAGGAAACAGATAGTAGTGACGGCATAAGAACCTCAGGTTATGATGGGTGAATCTAACTAAGATGCTAGAGAAGCTTTCATTGACAGGGTATTGGATCATGTGGAAGAATTGGATTCCGACATGGCTTCGATGAAGGCCGAGAACATGCAGGTTCATGAAGGTTATGCGAAGGTGAAGGAGGAACTTGATGACCTCAAGGTTCGATACGAGTATATTGAATGGAAGTATACACAAACGGAAGAAGAAGTCAAGAAGATTGGTGAAGCAAGAGATAAAGGTTTGGCTGAAATCTTGAAATTGCAGCAAGCTCTTAAAGATGCTCTGAATGAGATCGCGGTTTTGAAGAGGGCTGTGAGACACAACTCAAGTGGAGGAGTGGCTCATGTCAAAGTCAAAGAGCCGGATTCTTATGACGGGACGAGGAGTGTGAAAAATCTTGGTAACTTTCTATGGGATATGGAACAATACTTGGAGCGTTTGGGGCTATCCAATGAGGAAACCAAAGTGAAGGTAGCTGCTCAATTCTTGACGAAGGATGCTAAGATGTGGTGGTGAAGAAGAATGGATCAGATTGCCAATGGAAATGTTGAAGACATAACTTCATGGGATGACATGAAGAAGGCTTTACAAACCCACTTCAGTCCACAAGACGAAACATGGGATACAAGGATGAAGATAAAATATATAAAGCAAATGTGAAGTCTACAGGCATATCAACAAGAGTTCTCAAGTGCAATTTTGGAACTTCCAGACATGGTGGAAAGGGACAAGGTGTTCAACTTTATCATAGGTCTGAAACCTTGGCCGCGGAATGAAGTGAAGAGACAAAAGATTAAGACACTTGAGGAGGCATTTGTTGCTATGATCGTTTGGTGGAACACTACAACGAGGGTTTCGATGAAAAGAAGAAGAAGTATGACAAACCGAAAGAAAAGACTACGAAAGAGGAGCCTTCGAGATCACATGACAAGGCGAAGACGAAGAAACCGTTGAAGTGTTGAATATGTGAGGAACCACACATGGTGAAGAATTGTCCTTCAAGACCAAAGGTGGTTGCCTTGGCACAGTCCAATGCGACGAAGAAAGAAGAAACTTCTGTAGGGGTTATGCAGATTCTAGGAGTTGCAGTGGCTATGGAAGCTGTCTTAAGGAGAGACCCATAAAGAAACAAATTGGAGTATGTCAAAATGAAGGTTGGGAGTGTTGTGCTTACTATGGTGGATAGTGGTGCAACTCACAAATTTATGAGCGAGGATACTGCGAGAAGGATTGGGCTGAAGTTTGTACCGGTGCAGGCACAAATGAAGGCAATGACTTCTCGTCCAGATTTTGTGATTGGTGTGGCTGAAAAAGTGGATGTGACACTTGTTGAATGGACAGGGAAAGTCGATTTCACTATAGTACGGATAGATGACTATGAGGTTATACTAGGCATAGAATTTATAAAGCAATTTGATGTTATGATTGTTCCCCATATGAAGAAACTGTACATTTACGACGGACGAGAGGATGTACCTATTGGTGTTCCAACCTTGGGAGTAACTAAGCCCGAATGTAAGTTGACAACGATGAATATGGAGAATGAGAAGCGAGATGAAGAGATCTGTAAGCGGTTGTCTGTTGCAGAGACAAAGCTTATAGAGCAGTCACAGGTTATCAAAACATTGTCAGATAGCATCTTGGATCTATCTAAGAGGTTGGAAGCAGTGGAGGATGATGATGACAAAGAGTATGTGAGGTCGAATGTTCAGATGGAGGATCAAGAGGCATACTTGCAGAGAATGGAAGTGGAGGATCCAGATAGGTGGATTGAGTTGATTAGTGAGGGAGAGCCTTCAGGGTCTGCACCCTCCTCATCATCTTAGACTATCATGGAGGATGAGGCTCATTGTTAACTGCTCATGGCAGTAAGTCTCCAAACACTTTGAGCAGGCATCTAGGGGTGAGATGACACAGGTTGACAAGTAGCATGCAGTGGACAATCATGATGATGTAAGGGCACGAGTTCTTGTGGAGGCGATGCATGGTTGGATTAGCTGCACAACTAATCACCGACATGAGGGGTACCAGCACATGATTCCTTGCAGGGCAGTGGCATATCTATGGCATGAGACAGGTTGAGTAGTGGACATCTGGATTACCCATATACACAGTTGTGTGGATGGTTATCTTGGTGACAGATGGTTGCTGGGATGAAGATTTTTCGAGGATGACAAAGACTTGAAGTGGGGGAGGGTGTAACGCCCCCGAGTTGGGTTCGATTGGCGATGGGTGCACGATGGGCAGAGGGCGGTGAGCTGGGTGCGCCCGCACGGTGCGATGAGCCAGCTGAAACAGAGAAAACGCGAGGGTCATGTTAAAAATGTCTAAGTGTTGGAGAAAGTTCGTGGGCGAACTTATATGGTGGGGCGGTCCAGAGTGTGGGCGCCGTCACCATGGCCGACGTTGGAAATAACCAAAACAGCCAAACAGTGGGTCAACTGGGCCATGGGACGACGACCCCATAATGGCGAGTTGGTGTATAAGTAAATGTGGGCGAGAGGAGGAGATTCGAAAAAAATCATCCAAGGCAAGTGCAAGCTCCATAGGAGAGTTCAAGGGTGAGTCGAGGAGGAGTTTGAAGCATTTGGCGAAGGTGCGGGCAGATCTAAGGCTGAAGCACCCTCGCCGCAAGTTTTGGCATTCGGTGGGTGACCGCATATGGGCAGGCCGCAGGGCACAGCCAAACGGATAGTAGCAAGCATGATGACGGGTTGGGCGGAACGTGGAGGGCTAGGTTTGTCGGGCGGGTGCACATGAGAGTGCCAAGTGAAGACCGCAAGTCGGCGGGCAAGCCTGAACTAGGGCGCCGAAGGGCGAGCTCGGGCAAGGGCGCCAACGGGTTGAAGTGTTGGCGTGTTATGGTGAACGCGCCTGGCGAGCGAAGGGTTAGCGAATCACGGTGAATGTGCCCGGTGAACAGCGAGCTGGGCGGATCACGGTGAATGTGCTCGGTGGAATGACGACGGGCGGGTTGCGGTGAACGCGCCCGGTGGAACGACGAGCGGGCGAATGGTGGGTGCGCTCAGGTAGGACGAAACGACGGGTGAGCTGAGGTGAACACCCGGGAAGAGTGAAACAACGGTGGCACATTGAACTCAGTGGTTGGTGAGTCGGTTGAACGGGCGCCCAAGTTGGTGAAATGGTGTGACGACGAGTTGAAGGCGTCGGCAAGGCGACACGGTAGACGGGTGACCTGAACGATAGTTTGACGAGTCGTTCGGTCGAACAGTGGGCGCGTGCAAGGCGACACGACGAGTTGGGGCGCCGGTAAACGAAGGGTTCGTGCGGAAGGTTTGTGCGACGAACTCATGCAGCAAGGCAAACAAAGGTTGGCAAGGCAGCCCGAGGGGCGCCTTTGCCCGGTGAAAAGCCGAAGTTGCACGGTGGTGCAGACTTGGTGTAAAATTGTAAAAATTGAAGTATTATCATTGTTTCGGGCAAACTCATATTTGCAGGGAGTTGCCCCTCCCAAGTTATTCTGTTGTGCACTTGTGTTAAAATAATGATAATGTGTTTATGAAGTTAAAGTGAATGTTTCCACTGTGTTAATGAAAGATGTACTTAGTTGATCGAAAAATAAACTAAGTATAGAAATAGGCGTAGTCCACAACCGTGAGTATTGTTAAAAAGAAAGTGGTTGGTGGTGCCGCACCCCCGATCGTGCAATTGAAAGATCACCGTGAGGGTAGGGTCATGACATAATGAGTCCCATATGCTCCACATGTTTTCCATAAAACCTAGGTGGTAACCCTTTCATCATGGGATCTACAATCGTTAACCTAGTGTTATTTTTTTCAATAGTCATCTGACGATTCTGAGCATGCTCTTTAACAATAAGATGCTTTATGTCAATGTGTTTGTTTCAGCTACTATTCTTATTGTTGTTAGCAAAGTGAACTACAATGGAATTATCACAGTAAATCCTTAATCGCTTGGAGATGGAGTCTACAACTCTAAGCCCTGTGATGAAATTTTGTAATCATAAAGCTTCAGCTAGCCTCATAACACGGTACATACTCTTCTTTCATAGTGGAAGCAGCGATCAACTTCTATTTCTTGCTTCCCTATGAGATGACACCTTCTGCTAGTAGGAAGACATATCCCAATGTAGGCTTTTTAGAGTTGAGACATCTTGCATAGTATGATTCTGAAAACTTGATCACTTCCAAATGGTCTAATTGTATGTATGTGAGCATGTAGTCTTTTATGCCTTGTAGATACCGCATAACTTCATTTGCATCCCTCGAATCAATACTGCCTAGATTATGTCGATATCTACCTAGCATTCCAACTTGAAATCCAATGTATGTTCTTGTACAAACTTGCACATATATCAGACTTCCAACTGCATAAGCATAAGGAATGGTCGTCATATTTTCTCATTCCAAATCATTTTTTAGACATTGATTAAGAAAAAACTTATCACCTTTGACAATGGGTGCCACACTAGATGAGCAGTCCTTCGTGCAAAATCTTTGTAAAACCTATAGGCCTTCGACACTCCTAATATCCCTTAGAATCTATCTTTGTGAACCTTTATGTCAATGAAAAAAGAGACTTCACCCATATCCTTCATATCAAAATTGTTCAAAATTTGTTTAACCTCATGTAGCAAGCCCAAATCATTATCGGCAAGCATAATATCATCCATATATAGGACTAAGAATATGAATTTTCTCCAAGTGATCTTTAGGTATATACATTGATCCAAGATGTTCTCCATCAAACCAAATGAAGAAATGACACCATGAAATTTAAAATACCATTCTATGTAAAGCTTATTTTAGCCCATGTATGGATTTTATGAGTCTGCAAACCAAATGTTTTTCTTTGTATAGAACAAAACCTCTGCGCTAACTCATGTATACCTGTTCATCTAGATCCCCATTAAGGAAAGTTGTTTTTGTTGAATTTTGTAGCTATGGTTGGTCTTCATAATGTACAATTTGTACTTGTAAAGATAAAATATAAATTATATTTGTGATGAAAGAAAAAATATATTTAGCATGTTCTTCATGCTTGTGATAAAAGAGAATTTATTTATTGATTTGTCAAAAGAATATTTTATAAGGCATGCTATTCATGGCCTTTTCAAAAGCATGAAACTGAAATTTTAAATTTGGATTTTAGGCACCACAAAATGTCAAGTCAGTTATGCCCTAAGAGACACTAATTCAGACCCCTTCTAATGCATATAAATAGGTCATTCGGCCTCCATTCAAAATGAAATTAAGATCACTACAAGATCAAGCATATTTTTTGTTCTGTAACAAGACAAGGAGAAAAGTAAAGACTAAATTTATGAGGATTGAAGTCAAGTATGAATTTATGACAAGTGAAGTAAAATCTTAGTTCCTAAGGAATGAAGTCCAGTCCAAGATCTTTGTGGAATGAAGCCAAGTTTCCTGAGGATCTAGTTTGATATTCTTGAAGCGTGAAATCTGTGATCTATCCCAAGTTTATTGTGAAGAAAGGCCTGTAATTTATCTTGAATTTTTTGTGGAGAAAAACAAATGATGAAGGCATATATTTTTGTGTAATCAAGTCTGTGATCAAGTTCAAACCATTGTGGAAAATCAGACCGGATTTTGAAGCCCTATTATAGACCTTGACCGAGCTGCTCAAGGAGGACTATTGTGGACAAGTGAAGGAGGTCTGACTTGGCATCTTTGTGGTTGTCCTGTGGAAGCATCTTGTTGCTTAGTGTGACCATAAGCATTGACTTTGATGTATCTCTAGTTGAACTAAATATTTCTAAGAAGAAGGTTGTTGGGTCTTTTCCCATGTGGGTTTTCCTAGGCAAAACTCTTATGTTCTTTGTTCAGTTGTCTCTTCGTGATCCTACTGTCATAAATGTTATATTGTTGATGTATTTTTTGAAATTGCATGATGATGGAACTATGGATAAGAAAGTGTAAAATAACTAAATTATTGGAAGTAATTATCAATATACAAGACACTCTGAAAATCAATAGTTTTTACCTCCATTTGATACAAATCTAGATACAAAATCAGCTACTAATGCCATGATTATCTTAAGTGAGTCCTTTGTATAAACTAGAGCAAAGGTCTCATGGTAATCAATAACTTTCTTCGAAGTAAACCCTTTGGCCAGAAGTTTGGTTTTACATTGCTCTATATTGCCATATGATTCATTTTTCGTCTATAGACCCATTTGCAGCCAATGGCTTTGGATTCCTTGGGCAATGCAACTAAATCTTAGACATGGTTCTTAGCCATTGAATCCAACTCTTCTAACATAGTACCATGCTAGACCTTGGAGTTTCATTTGCTCATGGCTTGTGAAAATGTGATTGGATCTTCCTCAATTCCAATGTCTTGGTCAAACTCTTGTAGGCACACAACATAATCAGAAGAAATTGCAACTTTCCTTATTGGGGATCTTTTTAATCCTATCTCTTCATCCCATTTTGTAGTATTTGAATAATAGGTTCATTGACAACTTGATCCTCGTGGGATGGCATTTCAATATTTTTTTGTTCTTCCATAATGACATATTTTGGATTGTATTTAAGTATAGTTAACCAATCTGTATTTGCAGGTATGATAACCAGAGCCTGCATTTCCTCAAAATTTAAATTTCAACGTTTTTTACTCCCACCAATTATCCTCAAGAAACCTTACATTTCTTGTTTCAACAATATTAGGTGTATGGGAAGGATAGTAAAACTTGAATCCCTAAAGGACCTTTTGGCATAATCAGTGAAAAAACCACTAGTTGTCTTTATGTCCATCTTTTTCTCTAATGGATTATATATCCTGACCTCAACAGAATATCCCCATATGTGTACATGTCCTAAACTTAGTTTCCAACCATTCCATAACTCGAAAGGAGTTTTAGGAACTACCTTAGTGGGAACCTTGTTTAGGATATATACAAAAAAATTGAAGCCTTGTCACGTAGAGATAATGAGAGAGTGGAGTTACTAATCACACTCCTCACCATGTTTATTAGCATACGATTTCTCTTTTAAGCTACACCATTTTGATGTGATGAGTTGGGCATAATGTATTGAGCGACAATGATGTGTTCTGTAAGAAAGTAAGCAAGCGGACCTGGTTTTTGTATATTACCTATGTACATTCCATAATATTCTCCACCTTTGTTTGATGTCATGATTTTAATTACTTTATAGTTTGTTTATCTGCCTTTCCCTTATAAATTTTGAAAGCATCCATGACCTTACTTTTCTCAAATAGTAGATAGAGATATACAAATTATGTGTGATAATCTATAAATGAGATGAAGTATTTTTGACCATTTAGACATGGAGTCAGAAATGGTCCACGTATATTGGTGTATGGTTTCTAATATTTTCAAACTCCTCCTTGCACCTTTCTTGGTTTGTTGGTATGTTTTCCCTTTATGTAATCCAAACAAACGCCAAAATCGGAGAAAATAAGAGTCCCAAGGACTCCATCATTTATTAATTTGTCGATTCTCTCTATGGAGATGTGTCCCAGTCTCCTGTGCCAAAGCATGGAGGATTTTTCATTCATAAAATTATGCTTAATGTTAGCATTCCCATGCAAGGTTAAAAAATTGGAATCAAAAGCAGGGTTTAAATGGAGTTTGTACAAATCATCAACAAATGTTCCATCACCAACAACGAATCTTTGATAAGACTAGAAGTAGATTTAGTAAAATTGAAACTAAAACCACGGGGAACAAGTCTAGAGACTAGAATAAGATTTTAGAGAAAGAAGGAATATAAAATATCCTTTCAAGATTTAAAATAAAACTAGATTTCGGGATATGTCTAAAGGTCCCTCATCTTGTTTCTTAAATAGATGAAGTGTTCACTTTTCGTTGGTTTCCTTCGGTTGATTAAACCTTGCATTATATTAGCAATATGGATTGTAGAACCAAAGTCAATCCACCAAGCATTATGAAAAATATCAACCATATTAGATTCATAACACACTAAAGAAATGAGATTACCTTTCTTTTCGAGTCATGCTTTATATTTGGAACAATCTTTCGTGATGTGTCCTTTCTTCTTGCGAAAAAAATAGTTGATGGCAACCTTGTTGTCAACTTTACCAACTTTACCAACTGCCACCTTCTTATTTTTTTTCTTATAGTGAGCACCCTTCCTTTTCCTAAACATACCTTTCCATGAGTCACTAGATGAGCACTTTATAGTTTCTCCTGCTTCAATCTCCCTTCTTCATGAACACACATGTTCAATGCTCCATTAATTGACCATTTATCCCTATGTTTGTTATAGGAAATCTTAAATGGCACAGATTTTGTAGGCAGGGAGTTGAGTACGAATTAGACAAGGAAAGTCTGAGAATGTGACCTCTAAATATTTAAACTAAGAAGTTACATCTCTCATATCTATAATGTGTTCACGTACTCCCTTATTACCATTTAGTTTCATCAATGGTAGTTTGTTCATTAGGGTGTTGGCTAACACCTTTTCTGAAATCACATAACGTTGGGTCCTTCATTTTTTTGGGGTCAATTTTGGTTGGAATATGGTTGTGAAGAATAGGTAGCACAAGTTGGAAAAGAGTCTATCTTATTTGGTCAGAAGACAACAATGGAAAAAGAAAAGGCAAGCAGAGGACCAAATTGTTAAAGTTGAAATAATCAAGCAAATGTGGACCAAGCAAGTGTGGATCTTATCAACAGATTTAGAATTGACCTCATCAAGCAAGTGTGGGTTAATATAAACAAGATCGATGGGCCAAAATCTATATGTAGACATGCAGGGTGAGCTGCGCAAGAAGAGGAGATATCAGAAGAAGGTCATCATGCTATTGAAACTAGGACTCACATTATACTAATCTAATTTTGTTGTATTCCTATTGTAATTATGATGTTGTAATGGGGTTTTGGGAAAGATTCTTGACAAATCTAGCTAATCTAAAGCATATTTGTAGATGTAAAATTTATCAAGCTTGATAATGATCAGAGGAGATTATTGCAGGGAACTTGACTATGTATTTTGTCTGAATGGATGTGTTTGTGTTTATGTGCCCACTTTAAAATTTTGAGATTCTATGTTAAGTTATGTGTGATGTGTCTATTTTCTCTTGCATAAAAGGCTATTTAATTGATCTATGAATTCTAATTACGATGATGAATGTTTTAATTGATCTAACATATATTGTCACCATCTCAACCCTGATCATCACACATAAGTCTCAGCACACCTCAGGTGAGACTTTCTTCCCTTTTGGAAGATTGAATATGTCGACATTGGGCTAGACTACATTAGGCTATTTGTCGGTACCCATAGTCAAACCCTAGTTCTCTATAATCAAAATTTATGCCAACAAATGGTTCTGTTGCCAAGACATGAAGATTGATTGGGTTTTTTAGATAACATTGATTAGGATCATCAAGAGCAGTGTTCGAGAATGGTTAAAGATAAGCTTGATTCCTTCATTTATCAACAGGTAGACCTACGGTAGAAAAACCTAGATTAGGTCTGTGACGAGATCTTATTTGCCTAGCCTGCATGTGACCAATATGTTGTCTCTAAAGGGGCAAGGTGCATTGGACCTTAAAAGAACTGTTTTGAAGCAGTTAGACCCAAAAACTCAGGGATTTTGAAAGGTCATGCTTAGGGCTTTGTTTAGGGATGATGACAACATGTTCATGGTCGGTGATTGATCCAGTTTGCAGGCGTATTGACCAGATGCGACAAAATGGCCTATAACACCGAGGAGGAGTAGTTGCTTGTGTAGTGTTTAAACCCAAATCACTTTATGTATTCCCCTACCTATCTCTCTGATAGATTAAATGGTCTGTTGGTGCAAGTATTGAAGTTGTGTATGGGCATCCTAAGTGAAGGACGAACCCATATTGTCCCTATCCTTGCAAGATGTGTTGGTGAAGTCAACAACCAAGAGAGGGACAAGAGAAGGGACATGAAGAAATGGGGGTGTAGGCAAAGAATGCAAGATAGATGGGAGTGAAAGGAGGTGCACAAGAGAATGCAAACGAAGCATATACACAAGAGTGGGAGCACTCACGAGAAACAACATTGCAGAAAGCCTTTATGGTGTGATTGGTAAATCGGTCCCTGCATGCTTGTGTGACCCAAAGTGACGCCTCCTCTTAATTATCTGTTTAGCTGGTTATTGGTATGAATTCCCTTGAGCACTTTAACTCCTCAAACTTTAAATTCAGCCCGGTGGTGGCCAACTACAAGAAAGAATGCAGTGTAGTTGGCTTATGGTTGGGTGGAGAGTTGGCATCCCTCCCTCAGTTGCCAGCCATTCAAGTTGAACAAATTAGTATAGTTAATTGTACCCATTGTATCATGGATGATGAATAATGCTTAATATCTAATATTAAGGTGTATGGTTTAGTACTACCTGTGGAGGAATGTTGATATCTCTATATTTCTATGGTGAATGCTTGCTGATATGTTCTCATGATCATGTTAAAACTTATGGATCTATGTGTTTATTGATATCCTCATGATTTACAGAGTTATTTACACGAATATGCATGGTTGCTTAATATGCTTCATCTAAAATGTTATGCATTTCTAATGGAGGAATGCGGTATTCCTATTTGTCTATGATGGAATGTTGTATGTGAGTGTCTTCATGGTTATGAGGGGCTCGAAGGCCTCCCTGTTTGTTGAGGTGATCATGAAATGTAGAGCTATATTCATAGTTATGTATGACTGCTTGATAGACTTCACTAGACTACTGTAGTGTGTGATTTTCCATTGTTAGGTATGCTACATATAATATGGGTATCTAATTGTTTAAGTTTGTTGATTGTCCTTCCTAGTAAAGGATTGAGAATGATGTAATGTATGATATATTAGTGGACATGATAGTGTTGTTTGGAATTCATTATGTGGTTTAATATGATGTTGTTGTGTTTGAGTTTATCAATGAGTATTAGCTATGGCTAGTTTGTTTCAATGCCTAATAGTAGGGATGTTGATGGGTCCATTGATTGTATTATTGCTATATATATTGTTTATTTCTTGAATAAGGGTTTTATCTCTGTAAAATAGGTGTTCTGAGCAATGTCGTGCTTCAAGGAGAACCTTGGGAAAGTCCCTTGAAGCTCTTAGAATATCTAAGTATTGATAAAATCAGATTTGTATTTGCGTCCAAACATATTTTTGCAGGGCCATGTATCCAGGATGGATGCATTTTGGGTTTGGAAGATGTATGCGGGAACCCGTAATCCCATCAAGTCATGCCTTGTGCATTTTTAGAAATGGGTTGGATGGCCATCTATCCAGATTTTCAAGAAGAATGTAGAGTATCCAGGGTAATTTGGGGGAATATTTGTGCAAGGGCTAGATTTCTTGTGGGCAAAGGAAGTATCCGGGATCTAGGTGATCTAGGAGTTTGCACAAGGTGAAAAGGTTCGTGACACCGGATTTCCGGAGAGGTCGGGGTTCCTGCAAAAATCCTGTTAGGACCAAATTTGTGATGATCTAGATTTTAGAGGGAGTCCAACTTATTCGAATTGTGCCCATTTAGTGAATTATTGGTGTGGGGTCGGATTAAATTATGAGTTCAGTTTGTATCAGATTCATTAAGGGGTAAGGTATGGTGCAAGCTTACAAAAACTTATATGGTGGTCTAGGACTGGATATCCTTTGGAGTTACGGTAATCGAGAGGTCGGAGGGTTTATGGAATATGCCAAAGTGAAAAATCTCTGCACGCGGATTTACCCTCTGAACTGAATATAATGTAGAAACATCACAAATCATGAACAAATCAGACCATGTGGGATTTACAAGTTGATTTGATGTGGCAGTGCCATGGGAATCTGATAAGGGACCACATGGATGCCATGTAGGAGCCATTGATGATGTTGAGGTGCCACATGGCCTTTACGTAGTTGCCGCATTAGTAGGATCATGATGATGTGGACTAAAAGGGTGACATGAAAAGGCCACGTGCGTCACACATGGGTGCCACATGGTAGTGTCTTGCTGAAGTGACAAGAGTTAATTGGTAAAAATTTAAAAGGGCATAAATTTCAATCTCGGAGTCAAATTGAAATAAAATTTATATTGTCGAAAATCTCTCGACAAGCTGAACATGGTGGTGGTATTTATTTTGGTTTTGACAAAGTTGGAAAAAGAGGATTTTTTTAACCGCATCTTCATAACATATCTTAAGGGTTAGGCTAATTATAAAGTGACACCTTCCACAACCCAAGATAGTACAAGGGGGTGGAAGGGAGTGTTACAAACTGGTATCAGAGCACCCATGTTCAACACTTAGAATGAATGGGCCACGGAAGAGAAAGTTAGAACGAGAGCATGGTTCAACTCTTGGATTGAATAGGCTCAAGAATAGATGGAATGTGCGCTCAAAACATGGTTCAACATTGGACCTAAAGGGACTCATAGATAAATGATTAAAATTTATTTTGATAAGTTGTTTACTATTGTATAAATGTATGTTGCCCTTTAAACTTGCAGATGTCATGGCTACTAGTCTTGGTAAAATTTTGATTTCAAATTTCGCAATGATATGGTTATAAACATGTTGATATATCCTTTTTATTTCTTGATATATGTGACTGACATGGGTTCTAAATGTGTGAACAACAACTGATCAACATACTTCAGACTAGCATGCTTAGTGTTGGCATGACAAGGTAACACGTTAGTATGTTTATACTTGATATATCTAACATCTATGTGTGTGTTATAGAACATAAGAAGACACAATTACAATAAGAGATAAAGGGATGGACAACAATATGGTACAACACAACATGGACCAAGTCCACCACGAGCAAGAAGGGAAAAGGTCCCCTAATAGAACAAAATCCTTCATGAGTTTGAAAATTGAGTTGAAGAGTTACAAAGTAAAATATCAAAGGCTCATTAGAAAATAAGTAGAATGTGCAAGGTTGAACACAAAGCTACTACAAAACCTGTCATACATGCGCGAGTTGTTGCAACATGCATAAACCTTTGGAGATATAGAAGAATGTTATGTTGATAAGGCCACGAATAAATCTCATAGGGTTGGAGAGAAAAGAAATCCAATTTCATGTTGGAACTGTGGAGAGGCACATATGAGGAAAGATTGCTCTAATAAATGACAAAAGAAGAAGAATAGTTCATGTAAACTCTAGGCACATGAACTAGCAACCAACAAAACTGAAGGAATTTGTATAAATTTTGAATAATATGACACTTATTCACAGAGATTATCCCGATTATACACTATTGCGGAATACATGCATAATACATAACCTCCTCTACGTTGATCATCAATTTAGCAACATTAAAAACAATGAAACATCAATCGCATGCACACATTAACACAGTATGTAACCCCGGGAAAGCATACAGCTGAAAACCCCACACTATCTGTATATTATAATGATTGAGAACATGTAACAATACGTAGTACAATACTCCTCACAAGTACTCAGTACTACCTCCACCTGTTACACACAAACTAGCTCAGATCTGAATCAATCACAGGTCCAAATCTCCTCTGCTGCTTGCCTGCCTCCACTGCGCAATCCTGCATGAGAATGGATGAGAATGGCTGATCCAAACTCATATTTCCCTTGGCTGAACCACGCAATCCTCATTGGCATAACTCAATCCATTGATTGTGCAAGATCTCATGCACAACTATAGTCACAACTGATAGCAATCTCAACCTCTAACACCTGTCTCCACTGAACTGTCCATGCACTGAGTTAACTGATGTATTCTTTAGTTGCTTTATGAGTTAATAATTAGTGAATTAATTTAACAATAAATTCACATCACTCATCACTAGTGTATTCTGCAGTTAGACTAAATACAACTAGTTTAACCAAGTCAAACTGAACACAACTCCATCAACTCCTCAGTGAACTCCACCAAATTCAACCTCATGAGTTCTAACTGAAGTCCACCATGCAATAGCTCAACTGACCCACAAGAAAAGCGTATTTCCTTCTGACAGCTGCATGTGCCACATCTGTAGCACAAACTGAAGTGCTCCAAGAGGATAAGATAATGTTTATAGTCCAAATATTATTATGAGACAATAATATTCGACTATTCTATTTTTAGCCTGACAGTCTAAAAATAGAATCCGCCCATATTTCTAAAAATAGAAGTCCATCTATTTTTACCAACATGACCAATCATCCACAAATAGCATCCTGCAACTCATAGACCATGATCCATATGTCTAAAAATAGACTTTGCGCCAAAAATAGCCTGCGGGCCCACTTAGTGAAGGCGACTTCTTTTCACTAAGCTCCATCATCTTGTTGCATTTTCAACACTCCCTCTCAACAAGATATGGATTATCTGCAACCCTTATCCTGCAACTCTGGAATGTTCTGCATGCAACACATTTGCCCGGTCCACTTGCTCCAACAACACCTGGAACAAAAACACTCCCAACTGACCACTCTGTTGGGCTAGGAACATACTCTGATACTGAAGCTCTACCTGCTGCTGACAAGTGCTCCCTCTCTGACATCTGCGCTACTGCAACATCTCCATGCATCTCGCACTATTGCACACTTCTCTGTGCCACCTAGCACTGTGCAAAACACTTGTGCCTCTCGCATTGCTGCAGCCTGCTAGCTATGCGCTGTCCTGGGATTCCCTACACTGTCACTCTCTCTGCCGCTCCATCCGCATCTGTCTCTACCCAATCAGTCAATTCCTGCTACTCCACATCGAGGCTCCCGTAGCAAGGTCTCATCCAAGAGGTTGGGTACCTCAAGAATCCTGCCCCTCCTCCTTGGGATGATCAATCCACATCACCCCACCTCCTACCTGGAGGTATGGCTGCATGCGATCCCTCAGCCCACCTGGCTCGAAGTTTCCCCCTACTGGAGGTCTCTGCATAAGTAGATGTCTCTACTCGATCTCCTCTCAACTTCTATTGTTGTGGTTGCTCCATAACCTCCTGAAGCTACTGCACCAATCGTGGCTCCTCCACAATCGTCTGAGACTTCTTCTGGCTCTGCATGTTGAGAGGTAATATATGCTCCCTCTCAACCACCAAGTCTGCATCAGTTGCCTTGCTGCTCAAGGCTTTGCATGCATCTTGAACCTCAAGAGCATACAGGTTCTTGACCGGTGAACCAATCTGCTTCACCTGTCTAGTGATGATGTGTCTAAGGAAAACCTTTCCCTTACAGAAGACTACATCATAGCCTCCGTCTTCCAGCATCGCTATCGACACCAAGTTTCTCTTCAGTCCTGGTACATACTTGACATCGGTCAAGGTAAGGCGAGCTCCATGCTCCCTCTGAAAAATAACCGTGCCTACACCTGAGACACTATACTTCTCATCATTACCCATCGCTATGAGTATCTGGAGATCTTTCTCCTCCAGAGTACTGAACAAACTCTTGTCACCGGTCATGTGGAAAGAAGCTCCACTATCAAGAAACCAACCACTTCCCACCATGGATGAAACCATGGATGCGAAGAGTGTGAAATCCAACTCAAACTGTGAAGCAAGTGCCTCACCTTCATATCCTTCCCCGGATCCCTTCTTGGATTTCCTCCGTGGACAATTTGCAGCATAATGGCCCACCTCATGACAACGAAAGCATCGCATTTTCGATTTGTCAACCTTCTTCTCATCATTGGAAGAACTGGATTCGGAAAGAGAACCCTTCTCCTTCCCCTTTTTTACTTTGGTAGCCAAAGCACAATTTTCTTCATCAGATGCCTTTGATGAAGATCCGTCCCTGGTATTCCTCCTGATCTCCTCTTGCACAAGATCCGACCAAAGTCTCTCCCATCTTGGCAATTTCTCCCGACCATTGACAGAGTCCTGATAGGAATGCCAACTCTTCGGAAGACCAAGGAGAGCCAAGCTCACCAAGTCCTCATCATCGACAGTCACCCCCACACTTCCCAGCTCATCCCGGCATTGGGTGAACTTCGTGAGATACCTGGGCATATTGTCTCCATTCTCACACTTAATGTTTCTAAGTTTATCCTTGAGCGCCAACTTCCTCTGGTCGCTCTTGCTTTGGAATAGATCTGTCAACGCTTTCCACATCAAGTATGGAGAAGCCTTTCCATGCAGGCTGGACACAATGTGATCCTTCACACCCTCCAACAGAATCCTTCGACACTTTGCTGTCTTCTTTTGCCAAGCCACAACTTCAGCAGCATCAGTAGGTTTTGGGACTTCAGCCTCTATGAACTCCTTCAACCCATTGTCATCTAACACTGCCTCCATCCTGTCTTTCCATGTAATATAATTCGAGCTGCCTTCAAGAGCATACTCCAATCACAATCCGTTGAAAGACATTTTAACTTTGACACCAAGAAAACACTGCTGCAAATTCGAATTCCACCAGCTCAAAACTCAACCGCCTCTGATCTAAAATTCGTGAGAACAAAATATTTCTCGTACAGAGATTGACTGTATGGGATTTTACCGGATATCTCACCTTCCAAAGGAAGGATGAATCTAGAGGCTACCTGGCCCGATTACAGACTCTGCCTGAAGAAATAAAATGTAAACACTTTCTGAATAATAGATCTGATGATCAACTCTGCTCTGATACCATGTAGAATTTTTGAATAATATGACACTTATTCACAAAGATTATCTTGATTATACACTATTGCGGAATACATGCATAATACATAACCTCTTCTACGTTGATCATCAATTTAGCAGCATTAAAAACAATGAAACATCAATCGCATGCACACATTAACACAGTATGTAACCCGGGGAAAGCATACAACTGAAAACCCCACACTATCTATATATTATAATGATTGAGAACATGTAACAATACATAGTACAATACTCCTCACAAGTACTCAGTACTATCTCCACCTGTTACACACAAACTAGCTCAGATCTGAATCAATCACAGGTCCAAATCTCCTCTGCTGCTTGCCTGCCTCCACTGCGTAATCTTGCTTGAGAATGGATGAGAATGGCTGATCCAAACTCGTATTTCCCTCGGCTGAACCACGCAATCCTCATTGGCATAACTCAATCCATTGATTGTGCAAGATCTCATGCACAACTATAGTCACAACCGATAGCAATCTCAACTTCTAACACATGTCTCCACTGAACTGTCCATGCACTGAGTTAACTGATGTATTCTTTAGTTGCTTTATGAGTTAATAATAAGTGAATTAATTTAACAATTAATTCACATCAATCATCAGTAGTGTATTATGCAGTTATACTAAATACAACTAGTTTAACCAAGTCAAACTGAACACAACTCCATCAACTCCTCAATCAACTCCACCAAACTCAACCTCATGAGTTCTAACTGAAGTCCACCATGCAATAGCTCAACTGACCCACAAGAAAAGCGTATTTCCTTCTGACAGCTGCATGTGCCACATCTGTAGCTCAAACTGAAGTGCTCCAAGAGGATAAGATAACGTTTATAGTCCAAATATTATTATGAGACAATAATATTCGACTGTTCTATTTTTAGCCTGGCAGTCTAAAAATAGAATCCGCCCATATGTCTAAAAATAGAAGTCCATCTATTTTTACCAACATGACCAATCATCCACAAATAGCATCCTGCAACTCATAGACCATGATCCATATGTCTAAAAATAGACTTTGCGCCAAAAATAGCCTGCGGGCCCACTTAGTGAAGGCGACTTCTTTTCACTAAGCTCCATCATCTTGTTGCATTTTCAACAGAATTGACTAAAAGACGAAGAGAGATGAGGGAGCATCCCCTCAAACTCTTCGAAATATTGAAAAGTTCCTTCTTTATTTGTTTAGAGGGATATAGGAATTTTGAGGTTGTTATAAACCTTTGGAAGGACCATGACTGAAATTTTGTGCATATGTTGTTGATGGACATGCTGAACCCCAGAACTCATGGGATTGAGTTTGTTGTAGACTAATGAATGATGTGTAGAGGGAATGTTTTACATGTCTTTGTTGTTATTTTTTGCTACAATTTTCTTATTGCTTTGTTTGTTGACTTTGAGCATAACCATGCTGCTTTATGTTTTTGTCACATGTTTCTATTGTGGTCATTCTCTGGTTTTCATTATTTCTTCTTGCCTTTTTGTGGTTGGTATTGGTTGGTTTGTTGGTTATGGGAAAGAAGATAAAAGGATCCCATGGAGAAGAGCTAAATAAAACCCAACCAGAAGTCAAGGCCCTGACTAGACCCTGTGCATAAGATAAATGCTAGCAGAGGGAAAAAGAAGATAACAAAATGACTAGGTGGACCTGGCTGGGTCCACTTAAACAAAAAAGATAGTGATGTGACAAATATGATAATAACATAAGAAGGAAGTTCCCTTGAAATTTTGCATGGATGATATATATTCTACATCTTATGAATATGAAAAAAATTAAATGAAGGTATAATGACGCTATTTATTTTGAAAGGTCATTTGTTGAGAACCATCATAATAGAAACATAAGTTAATCTCTAAAAATATTATGACTGTGTAAATGGTACGTAAATAAAATTTATACTTACCATGTTTTGGGTAACACAATGAAGTTGTTTAATGGATCCCATCCATTTGGAATATCCATTGGGCGAGTGCGCAAGAATGACCTATCTCTATAAACTACCACTATTAATGTGCTTATGCTTCTAACCTTTGTTGTGTGCATGATGAAAACGATAAACGTTGGAAATTGAAAGCATATTCATAGGATGGGATGTGTGCATGTGTATCACATGCTTGTCAAATGAATATGCACAAGCTTGACAACATGGATGAGGACATGCTGGAATTAGATGCAAATTTAAATGCCTTAATGAAGTTTTCATGGAAATCTATAAATATTTGAATTGATGAATTCATAACTATTGTGTGATGCCAAGACCATTTTAGGAACTGTTGCAACAATAGGAATGTTATCAACTAGCTAGACCTATTTGTGGCCCTTTGGCTAGGAGGGCCGACAAAAAGAAAACAAAAACAAAAAAAAATGACACAACTACAAAAACCATACATAAAACATCCACGAGCAACAAGACGAAACTAGCAACAACATAAACCAACACATAACATTTCACATAATACCACATTGCTGCAATTGAAACATAAAACTGCTGCAAATAGTGGACAACAAACTACAAATTGCTGCAAACCCACAAAGACACTATTGCAAATAAACACACAACTTTGGATTTCAAATTCTTCATTATATTAACACAAACAAGTATTTATATCACATGTAAGCCTCCTTGCCATGGTCACAGGAAGCTGCATAGCCTCCAAAACTCCTCACACACTCAAAGACCCCTATGCAACACTCTAAGAAGAGACAAATCCAAAACTCTCATTACTTTCTCCTCAAAACCCCTAACCCTAAAATCTTGAGAGGGAAATATTTTAATAGTTTAATGAAACTATCTAATAACTGTTTACCTCCATGGAAAATTCAATTTCATTTACATTTCATGTCATTACATTTCATTTTACATTAAAATTTTCGTGTCCTCTCATTTACATTTACATGTCACACTTGGACCTCCAACAAGCCCTCGACACAAATTGTTGGCTGATCCCAAGCGATGTGCAATTGGAAAACCATGCTCGATTGTGTTGCAATTGAATGATCCCAATCCACCTATAAATGTTGAAGTGCATGTTGCGCATTAAGCTCTACTCTACTCTGCGCTCCCTCTTGGCGCACCTCTTCCTCTTTATATAGGCATCCCAACCTCTTGCTCACAAGACCCCATCTCTTCTCTACTCCATGGGAATCCCAGCATATGCTCGCAGGACCCCACTCTCTTCTTCTCTATTCTACTATGTTTTCTGCCATTCTGCCTTTAACTACCGCAACCTGCATCCAATTTTCTGTTGTTCTCCTCTCTTCCATTGTCCATGTCCATTACACCTGCGTGGATTCCCTATCCTCTGTCACTTGTTGGTGCTGTTGGATTTCTATGTTGTTGTTGTGGGATCTCATTTCTGTTGTTGGGTTTGCAAGTGTTCTTTGGAGCTGAATAAAAAAGATACAAAAACACGATATTAAAAGTACAATGACATCAACATAAGTCACTGGTACAAATTTGTTGGAAAATTTTGTCGTTGTCACCATATTTAAAAGTTTTTGGTTCTTCATAGTCTGGGTTGTGGCTCCCCTGACACCATTCACTACAATTGAGCCATATGCTCTTACAATGCGTCTTCAGTTTTCAAAACAAGTCCCATGTTGTGTGACCATTTCAGAATGACCAAGAAATTTCCGTACTAATGCTTTGAGAGGTCATGCATGGTTTTTTTAGAAGAAAAAAAGAGAAAACATTCAGGAGAACAAATCACCCTTGTCGCCTGCTTGAACTGGCTCTACTCTCATCGCCATCTGTATTAATCCTGTAGGTTGATACTTCATAGCATTGCCCAAACCCTCTTCCACATTGAAAGATGGATTGTGCTCATGCACCACAATCTCGGTGACCTTGAGGTATGCTCCTGTGCAATCTTGAATGCTTGACGTGCCATGCCCCGTCGTCACTGTCTGTTCCCATTGTACAACATCACTTTGGCTTTGTGTTTCTATTCAAAGACGCCCTCTAGAGTTTAGTGGCACCTTCCGTGTTTTCTTCTTCCTCCATTAATTGCTTGACTCTAAAGCCCCACTCCTTTAACCAGGCACTTTTGTTTTCAATATCCATCCCCATTGTACCATGCAAGATTAAGTCCCCATACAGGGAATGACTTCCTCTCTGTCCTCTTCACATCTGATGTCCACATTCTACAATGCACTGGGGTTACCACCATGAAACTTGAAAATTCTCATCCATGAAGCTACTAATGTCCAGGACGTGGGAAACCACCATGAAACTTGAAAATTCTCATCCATGAAGTTACTAATGTCATGCTCTTTTTGAAGCTACAGGTTGGCTAGGCCCATAACCTCCGTCCGACCACAAGTTCAAACACCCAGGGTTCTGTCCACCGCTACTGCCACTCGGCTGAAGAGGGGAACGAGGCTTTTCCCAGCTGGTGCAATTTGTGGGCGGCTCTCTGGTCAGGGGAGCCGAAAAAAGAAAACAAAAACAAAAAAATTTCGACACAGCTACCGAAATCATACATAAAACATCCATAAACAACAAAATGAAACTAGTAACAACTTAAACCAGCACGTTACATTTCACATTGCTGTAATTGAAACATAAAACTACATCAAATACTGGACTACAAATCCACAAACACACTGTTGCAAATAAACACACAACACTGGAATCCGAATCCTTCATTACATTCACACAAACAAGGATTTACATCACATGCAGGCTTTCCTGCGGTGGCGGCAAGGAGGCTCCGCAGCCTCCAAAAGTCCTCACACTCTCAAAGACCCCCATGCAACACTCTAAGAAGAGACAAACTTAAAATTTTCTTTAACTACTCCTGAAAACCGCTAACCCTAAAATCATGAGAGGGGAATATTTTAATAGTTTAATGAAAATATATAATAACTGATTTTTTCTCTCCATGGAAAATTTAATTTCATTTACATTTCTCGTCATTACAGTGCATTTTACGTATTTTACATTTACATTTTGGTGCCCTCTCATTTACATTTACATGTTACACTTGGACATCCAACAAAACCTTTTAAAAGGCTTTATGTGAGAGTGCTCATAATAACATCCAAGTAAATAAAGCTAATTGCGTGGTAAAAAACTTAAAGAAAAGGAATTGGGTGAGAATTCTTTCAAAACTATTCTTTTAATATATGATTTACATGAATACCAGAAAATGGTATGGTTAAGGCAAGAATCCTTCCATATGAAATTTTGCAATGAATGCTAAATTGCTCAAGAATTTAGAGATAGGCATCTCTCATTTCTCACTAATTGGTCTGTTGGAATAAGTGTTTAATTGCATTATAAAATGCTTGGAATAAATGTAACACATATGTACAATGAAATGACAATGTCATTTCAATTTATCTGAATTTAGTTGGAGTGTTAGAATTATTATGAGTATAATAATTCTAGGGTCATTTCAGGTTGTGAATTTTTGCAGTGAAAAGATTGTATATATAAGCACTAACAAGTGTTGGCTGATTAAAAGATCAAATTATAGGTAAAGATTTGGAATGGAGTGTCAGATTAAAGCCACAATGACATATTAACATTAACTGTAAAGAAGCCCAACAACATGACCAAAACAAAATCTCATGCCTATGAGATCAAGCTTTCGAATGAAGTAAAGTTGGGCAATTCAATTTTCTAGTTTGAAATTTTTGAGTATATCTCATGGAAAACTAAATGTTGTGACATAGCTAAAATGATGGAGCATGGAGCTAAGGATGAAGAATATCATGATGGAATTGCGGCCTTTGGTGCTTTGTTTATCTCATGCTAGCAAGTCATAATTGGTACCTTGACTATAAGACTCCATTTGTAGTGTAGTGGAGCACACCATATTATTACTTGGCCAAAAGACTCCATTTACATGTTATTGGAGGTGTGATGATATTATTGTCGACAAATGACTACCTTGATAGTAGATGCTATGCCCATGTTCACTGGGAGGTGAGCGTGGAGTAGTATATATGTCATTGAGTGCTTCCTTTGGTGGTGAAACTACTTAGTGAGATGGAATTGAGGATGGAGTTGTATGAAAAAACTACATGGAGCAATATATCCACCACTAAGTTCTTCCCTTGGTGGTGAAACCACTCAGTGAGTTGGACTTAAGGATGGGGCTATATGAAAATACTGTGTGGAGCAATATATTTACAATTGAGTGCTTTCGTTAGTGGTGAAACTAAGTGAGTGCTTAGCAGGTACCTTTTTCCTATCGTTGCAAGAATTTCCTCAAAGATATGCTATTGGAGCTCTCTGAAGGTGAGCTCTATGAACACAAAGGAATACTAGATTGTTAGATAACTTAGAAACATAACTTTGTTTGGGATTCTCCCTTGTTTTGGTCCCAAATATAGTGATATTTGTAGGAGAATTCCCATGCCTTTCCTCCTCTTGGATCATTGATGAGATTTTATCTCTGAGTGAGCTAGTGGTAGACAAGGGGAGTCCTTTTGGAGGCTCCTTAATGCCACTTAAGTGGCATAGTGGCTCGATACTTACCTACCTAACCTTGTCCTTTTAGTTGGTGGTTTCCAATTAAATTTGATTTGGCTAATGGGATACTAATACATCATTTCTATAGATCCATGCAACTATCAAAGAAACAACTGCGACAATTTGTATAAAACTACTAAGGTGACTTTGTGCAAATTGATTTTTTAAATGGTAACCGCAGTAACCTTTGATTTTTCTTGATTTGTGATATTTTCTAACATTCACTAGTACACTTACACATGTCATTATTCAATGTCAAGTGCCATGACTATTGCAATTGAGTATACATTTTCTAGTGAAAAATGTTTCCTCTTGATGTGTGAAGTTAGGAGCAAGCGTATAGTGAAAATACATCACAATTTTCTGCCTGACATTGAGTGTTGGCACATAAATAACAACAAGGTCAAGAACCCGGGTTTAGGAATAGGGCCAACAAAGATCCACTGTAGTTTAGCACAACGCCGACATTTTCACCTTACCCAGAATGGATAAGGAGTCTCACTCGAGGCATGCCGCGATCTTAGTTAGATGGGGGTTGAAATCTAGTACCAGGAAGAATCATATCAGAGAAGCAAGAAGCAGAGAACATTGAATCATTCTACAAGGAAGTCTAATCACAACATGCCATACATGTTGTAAACGAGACATTACTTAAATATACACATACATAAATTTTGTAAAGAACCATATTAACATGCAACTAACACACGTTGGTCCCAATAGAAGTATTCACCATTAATCTGAGTAGCGAATGCATCACATCAGGCTCAAGGCCTCTTTTCCAACATACCAAACTCTAGACAAAACAATACATAAGCATATGAAACAATAGATACAGAGCGGTTCTCCTAGCTCTGTAACAACAACAACAATAACCATTTTTGGTTCTCCTTTCTGCATTTTTACTTGTTCTTCCTTCTCTTTGCGCACTAACCTGGTCTTCAAATTCCTTCTCAGGCTCTCTGCCTACTCCCTTTCTCGACTGCCTCCATTCTACTGCTGTCCTTGCTATTTTCTCGCTTGGTTGTATCTTCTCCTTCCCGTCATCCCTCTGCAATTGTCAGTCTTCCGCTAGTTCCTTCCTTTTTCCCCGCTATTATTCCTGAAATTATCCAATGACCATTTCCACCACTTATCGCCAACATTATGACTCCTCTCCAAAAATTCTTCATTCTTCCAAAAACGAAGGCCCCAATAGGCCCCGACCACAGTTTATTGACTCGTCCCTGAGTCAATCTTCCTTCAGTGTCGTCGGTGTTGTTGATGCTTCTGCTGCTGGTGTTGATGCTTTCACTGGTGCTTCCTCTTGGATGGTCTCCTTGAACGAAGGCCCCAATTCAGGGACAAAAACGATGACCACCTAGTGGAATTGGGTGTACTCATTAAGTGTTGCCTACCATATTCATGTGATTGAAATTTCCTATCCCATGAACTCAGATGTAGTGTCAGACATTGGTTGGGTTGGCCATGTCATCAACAAATAAGTCCACTGTGCATTGATGTCATCACTTACATGTTGCAATGTCTCTAGGTGTGTTTAAGCCGGAGGTATCAGAGTGTTTACTTTGTCTTGGCTGACTCGTCTTCTATACGCTGAATGTGGGCCTCCAAAGTGTCTATCTCTTCCCTGATCGTCTTCTTTGTCTTTGGTGTTCTTGGGATCATTGAGGAGCTTATTGAACCGACTGCGGAGGGGGTATTCGGGTTGGTTCTTCTTCGCAAGGCAACCCGACCAATCATGAACTTGTTGCAGGAGAGTGTAGGCATCATTCGCAACATTGACAATGGAGTCTTTTAGGCAGCTGCGTCGACCATATTTTGTTCTATTTCAGTTGCATATGTCGTGGCAGGGTCTGAAAACACACTTCTTGTTGCAGCGAGGGTTTGCTTGAGTTCTCGGTTGGCAGATATTAAATCATGGCATGTTGCCTGGATATGGTCGCAACATTCAACCAATGTGCAAGTTGAAAAGTCTTCTGGGGCATTGGTCACAACATTAGAAACTGAAGGCCACAGTACTTGGAATTTTTTTGGTGATCTGCTCTAGCTTCCATTGAAGTTACTGCTTTTCTTGGCAGAGCTAATCACGCTCTACTATGAGTGTGACAATTTGTTGTTGTTGTTGTTCATGCTCGACAGTTAAATCATTGTGCAACATTGTGGCTCTTTGTGTGGCTAGTTGAATAAAATTAAATAATTGGGTTGAGGACCAACCCTGGAGATCATCCTGGTTCATGGTAGAGGGTTTTGGAAACTGAATCTGCAAGGGCTGCCCACTGGCGAAAAACGTTAATGTACCCCCCCAACATAGTTTGTACCCAGAAATCTGCTACTCTTATTAGATCTGCATCAAGGCGGTGTAGCGTAGTAAGGTCAACTGGGGTCTAGGTGTGACAAGATAGATCTTGTCCATTGGAATTTCCTTTCACTTACAATATCCGCAACCAGTTGTAAAGTTCTTATAGGAATTTGCACCAGAATATCTTGTATTGGTCACTAGCCAGCTCTGGGTATAGGATTTCTTCCATCAACTTCCCAATACTTTGTCGGCGAAGTTAAGCTTGCTGAGAAACAAACTGGTCCACTTGGTCATTCCACTAGTTTTGTAGTTCTTTATTAAAGATCCTCGATACCATATTCCAAACCCCCTTTTGAAATTTTAGGGTCCTGACAACGAAACCATTTGTTAATAAGGCTTTTTTGTAGTCTAGCACAATGCTAACATTTTCACCTTACCCGTAATGGATAAGGAGTCTCACCCGAGGCGTTCCATGACCTTAGCTAGATGGGGGTTGAAATCTAGTATTAGGAAGAATCATATCAGAGAAGCAACAAGCAAAGAACATTGAATCATTCTACGAGGAAGATTGATCGCAACAGGCCATACATGTTGTAAAAGAGATATTTCTTAAATATATGCATACATAATTTTTTTAAAGAACCAGATTAACATGCAACTAACACATGATGGTCCCAATAACAGTATTCATCATTAATCTGAGTAGCAAATGCATTACATCAGGCTCAAGGCTTCTTTTCCAACATACCAAACTCTATATAGAACAATACATAAGCATATGAAACAACATATACAGAGTGGTTCTCTTAGCTCCTAAACAACAACAGAAACAACCATTTTTGGTTCTCCTTTCTACCTTTTGACTTGTTCTTCCTTCTCTTTGCGCGCCAACTTGGACTGTCAGTTCCTTCTCAGGCTCTTTGCCTTCTCCCTTGCTCGGTTGTCTCCATTCCTCGATTGTCCTTTCCCTTTTCCCACTTGGATGTATCTACTCCTTCTCGCCATCCCTCTGCAACTGTTAGTCTTCCGTGAGTTCTTTCCTTTTTCCTAGCTGTTATTCCCGCAACTTTCCAACGACCATTTCTGCCACTTGTCACCAGCATTTGAATCCTCTCCAAAACTTCTTAATTCTTCCAAAAATAAAGGCCCCAACAGTTCCCCATGAAAATAGTGACCTACCTGATGATGGAGGTAAAATGTATTTGTGGAGGGTAGGGGGCCCATTGGTTGGTCTCAGTGTTGGGTTGATGAGGTGGAGAAGTGACAGAAAAGATCCTATTTTGTATGGAGGAATGATGGGCCTAATGTACAACATAGAAGAGCATTCGCCTTTGTCCATCACAAATGAGTAGGGTGGCCCGGGAGTAGGGTGGGTTAGCAATAAGTGAAGAAAAGGTGAATGAGGCTAATCTTCAAGATATGCAAGTGATTTTGCTCCCGAGTCGGAGTATATGGTCATGGATTCCAAATAAGATGCGGGGTTCTATAACACGAGGTAGTCCATGAGTGGGGAGACTCTATCAACTGAGATGGACATTTACCATGTGTAAGGGGAGGTGGTGGTAAACATGGTCGAGATGATGGACCCTATGGTACATTTTAGACAAATAATGTCAGGATATGCAAAGCTTTGTAGGAAGCCTATCATGTTGAGTGATGAATGATACCTGCCCTGTTGACGACAACCAGGGTGTTGATTCTGGCGAGAAGTTGTTGACGTACTTGCGACTTCAATGACCAATACCCCAAGTGAAAATATCTTGATAAAAACATATGTAAGCTAAAAATGGCCCAAGAAAGATGAATAAAAAAACATGAGAAGGCACACCTGAAGTAAAGTTATGAGCATGTAGTGGGCCCAAAAAATGAGTTTAGGGTTGAAATGGAATGAAGTGTTCCATGATGAAGATGATGTGGTTCTAATCCTTTTGTCTTTCACAGTTCTAAAAATGAAGGTCATGAGCTCCTGTATTGGGCTTTGGAAAATGTCAAAAAGGGCGATATATAAGGCAAATTGGGTCCTATGCCACCTCATTTGTACTTTCTATCTTGGGAGGCTAGAGCTATTCCTGGAGCCATTTCTTGTCATTGCACTTAGCTTGAGCACCTGGGAAGCGCGCATGGAGAGACATGTTAGAACTCATAACCCTACCTTTGTCATTTTGGTAGACTAGGTTAGGTAGGTCGTACAAAGGTGCCATGTACAACCTTTTTTAGGGTGAAAAAAATCGACCACATAGGCGATTGAGCTTCAGTCGCGTGGTAGCCAAGTGTATTTCATGGATACTCGTGGTGATGCCTCGAAAAAAGGGTTGTTAGTGTGGCTGGAAGGCCAAAAGCCGCGACGTTGTTATTTTAGCGACGATGTGGCTCGACCTCCCAATGTTGTGAACGTTTGCGTGTCTGTGTTGAGTACAAGTGCATATTAGTGTGTAGGCTTAGAGAGTAGATGCAGGACCCTGGAATTGGGTCACTGCAGGTTATGGGATCACAAATGCGCGCAGTTGAATGATAGTTAATTTTGGTAGCCTAGTAGGTTGATTTTTTAAATATTGGCACCCTTTTCAGCAGGATGTTGTGGCGAGAGCGAGATTGGGAGTTGTTTCATGCAACTATCATAGTAGATTTTGCTGTGAGCAGGACATTGGCCCATTGGGGGTTGTTGAAGTTCCTTTAGAATCCCATTTTGAGGTCACAGGATGCGTTCCTGCGCTTCCTGATTCGATGCTGGGATGTGGATCACCATATCTTCATCATCAAACAGACTAATATACCCATTACTGCTTCGGTAGATATTTATTTTATGACTGGATTGGTGCCTCGAGGGGAGGCATTGTTGTATCCCTTGCTGGATGGGAATGTGGATATTTGTAGCTAGGTAAAGGCAGAGGGCCACTGTGGGTGCAACCCCTATGATGAGGGGTGCATCTGTGTTCCTGCTACTAGGGATCTCGTTGAGCAAGCAACGCTGGCGATGATTGTGCGTTTGGTAGGGTCGTAGTCCCCTCACCAGGTATCGGGGCCCCATATTGCAATTTTGCAGAGGCTACAGGCAGGGAACTTTTTTGACTAGTTCGTGTTTGTATATTGAGGGATGGTATCCTAGTTGACATAGGTTCGACAGGCAGGGGCTTGGAGCTTTCGCTATGCCAACATTCTCTGTAGTATTATGTATGAGTGGGTCATGATACCACAACCTTTTCTAGTGGTGCCACCAGGTCCTGCTAAGGACTCGTAGATGCGACAATGGGCCCTAGTGATGCCACAGGCTAGTGGCAGTGCTGTGGGATGTTATTGGAATGACCAGGTGGATGGTTGGTTCACGTCCAACCCTTAGATGATTCTTGAGTACCCATATCGCAAAGTGGACTTCAGGGGTGATCCAGATATGGGGCTTCCTCCTGGTGACACTTGGGGGCCAACATGTACATGATATGTGATTTCTGCATGTTTGTGCTTCTTTAGATGTATATTTATGATGCATATTTGTGTAGGATGTTGATACTATGTATATTTGCTTGCAGATGTGGGGCCTCATGGATGAACAATGGCCTACCTAGTAGGCAATGATCCTCGACACATGGGTGTGGTCGAAGCGCCTACTGTACCACAGTGACAGAGGGATGCTGAGGAGCGGGCATGACTTGAGAGGCCAGTGCAACACCATAGGTTCGAGATTGGTGGTCCCTCTGGAGAGGGCACCAGCTCCTCCGCCTATGAGGAGATGACGAGACTGTGAGAGCGTGCTAAGGTGGCTGAGGCACGATCAACAACTTTAGAGGCGCAACTAAGGGACTATGTGGATGCTTGGGATCAAGCAGACACCTTGGCAAGGGGGATGCCTGAGGAGGGGTGGGATGGATTAGGAGAGGTGGTGGTGGAAACGCTGATGGTGCATGATAGGGCACTATGATTTACTCTTCGATGCCTTGCGATGGCAGTGGCTACGACACGTCCTATTTTAGCTCCATATGAGGCAGTGGGTCCTTAGGCAGGAGGTGCAGGGGCACAAACCTAGATAAAAAAATTATGCATGTACCAAGCAAGCACCCATTATGAGGATGCTCACCTTTTTGATGACCTATTTTTCTTGTTCTTGAGCTAGTGTATGTATATGCATTTTTTGTACACACACACACACACATATACAAGATGTGATTTTTTGCTGCTATGATGATGTGCCTTCGATGATATGCTTCTATACATGTGATGTATTTCTGCATTTATGTGATGGATATTCTATTGATGCTTCATGTTTCTTGATGGTGATATATATGTGATACATGCTAGTCTAGGATTTGATTAGTTATGTAGTCAGCTATATGATTTTGATTTCTTAGTATATGTGTAAATGTCATATGATCAAAACTTTGGGCTAACCTGTGTGTGTGCAGATATTTTCAAAAGAGTGGATCACGAACCTTGAAGTCTCTATTCAACTATGATAAAACAAGTTGGGAATCAAGGAATACATGTAGGTAACTGATACCTAGATGGGAGGCATCGATCAAGAGGCCTATGGCAACGTCGTATTCAACTTGATTGTTGGTTGCCAACCCTATACATAGTCCATTGGTGAGACATGGTGTGTGGTCGGGAGAGTATATGGGCAAGGCTACTGCAACGAGATTTTGCGACCATCGAGAAGCACCAATAGCGAACCCATGGTGATGGGCTAGTGGATGATCAATCTTTGACACATGATGAAAGGAAGATTTCAAATTGAATCCATGATGAACTGGTAATCATAAAAATAAGTCATGGTACATACATTTTCATACTAGGGCTAATTGCAATGTTATGGATGAAACTTTTTAAGATAGATCCCATTGACGAGATCTTTGAGGCAAGTCCCATTAGGCTCTGCTAAGATGTATGCCCCCTTGAGGAGGCAATGTTTGACAATGTAAGGGCCCTTCCATAATGTCTCGAATTTCCCTGGTCCCAACGCTTCTTTGGCAACATCATAATGAAGGACTAATTCCCCCTTAATAAAGGACCGAGGGGGTGGAATTGCGGTCGAAGATGGATTTCATTCGATTTTTGTGTCCTTCGTTATGTTGGAGAGATTCTCATCGACTTTTGTCAACGTGTTCCAGCTGGACCAACCTTTGTTCTAAAGGTGAAGTGTCAGTGAGAAGTTCGATGGCTGAGTGCAAGGTAGGGATCTCACACTCAATGGGGAGGACTGATTCGACCCCATAGACTAATTGGAAGGGTGAGAAACTTGTGGATGCTTTGACTGCCATTTAGTATGCCCACAGGGCTAAAAACATGACGTGGTGCTAGTTTGTTTTGTGCTTGTTCAACATATGCTGTAACATCGTTTTGAGGAATTTTTTGACAACTTCTACCTGGCCATTGGACTGAGAGTAGTATGGGGAAGCGAACTCGTGAGAGAAACCAAGATGTTGGGATAAATCCTGAAATATTTCGTTTTCGAAATGTTTTCCATGATCAGATACCAACTCCTTGGGAACACTGAACCATGTTATGACATGGTTAAAGAAAAATCATGTAGTGGTTTCTGTGGTGTTATTGTATGTAGGCATGGCCTCTGCCCATTTGGTGAAATAGTATACGACAACCACAATGTACTTGTGGTTACCGAGTGATGGGGGCCTACAGGTCATGAAGTCTATGCCCCATTTGCATAAGGGGCCGACGACAATGACCAGATGTAGGGGGAGTTGGTGGGGCTCACGCCTTATGAGTGTATCTTTGGAACCTCTCACATTTCTTGACTGCTTGAATACAATCATGGAAAAGGGTGAGCCAGAAATAACCAATACGAAGGACTTTTTGAGCAATGTCCATCCCCAAGAGGTGGCCGCCACAACCCCCACTATGGCAATCGTTTAAGACCAGCTCAGCTTGTTCGTGAGTAAGGCATCGACGAAGTATGGTGTTGACGCCTCGTCAATAGCAGACATCACGAGTAAGCTAAGGTTTGAACTTTTGAGTTTGTAAAAAGAAGAGGATGTCGCCATACCAAGGGTCATTCGTTGATACTAAGAACAAATGTTCATCAGGGAATACGTCATTAATAGGGGATCCTTGGGTCTCTATTGGGAGATCAGTGATGAACTCAATGAGGATAAGGGCCTTCTTTCTCTTAGGGGAGGCAAATTGAAGATCGAATTCTTGCAGAATAATGACCCATCAAGCGTATTTGTGGTTCATCATACGACAAGTGAGAAAGTATCGCATAGGGTTGATATTTTCTATTACGGTGGTGGTTCGTAAGATTATATAATGTCGAAGCTTCTATGGTGAGGGGACAAGGGATAAGGCTGTTTTTTCGGCTGGCTCATACTTCAATGTAGGCCCAAAGAGATTCTTGTTGACATAGTATATTGCGTTCTCTCTATTATCAGGTCCTTGTAATATCACCCCAACGATGGCTACTTCAGATGCTAAGAGGTAAAGGTATAATCCTTGTTATGGTTGGTAGTGCTAATCAAAGGTGCCTGAGACAATGCGTCTTTTAGGGCTTCAAATGAGTTTTGTGCCTCCTGGCCCCAGTGGAAAGGGATATCCTGACGAAGCAGGTGCAAGATGCCTTGTGCATAGGTGGTGTAGTTGGGAAAAAAGTGACGTAAGAAGTTGGCCTTACCCTGCAAGCTTTGGAGCTGCTTTAAAGTTTTTGTAGGTGAAATTTCCTTAATGGCATGAACTTTGAGAGGGACGACTCTAAAACTTTGTTGGGAAAAAATGAATCCTAGTAGCCATCCAACGTTAACGCATAAGACACACTTGAGAGGGTTCAAGCGTAGGTTATATTGTCGACATCATTGAAATACCAAGTGCAAGTCCTCCAAATGGTCATCGCGCTTTTTGGATCGTACAATAAGGTCATCCAAATAGGTGAGAATGAGATGAGCTAGATCATGGAAGATATAATTCATGGCTCACTAGAAGGTGGGCCTAACATTTTTAAGGCCAAAGGGCATCACTCGATAGGAAAATGTACCCCATGGGGTTGTGAAGGCTATTTTATATTGATCAATGTGGTGAATCTGAATTTGATTATACCTAGAGAACCCATCCATGAAGGATAGGGCCTCTTATCCTACATAAGCGTTGATAACCTGATCGATGAAAGGCATAGGGTAATTTTTCTTAGAACATGCTTTGTTCAAATCTCGAAAATCAGTACAAAATCATATGGTGCCCTATTTTTTCATGACGAGTACATGGTTAGAAACCCAAGACGTGTAAGTGATACGATAGATGAAACTAGTTTTGTGGAGTTTCTTAATTTATTGCTTGATTGTTTCTGCCTTAGAGGGGTGTAATTAACGTTGTTTCTACCTAACAAGATGGGCATCAGGCTAGGTGTCAATATGATGTTCCACAATGGTGGGAATGGTTCCTAGAATTTTCGAGTAAGCCCAACCAAAGATATCCCTATATTCTTGGAATAGGGAAGTGTATGAGGCCACCTCGTTTTGGGAGCAAGATGACCTCGATGAGATCTCTTCAACTATGCCATGTTTATCTGAAATGTTGACCTTAATGGTAGGTGAAATATTTTCCATGTTTCCTTCCTCAAATGCATCTGGTGTCAAGATGGGATTCTTAAACCAATATACCTATCCTAGAGGCAGGAAATATTTTGATTCTATGGTGCAAATATCAAGGCTTGGTGCGTCAATATATACAAATTATTTTTCAGGTAGAAAGTACGAGCGATGGTGCACGACGTCCCATGGATATTTAGGTTCCATCATGGCTACTAGAATATCTTCACCTGAATGAAAAATATTATCTATCATTGAATTAGGTTATGTCGAGCCTTGAGGTTGGGGTTCAGGCCTAGCTGTTCTAGTCGAAAAGAAAGAATATGATTCTGTGGTTGATGTCATAGAACCTGGCAAAGTTGAAACTGTGCAGATAGGATTGGGTTGCATCGTCAATGGAGGTACCACCGATGTGGTGGGTTTAGTAGTCTTGACATCAAAAAATGATGAGTAGACAACATGAATCATGGTTCCTCTGAACAAGGAAGTAAATCATATGCGATGTTACATGTCGTCAACATTAGGTGGTGGTAGAATTTACGTAATGGCGAGTTGACAATGAGTGGGAGGAAGTTCTTGTATGTTGGGTGGTGTCTGAGGGGCAAAATTTTCTTCCTCCTAAGGAGTTTGACGCTGAATCCTAAGCTGTCAAAATTTTTGTAACATATGACATGTCTCAACACTATGATAGATATTGCTGCAAATACTGCACAAAGGATTAGTACTAACACTAAAAATAGCGTGAGCGTAAATATCATCCATAGTGTGAGATGATGACACTTGATTGGTGTCATGAGGTGGGGCAATCCTGGGTGCCAACAACATCTAGATCTTAATATCAGCATGAGGTGACTTCATAGTGTGGGGTGATATCAATGTTTCTCTTGCCGCTCTAAAACGTGGAAGGTATTGACAATTCCGCGTATGATGTGCTTGTGAGTAGATGCGACAATAATCTCGTGTGAGTCTCTCTTGGTTAGAGATGGATTTGTGGGAAGTGTGCTAATAAGCAAAATACATATTTTATCTTGCCCAATTCTCGGTATTGATTTACCAGGTGGTTGGGTCTATCACATAGGGCACATGTGAGGGGTGATATTTTTGTCCAGGAAGCCTGAGATCATTTGGTATTTTTGCGCAATCTAGACTGATGATGGTGAGAGGAGATGTGTTGATGGGGGCCTGGATGAACTGCTGGCAACCTTTTTTCCTCAAACACACATAAGATGGACCTAGATGCTTCATTCCCTTGTGGTGTGGTGTGATCCGATGATTTGGTATCTGATCCGACTAAATCAGAATTTTCAGCGATGAATCACTGCATGAATCCCAACATAGAGCAGAATCGGGGAAGATGGGGGAAGTGTCGCATGTGATGATTTCCTGCACAAATCTAGCAAGTATGACATTTGTGCTTAGGATCTGGTGCTTTGGGTAACGTGGGTAACCAGATACAATCGGTTGAATGCCCGTAATTTAGGACATTGGTTTATCAAATGATCTGGTTCATCGCATAAACTGCACATGGAGGTATGTTGGGGTGTCACTGATCTTAGTTGCCTCTGAGTATAGCGGGAGGTTGAGGGACCAGAAGAGGGATAGGAGCAAGAAGCTTCTTCCCTCATGACATAAAAAATGGTTTTAGACCCATCATCTGCTGGTAGTAATGAGGTATTGGTTTGGGTGAGTGCACCTAACGCATATCGATATCGAGGGATTTCGGGGCAATGATTAGTGTAATGCTCGTATTTCGCGCATATGTCGCATGTGTGGTTGGTGAAAAATGCCTTATAACACACAAATGTGCTTTTTTCTCCAGCAAAGGGAGGAGGGTTCACTGATGCTTTTGGGGCATAAAGAAGAGATTTGAGCTCGTCTAACTCAGGGCACATATTGGTGGGGTGCCCAACTACTTCACACAAAGCACATGGTGGAGGAAACCTAGAGGAGGGAGCATTTGATGCTTCCATCTTATTTCCATTTTGCTTATCCATTTTTCTGGCACCAACTAGTGTCGGTGTAGGCGATGCTTATTGCGGGGTGTTATCCTGAGGAGATATAGGATTGACACTTAATGCAGTGATACCTAAGCTTGCTAACATGGCCCGAGGGGCCAAATACCAGACCGATATCACCAGAGCCATATTGGGCAACGAGAGTGTTGCAATGACTTGGTGCGAGACAAAACTAGGTGGGGGGAATAAGAAGGGTGTTTGGGTGATAACATATGGTAAGAAAGCAGGATCAGTAACAACATTATTGTTGGTATTCAAAATTGGTTCTTGATCTTGAGGGGTGTTTGATGAACTCATCATGCACACTGGTGCTCCTGTGGCTGGAGAAATATCCTCTATCATAGGTGGGTCTCCTAGGAATGTCCCTAGGAGTGTTGATGGCTTAAATTGGCCGAGGCCGAATTCAGTGTAAGTGGTGACCAATTCGGGAGAAGATGCGACGAAAGGTAGCACACCATCAGGTGCAGTTAATGTCTTCTTCTCATAATATGTGAGTTGGTTGATTGTAATAATTTTCCCATCATGGGGGAACATCATTATCCTAAATATAAAAGATGCTACTGCTAACATTTCATACATATAACTTTAGTCCAACATGATATTGTAATCCAAATGTGCGTCCAATACTTCAATGTCCATTAACACACTTTTTACAGTCAGTTGTACTGCAACGCCTTGGTATAGGCCTACGGGAACTGAAGGGCGCCCGTTGTACTCTCTGAGAGTGATGTCAGAAGGTTTGAATTTAGGGGATCGAAGTTTCTTCCATATTGATTCAGACATTATACATGTGGATTCCCCTTCTTCGACTATGGAACGATGCATGGTGATATTCTAGATTGAGATTTGGATTTGAAAAGCAACGATTGATGGTAGACATGGGGTAGATTTATCTAAGTCAAATACCATTAGGCAAGAATCGTCAGGATCAATTTCTCCTAACGTGGAAAGTAAGGCCTTCCATTGGGTTGGGCCAGATTGTAAAAATTCCAATGCTGACATAACTGAAGGTGTTTGGGCTAAGTCATCGACTATACTATAGTTGTGAGCAACATTTGGGTTCTATCCTGCTTGTCGTAAAGGTCCTTTAACCATATTTTGGATGGGATCCATGGCATATTGAGGGATTGTTAAAGGTGGTGTAGGTGTTGTAGTAGTCGATGTGGAAGGATTGGTTTCATGTGGAGTTTCGTACTCTCGATTGCGTGTCTGTAGGAGAACATCTTATACTGTCATGTAAATGTTGCGGATTGAGGCACTTTGGGAACTTACTATATAAAGGTTTTGGGAGTGGTTCTACTAGGTATTTACCACTCCTTGGTGGGGGAAAGGTTGTTGCATCATTGCAGTTTGTTGGTTTTCCACACCCTTACCCCCCGTTGTCTTTCATCATTTTCAACTCAGGGAGTTGAGTAAAGTGATGGGTGTAATGACCACACTCACCGCAAATGGAAAAATCATGGTTAGTTCGTAGACTCGTATTATAGTTTTTCCATTGTGGGTTGTTATTGGTCGATCCTTTGTTTGGGTTTCGGCTGGGATTGCCCCCAACCAGTGCCCGTGGATGTTGTTGTTGATTTCCCCCTTGGTTAGGCTCTCCTTTTGGCTCTTTGGTTTTTTCTTAGCAACATTAGGTGGGTTAGTTGAGTTCAAATATTCCTCCGATTATTGTTGTTGAGCGAGAGAAGGTTGCATTGGATTAACCCCTGCATTAGCTTGTGTTGGCAGGTTATTCTTTTGAGGTGTGGGGAAATGGAAATACAAGTTCCCTTGTCCCTGACTGGCATATGATTTTTGGGAAGGAGGAATTGGTTCCACGTTCCTAGGGGTATGGGCCACCTTTTGTGGGAATTTATTGGCCACCCTGTGCAAGTTGGTATTGGTTAACCTTCATAGCAGGATTCTGCATGGGACTAGGCTGTCTAGGGTAATATGATGTGTGGTGTGGTGGTGTTGTGGCACCAAATGGTTGGCCACTGTAAATATATATAGGGTACTGGAAAGTGTTGTTGGGGTGATTTTAGGCTATGGTCCCAATCAACCCATCAACAACATTGGATGTGCTTGGTGTCTCATTATAGGTCTACAAGCAGGGGCATCTAGAAGCACATGGTAGATATACCCAAACTGGGTGTATATAAGCTCTAATTGTTGAGGTTTACTAATGACCTCTTCTTCATTATGTGGGGATGAATTTTCCATGTCTTTAGAAATTTCTGATGTGGAGGATTTCAAAAACAAGTTGAGGAGGACTTTGTCTTCAAATTGTGTTTTACACAAGCTACGTCGTCTCCTCCATTCATGGATATCATCTAATATGTGTGTAGTAAGTATTTGGTTGAAGTGGGTGAGGAGTTCTAGGCCCGAGTCATGATGAACCAGGAGCTGGAAGAATGTGAGGAATGTGTTAGTGGTGCAGGGTAACCACCTGCACATACCCACAGTATGCATTTAACACAATAATGCATCCACAACTGTCCCAGGTGTCTGACTCTACAATGGAGTCAAACCTTCAGACCTTAAATGGTCAAGTGTCCCTCTTATACAGTTCCTTTGTAATGGAACTTCAATCACCTCGCCTGAAACTTCTATCGGGATTATATGAACCCAAAAACCTTAGTTTAAGCTCTTTGCCACATATATAACCTTCTCACTTAAACCATTGGTTATCTATGTATTTAACTCACCAAACCTGACATTTGGTGCTATTTCCTTATCAAACCCTTTACAAAGGAAAATGCCACAAACATACTCTTTCTCCGCCTTCCTTACAGTTTCGTACAGATTCTGAGGTTAAAACCTCTATCACAATCGCTATTGGCTATCTTCAATGGTCATATACATATGAGCCATCACCCTTCTCCGACTATTAGAGCGATAACACATGTTTCCGCGTTAAAAGCCCCGTGCCATATAACTATCAGAAATATTAACCATTCGGGAATACAAAGGAATTCCCACTCCTCACTGTTATGCTGGATTTCAAATTCTATATATTCACGTTCATATCCTCATTGGGTCTGCCTCCTCTATGCTGCCTTCGTGCTCTTCGATAGCCTGACCTCTCGATCACCGATATATAGCCAACGCCGATTGCCGATTGTCACTATCGGCGATATCACGACTTCGCCAATCGCCCCTTTGCACTTTCGATCGCCGATATGAGAATTAATCGTGACCGTTGGATTTGACTTCTACCACTCATGTTCTCATTTATTTATTTTGAGAACATTTACATATTCTCCCATTATCTAAAAAGCCTAAATATTACATTGACTTGATACTTAGGAAACTATTTCCTAAAATGCATGACCCCCTAAGTTTACTATTTATAACGATTTTCATTGGGCTGAATGCTCCTGCGTCAGACTCCCGAAGTAGAAAATATTCATGATCTCCTAATCATGTGTCTACTGATCTTTGTCTTCCTGGATCCCACACTTTGTTTTGTAACTGTCGAGATGCTTTGTTCCTTTGCTGTTGCTGTATGTATGTTGTTTTCTTCTTCTTGTCAATCAGATTCAACTTCTGATTGATCTTGCTTGCTGCTGCTACCGTTTTCCTCCATTTGAATTGCTTCATCATCTATTGCCATATTTCTTCAATTTCTATGTCCAGCATATCTTTGAGCTGGTCCATATTCTGCTTCATATTTCTTTGTTCTAGGTTGTTGTTGCTGTCTTCTATGCTGCCTTTACTTGTTTCCATTTTTGCTTTGCTTCCTTTACTGACTACCTCCCTATCATCCTTACCCTCTTTCACGATTAAATCATGATTGTTCAACAATTTCTCCAGCAAATTAACTTCTCTACTCCATGGATTGAGTTCTTCATAGAATTCTCTTCTTTCACTTTTATTTGGCTGTTCACTTGTGCCAAATCTCCTCTAGCATTTGCAACAAAACTTGCACACTCAAAACACTTGTTAAAATAAAAGCATAAGGTTGTTGTGCCTTATCTTCCTTTTGCAACAATTTAGTTTGCTGCTTTGTTTTCTCCTTCTCCTCTGTCAGCACATCAGTAGGTTGATTCGAATTCTTAGCAGAATTCATGAGACTGTCAGTTAATTTCTCTTCCATACCATCTCTTCTAATGATTTCTTCCTGCTTGGGTTCACAGTAATGAACTTCTCCTCCCTTAACCTGCTGCTGGTTATCTTCACTTTGAAATTGTTTGATTCCTACTGCCTCTTTACCATCTTCAAACAATCTCGGCTCAATCTCTCTGATCACATACTCATACTCATTCATGATTTTTAATGAACCTGCAAACAAATTATTGCATCTTCCTGTCTCCATGACTACTTGAGACACATCTTCTTCTTCAGAAACTGTAACTGCAGCTTCTGTTCTACCATCAGGTTCTCTCATCAGTTTCTCCAGCAGTTTAATCTCCTCTTCACACTTAGAAAGAACTTCATCACATTGCTCTCTTCTTCCAGCTTCATCCTTTACATGCTGTGTTATAGTATTAAAATATTGTCTTCATTTGACCCTTGTAATCTCAAGGTCTTTCTGCAGTAGCAAATCACTACTTCCCTCATTCAAGAGGTCTCCTTCATCATACTCTATTCTCCTAGAGTACTCCTCCAAACTTTCGACATCTTCAAAAGACTGTCCATCCTCTTCAAAACACTCCTTTATTAGTGTTCCTTTTCCTAAGGTAGCATCCTTTGCATAGGGTTCCTCCTTCTTAATATCTTTCAGTAGATATTACTGTCTGTCTCGACAGTTTCCATGGCTATCTCCATTTTGCCTATCATCATAGTGAATTGATGATCCTTTACTATGTTTTCAGCTAGCATAGTCTCTTCCTCAAGTATGCCTTCAGTCCCTTGTTGTTCTAAATCCTTCAGATGATTTAGAAATTTTGCGATTGTCTCCTCTTCAATCTCTTCAAGCCCTTCACTTGGTTGCTTGATATCTTTCTCCACCTGTATATGAGATCTATCTATCTCATCCTTTTCCATAACAGAATTTAGATTCTGCTGGTCTTATTCCTTATTCATGACAATATCAGCCAATTTTCCTTCACCTGCAAACATACACAAATTGTCAGATTTAAAATCATTAGATCCCTTGGCCTCAGTTGAAGTTTCAGTCTTCAAGTATTCATCTTAACTTTCTCCCAGAAATTTTCCTTGTTCTGGTTCACAAATGGATTCTTCCATTTCTAACTCAGCTTCCTTGAGTTTTTCCTTCAACCACTTTACTTGCTTTTGTTGTAGCCTTCTCTGCATCTCATGTCATTCCATTGGCTTCTTCCTCAAGACCCAACCTAGTCTATGGCTTTCCTCAAGCATTCTCCTTAATACATTGAGTTGTTCTTTTAATTCAACAACCTCTTTGTCAATTTCTTCTTGACTCATCCTCTTGCCATTTGCTTTAGCATCCTCATTCTTATATCCTCTGCTGTGGCTTCTCTCTGAACCTCTGCTATGACTATCAATAGTCATCTTCTTCTCTTCTTTCTTCATGAGCTCCTTTGCAACAAGCCTCTGCAACAGCTAGTCCTCCTGACTGCAATCTTACCTCACTAAGCTCTCTTCACTCAGCCTTTTGGTAAGCACATGTCCTCTGTCTGGAACCTCCCCTTGAGCAACACCTTTGCTCCTTCTAGGCTTCCGCAATCTCTCACTTCCTCTTGAGAACACTTCAGCTATCCTCTTTGTCCAATTTCTTGTTGGATTCTTCAGGTTCACTGCCACTTCTCTTTTAGAGTATTCTCCTTACTCTGTCTTCAAGAACTCAACTGGTTCTTCTCTCACAGCTTCTCTTGCTGTCACCTATGCATTATTATAAAAACACACATTCTTAATTGGAAACGTAACATATTACCTCACCTTCAAGATCTCAGCATGATCTTGTTTCACCCATTCTTCTGCACTTTGAATGGATTATCCTCTGTTTTATCCCTCAAGTCCTTTTTCCTTCAGAACTTGCATTAAGCAATGTTGTTTTCTCCTTCCTTCAAGGAATCCTCTATTCCTGTTTAGTTCAAGTCTCTGCTGGAATGCTACAGTCTTCCAAGAACTTCAAAAGTTCTCCTTTTACAAATTACAAATATGCTCTGATACCAACTTCTGCTCAGATACCACTAATGGTGCAGGGTAACCACCCGCACATACCCAAAGTATGCATTTAGCACAATAATGCATCCGCAACTGTCCCAGGTGTTTGACTCTACAATGGAGTCAAACCTTCAGACCTTAAATGGTCAAGTGGCCCTCTTATACAGTTCCTTTGTAACGAAACTTCAATCACCCCGCTTGAAACTTCTATCAGGATTATATGAACCCAAAAACCTTAGTTTAAGCTCTTTGCCACATATATAACCTTCTCACTTCAACCATTGGTTATCTATTTAACTCACCAAACCCGACATTCGGTGCTATTTCCTTATCAAACCCTTTACAAAGGAAAATGCCACAAACATACTCTTTCTCCGCCTTCCTTACGGTTTCGCACAGATTCCGAGGTTAAAACCTCTATTGCAATCACTATTGGCTATCTTCAATGGTCATATACATATGAGCCATCACCCTTCTCCGACTATCGGAGTTATAACACATGTTTCCATGTTAAAAGCCCCACACCATATAATTATCAGAAATATCAACCATTTAGGAATACAAAGGAATTCCCGCTCCTTACCGTTATGTCGGATTTCAAATTCTATATATTCGCGTTCATATCCTCATTGGGTCTATCTCCTCTATGCTGCCTTCACGCTCTCTGATGGCCCGACCTCCCAATCGCTGATATATAGCCAACGCCGATCACCGATTATCGCTATCGGCGATATCGCGACTTTTCCAATCACCCCTTTGCACTTCCGATCGCCGATATGCGAATTAATCATTACCGTTGATCTGGCCATGATCCAACGATCCATGATTAATTGTTGCTCGCTATTTGAAAACCTCCAAGGCTCATTCTGATAACTTAAAAGGGGCTCCTACCGATGCGATTAATTCTTAGTCGTTGATCTAACTGATCCAATGGCTGCTGAGTGTCAATACTTCACTTCTCTGCAATTCATTTTACTTAGAAATTACGCTAAGTCTTCAGTGTTATCTCTGTGACCCTGATTTCTTCAAAGGGCTTCCTTCTTCTGCTGCGCTTCCCAACTTCTCTGAGCTTTACTCCCTCACTATGCTACCTCTCTAGAGCTTCACTTCGCTTGCTCAATTGGATTCAAAGATCCCTTTTTTGATTCTTTTGAATCATTTTACGCCTCTGCGTATTCTTCAATACTCTACCTGCAAGCCTCTCCACAGAACGTACGAGTTCATAGTTTATATGCAATTTAGTCATTCAATATGCATTCACACATTTGCACAGTTCCAAAATGAATCTATGTATATTAACATGAAAAGTTGATTACAATTGAGACTCTCAGTCTCTCGCACATACATAGGATTGATTCTACTATTTGTGGCCTCCTACTTAATTGAACACGCAGGTTCACTTATTTATAAGGATGCATTGGATTGGGTCAATGGAGGATCTGATCACCCCTCTAAAAAAAGCCTAAAGCTCGCTACAGACATGCATATGTGGCAGATAAGTCTCCTTGAGACTTTATCCATTCCATCTTTAAAAAAAAAAAAAAAACAGAAAATTCTTTTTATCAGCTTCCCATTTAATGCCTAAAAGCTCTCTCTTGTTCCTAGAATCATGGAACTGTTTAAGAGTTGGATTTGACTTCTACCACTCATATTCTCATTTATTTATTTTGAGAGCACTTACATATTCTCCCATTATCTAAAAAGCCTAAATATTACATTGACTTGAGACTTAGCAAACTATTTCCTAAAATGCATGACCCCCTATGTCTACTATTTACAACGATTTTACTTGGGCTGAATGCTCCATCATCAGTTAGGTCCCTATAATACTAGTGATTCCCCCATTACTATTTCCATTGTATCCCTTATTGTTATTATTGTGCCCCTATTGTCCCCATATTGTTATTCGTATGCCCCATAGAAACCCACTATTGTTATTTTTGTGCCCTTATGTTATGACTATTATGTTGACTTGATTATATTGTGACTGCTTAGACTCCTATATATAAAAGGGAAGTTTAGTCATTTGTATCATCCAATAATTGTTCATTTATGTAATGTAAAGGAGGTTGCCCCCTCGAAGAGGCTAAATTCTAAGGTGTTGATCTATCTTTTCTATCTTTTTGTGAGCTGGTTTCCTAACAGAATGTTGTAGCTAGGGAGATAAAGTTTCCATGGGATGCAAAAGGTTGGTCAATATACCATTTCAATGCTAGTCCAGTAAGGGTGCTTTGAAACAATCATAATCAAATAGTATCAACTGTGATACTATAGATGAACACCACAGGTGAAAAGTCATGACATGGTTTCTAGGTCTTCTCTTTGCTTCCCTTCAAATTTTGGAATGTTTGAAGGGAGCTTAGTGGGCATGGCTGGCCAATTTTGGTCTTGCGTAATCAGTTCATTGGTTATCTTACTCAAATCTATAAGGTTTCAAGAAGCTAAGAACGAAACTTTTGATTTGTCCACCATTGTGAAATAATTTTGGACAAATATATGAATGGGGGTTCCAATATGAAGGTGGTTACTTTAGTGAGCGCCGTGTGGACTCCCCTGAGGGGTAGTGTATGGGGTAATTTGACGAGGAGGAGTTCCAAGAAAAGTTGTACCAACTAATTACCCAACTAATAAAGATAATATAATTACCCAACTAATTGTGATTAGTAGAGAAATTAAGTAATCTAAATTGACTAGAAAAAAATTGCAGAGGTGAAGGCAATTCATTAAAGGCTGCCAATCACCTGAAAAATGTGAAAGTACAAGGATTTTTTAGCTTTCTAGAAGCCATGCAGGATTATTTATGCACATCTGTCTGTAAAAAAGTTGCACAATCGACAAAAAACTGAGAACTGACAAGCTTCTCGTCCAACAACAGGTCCAAAAGGTCCTGCAAAAATTCTAGAGAGACACTGAGCACCTTGTAAGTTGATTATGCAGAGAGAAGGTCCTGCAAACACAAACAATTGCATTAAATAAAAGATACTAGTGGAGTCACCAATCTTGTTGTAGTGTTTTTTTAGCAATGGTGTACCAAAAGACACCTTCTTAGCAGTAGGTTGTTCCCTGCAAAGAAAAACAAGCAGTTTGGTTGTTTTTAGTTGACAAGCATGAAGAAACAAAGTATTGCAAATGATGAAGACAATACATACATAAACATAAACTAAAACAAAGAAATGATCACATAAACAATACTTAATGAAGCAAAAAAGTCAACACAAGTATAGAAAATGGCTCCATTTATTGATTTCTGGTGGTAGGAAATGAATACAAATAGTAGAATGCTAAACACTTGAAGAGAATTCTTTGAGAAATGGTGCTAAAAAATCCTCAGCAAGGAGGTTCTTTTCTTCACTCTCTTTGAAATCTTCTCCTCTCTATCCAAGAAGTATCAAGACTCTCTCAATGGTGGAATCCTATCTACACCAAATTGATGAATTGCTAGAAGAAATTATGCCACCACAATAATGCTCTACTTCATATGCTTCAAAAATAAAATGAAGGTTTGCTTTGATAGCAATTTGGCCAACGTAACATTTTCTCATGTTTTGGTTCTGCCATGGCCTGTAATTTTTTGAATCCATCTTCCCTCTCTTGGTTCATGAATGATAATGACTTATGAGTAGGACAACATGATTCCATTGAGGGCTACATATCTTCCGGGTGGCTCAAATTCGGATGTCCTTGAATGAGATCTTGTCAGGGTATCATCTTCCAAGTGTGGAAAGTGGTCCCAAATTGTTGAGTCGTCCATTCATTCGATCGCATGGATTTCGAAGAAAATACCATGCGTAGCGTAGCTATCGAAGAAAAAGCTGCACTGACATCAATTTTTAAATTCCATATAATTTGGACCTTAGGAGAAATTACTTTTTTTGATCTTTATAATTTCTTCAGCTGGAAATCTTCACTTGTGCATTCTACTGGATGATCTTGGGCGTCTTTTGGATTGTACAAATACATGTACGATTTTTTGTTGTTAACGCCGCACATGGGATGAAATCCTCCCCTATGTCCAACACAGTTACAACAGATCTCTCCATAACTCAATTGGCCACAACCCCTTTCAGGTGGGATTGGGATTCTAGCCACTATGTCCCATTGATGTGGCCATACGATTTGCAGCTACTTAGGTAGATTCGTCTCATGTCTAGGCCGAAGATGACAGGGCTAATAGCTTCATTAAGCACATTTAGCACATCTACCATCAGGTTCATGACATATTGGACAGAGCCAATGCTAATTACAAGCAACGTCATGATCAACATCAGGTTCCACACACATTTCTGGTGGGCGACAAAGTTTGGTTACATTTGCAGAATGAGCGTTTCGCTGGGGCCCACCGCAAGCTTCGCCTACTCCGATATGGGCCTTACACTATCACTAAGGCAACGAGAGACAATTATTTTGAGATCAACATTACCCCATTCCTTGGCATGCACCCAATGTTTAATGTGGACCGCCTTCGACCATACTTTCCACCATTATTGGACACATCAGACATTGCAGAACAACTCACACCAACAAAGCTAAACCCATACTACATGGAAGAGGCCACAATTGATTGGATCATGGAAATGCAAATCAAGAACGCTTGCCAACAAAATATCCAATTGTATTAGGTTGTAAAAGCTGGCCAACTCTTGCACCGAGGCAAGTTGCTCACTAGGGACCAAGTTCAACAGAAGTTTCCCCATCTCACGAAGGCACTCAATGCAATGGGGAGACTATTGCTTCATAAGGGGGAGGACTAATCCAGGTGGATATTGGTGGCCACCTACCTATTCCACTTAGACCTCCACCAATTTTTCTTTTGAGTTTCCTTAATTGTAGTACAACTTACTATTTTTGGCAGTTTTTCGAGTCTTAAATTTCTATAGCCATTTTAAGGGACTAAAAGGCGTTTTTAGGGAAAACAAAGAGAACAAAAAGTGCCATAATAGTTTTATAGTTCGTTTTTACCCTATTCTTCGATATGTTCAAAACGAGGTATTGTGATAGCCAAATGGAGATTGTATGCCAAATTTATAACCTTGGTAAGTTGACGTTCCAACTTACCCCAACAGGGCCCACAAGCTTTTGGCGCTTCATCTCCTAGGGTTAAATTTTTGGATGTTTAGGGTTTATCATTATTTTTCAATGATAAAAAGGCCACCGAGCCTCATTGTAACACAGTTCAGAGGCATGTAGCCGCCACATCTTTTCTCAGAGATAAGATACCATCGCCTGAGCTAGTTTATTTCCATTATGTATGTAAGCATATTTCAGTTCTTTGATATTAAGGAAACAAAGTTTTATTTCTACTGCATCTCGGTGTTTATGTTTGTATTTGTATTATGTTTCATTCATGTATAAGTCTAGATTAGTGGTATCAGAGCAATATGCTCTTTCTCTATTTTTCTTTGCATGTCCCCAATGCGGTCAAGGTATAAGGAGTTAGGGCTCGAACAGGTTGAACCTTTGCAAGACCAGCCTCGCAAACCCTGAAAACTTCCCACAACAGAAGAAAATAAATATGAGTGAGCAGGATATCTTTTCAAAATATTTCTTGATGAAGCCCTCCAGTGACAAAGGAACGCGATGATGGATAACTTTGCCCAGATCCTTCGACGGCTACCCATAGGCGATGCATCTTCATCCAACAACCACTTTGGAGGTGCCACTCCATTTATGGTACAAGTCAACTTTGACATTCCCATATTTGAAGGCCAGATAGACGTAAACGTCGTAGATATATGGTTAAATATGTTGGAAGGATATTTTTCTGTTCATGACTTTTCCAATCGGGAAAATATTACTTTTGCACTCCTCAAAGCTGCCCCCCATGTCAAGGAATGGTGGGAAAATTAATGTGAACATAAGGATGAGTGATTCCTCACTATTTTCAGCTGCTCTCACTTGGAATTCTTTCTTAGATGCCATTAAGGAATAATATTACCCTGTCAGGAGCTATGCTGATAAATACATAAAGTGGACCACATTGCGATAGGGAAGGGACCAAGACATGTCGGAGTTCACAAATATTTGTCATACCCTTCGCACGAAGTTGGGTATCAAGGATTCTGAGTTGCATTTGGTACTCAAGTACCATGACTGTCTACACAAGTACATCCAGGATGATATGGAGTTCCTGGACATATCCTCGCTTGGTGTCACCTATCGATACCTGTCAAGATTAAGCAAAAAATTAGCAGAAGAAGCAAGACTTTGGATCTACGAATCTGAAGCAAGGGAAAGGCACCCTCAAACCTCAAAACCAAGGACAAAGCCAAGGCAAGACGACCCAGGACAACCTGCAAAAGCCGTAAGCAAAGAACAACAACATGAAGACAAAGAAGAACAGAGGGAAATTGTGTGAGTTCTATAAGAGCCCCACTCACAACAAAAGTGAGTGTTGATGGAAAGCAGTCACTAGTGGCTGATATGAAAGTTTCTAAATCAGATGCATGTTCCGACTCTGAGTTAGATCTTGACAAGGGGAATAATATAGGGAAGCATATTATTGATGCAGAGCCCAGTGCCAGTGTTGCCACCACCAAGCTCCAGAAGATTGACTTTGAAGATCCAAAGGAGGGGGAGTGACTCTTCCACTCATAGATGTGGGTGAAGGGTTCTCTGTTGCAGTTCATTGTTGGAAACGAAAGCCAAAAGAACCTCATTTTAGTAGAGGTCATGAAGCAGTATGGCCTACCAACCACATCACACTCGCAATCATACACTGTCAAGTGGCTTCACCAAGGACGAGATCTCTGTGTCAACTAGCAATGTCGTCTTCCCTTCAACATCAAGCCCTTCACATATGAGGTACTGTGTGAATTTGCTCCTCTTGAGGTTTGTGATGTATTATTAGGCCAACCATACTTGTGGAAACATCATTTGTGTATAAGTTTAGGCCTTGTTATTATTTCTTTGGGCAATAAGTTATACAGGATACCGGAGGTAGCACCGCTTACCACCATCTCTTTGATCTATGCAAAGCAATGCAGTAAGATCATTTCCTGAACTGAGAAATTTGTCTTCTTTATGATTCACCCTTAGGTCAAGAAGAAGGTTGTGGCCACATCTATGGCCTCTAGAAAGGTCTTGAGTCTGCACGACAACACCAGATGGACAAGGTCATGGAGGAGTACAGGGATATCTTCACCTCACCCACAGGGGTACCCCTACACTGTCAGGTAAAGCAGTCCATCGATTTGACCTCGGGCGTGCTACTACCCAATGGGTCGATCTATCAACACTTTATTCTAGAGAATGATGAAATCAAGAGGAAAATTCAGAATCTATTGCAAAAATGGCACATCAGGCTGATTCCATCGCCCTATGGGAGGTCAATCGTGTTGGTATAGAAGAATGATGGGACCTGGGGACTCTGTATTGACTATCGAGCACTGAATAAGATTGCTGCCCATAATAGGTATCCAATTCCACAGATTGATGACCTTCTAAACCAAATCAAGGGGGCCAAATATTTTAGCAATATTTACTTAAGTCCGGTTGTCACCAGGTACCAATTGAACCCTTCGATATGTGGAAGATTTCCTCCAAATCCAAGGAGGGCCTTTTCGAATGGTTGGTCATGCCTTTCGAGTTGAAAATGCCCCTACAACCTTCATGAGGTTGATGGACGACATATTGCGACCCTTCACCAACTCATTTGTGGTAGTGTATTTGGACGACATCTTGATCTTCAACTAGAGTTGGGAAGAGTACCTCCACCATATTCGACAGGTCCTCCAAACCCTGCGACAACACATATTGTGTACCAATCTGGAGAAATGCACTTTTGGTATCACCCATGTTCAATATCTAGGGTACATCATTAATGAGTGGGGTGTGCATGTGGACCCAACCAAGATGCAAGTTATTCAGGATTGGGCAACCCCAACCACTCTAACAGAGCTTCACAACTTTCTAGGTCTTGCCAATTACTACCGCAGGTTCATGTTAGGGTTCTCTCATATCACTTGGCCTTTGAGTCAAGTCACCAAGTGTGGAGCGAAAGGCAAATTATTTTGGTATGAATCCCAACAGAAGGAATTTGTTGAGTTGAAGCACCATATCTGCTCTTCACTAGTGCTCACATTACCAGTCCTGTAACTACTATTTGAGATTGAGACAGATGCCTTCGACTTTGTTATTGGTGTGATTCTTACTTAGCAGAGGCACCTAGTGGCATATCACAATGAGACACTTTTAGACACAGTTTGAAAGTATCCCACATATGACAAATAGATGTATTCCATTATGCAAGCTTGTTGACAATGGAAGCATTACATTATGGAGAAGGAAATGATCATCCACACAGACCACTAGCCTTTGTAGTTCATACGTACACAAGGAAAGTTACAGAACGATCGCCATCAGAAATGGTCCACATACCTACAATAGTTTGATTTGAACATTAAGTAGAAGAAGGGAAGCACCAATAATGTTGTAGACTGCCTCAACCGACCGTTGGTCATGGCGCTAACCTCTGTGCTTGACTCTTGTGGACACAAAACTTCAGGGTGGCCGCATCTTTACAAGAGCGATCCAGAATTCGGCAATACATACCATATGCTCCTAGAAGACAAGAAAGTTCCTGATTTTCACCTCCAAGGTGCAATGTTATGCCACTTGGGACAACTTTGTGTTCCTTCAAGCGAGTAGTCCAAGATGATTTGGGAGGTGCACTATGGTTGGGTTTCTAGACATTTCGGAGTAGAGAAAACAGTGGCAACGTTGTAGAAGTATTTTTATTAGCTGAACCTTTGACAAGATGTTGGGAAGTACATCAGATCCTGCACTGCCTGTGCCATTTCCAAACCAACCATCAAGAAGCAAGGCCTATATACTCCTCTGCCTACTCCTAGTCAACCTTGGGAATCCATCTCCATGGATTACATGTCAGTCCTTCCTTCTACTAATCATGGAAATGACTGCGTTTTCATAGTCATTGACAAATTCTCTGAGATGGCCATTCTAGTTGCCTACAAGAAAAGTAACACAACAAAAGCCACTGTTAGGATCTTCTTTGAATGAGTGTGGTTACAAATTTGGATTCCACAGTCCATTATCTCAGATTGGGACAACAGGTTCTTGAGTACATTTTGGTTAAGCTTGTAGTCAATGCTGGATAGCAAGCTCACTAAGTCCATGACCTTCCACCCCCAAACTAATGTCTAAACATAGGTTGTCAACAAGATGATACTGCACATTCTGCGCATGTACAACTAAAAGAATCCACACACATGGGATGAAATCCTCCCCTATGTCCAACATAGTTACAACAGATATCTCCATAGCTCAGCTGGCCAAAACCCCTTTTAGGTGGGATTGGGATTCCAACTACTATGTCCCATTGATGTGGCCATACCATTTGAAGCAACTCAAGTAGATTCGGCTCATGTCTAGGTCGAAACTAACAAGGCTAAAAGATTCATTGAGTGCATTCAACACATCTACCTACAGGTCCATGACATATTAGACAAAGACAATGCTAAGTACAAGCAACATCATGATCAACATCGGGTGCCACACAGGTTCTAGACAGGCGAAAAAGTTTGGTTACATATGCTGAAGGAATGTCTTGCTGGGGCCCACCGCAAGCTTCACCCAGTCCAATATGGGCTTTAGACCATCACTAAGGCTACATGAGATAATTATTTTGGGCTCATCATTCCCCCATTCCTTGGACTGCACCATGTGTTCAATGTGGACTGCCTTCGGCCATACTTTCCACCATTACTGGACACATCATACATTGAAGAATAACTCACACTAACAAAGCTAAACCTAGATTGCATGGAACATGCCACCACTAATCATATCATGGACATGTAAATTAAGAAAAATCGCTAGTAGAATATCGAATTGTATTGGGTTGTCAAAGCTGACCAACTCCTGCACCAAGGCAAGTGGCTCACTGGGGAACAAGTTTAGCAGAAGTTTCCCCATCTCATGGCGGCACTCAACCCAATGGGAACCATTTCTTCCTAAGGGGGTAGGTCTGATCCAAGTGGATATTGGTGGCCACTCGCCTATTCCTCTTGGACCCCCACCATTTTTTCTTTTCAGTTTCCTTAATTGTAGCAAAACTTACTATTTTTGGTAGTTTTTTGGGTCCTAAACTTTTGGAGCCATTTTGAGGGACTAAAAGATGGTTTTAGGGAAAACAGAGAGACTGGAAAAGTGCTAAATTGGTGTATTTTTTTTTTTATGAACCCAAGAAGTTGACGTGTCAACTTACCCAACGGGGCTCACAAGCTTTTGGTGCTTCGTCTCCTAGGGTTGGGTTTTTGGATGTTTAGGGTTTCTCATTATTTATCAATGATAAAAATGCCACCTAGCCTCATTGTAACATAGTTCAGAGGCATGTAGATGACACATATTTCCTCATAGATAAGCTACCATCACTTGAGCTAGTTTATTTACATTCTGTATGTACACATATTTTAGTTCTTTGATATTAATGAAATGAAATTTTATTTCTACTACATCTCAGTGTTTATGTTTGTATCTGTATTTTGTTGCGTTCATGTATAAGTACAGATCAAATTGAGACCACATATTGGGGAGACCCCTTGAATGTTGGTGGGTCCAACACCATCAACATTTCTAGCACTAGAAGGAGGGCAACCAAATTTTTATGGCTAATAACCTCACCCACCCAAATCCTACTTCTTTTGGTCAAGGCAACAATATTCCCAGCACCTCCCCTGCTCATATTCCTGAAGGTGGTGATTCTTCTCAACTTGGTATTGGAAAAACTTGTGAAATCTCATACAAGCATATCTTGGCCATCCAATCCATAACCCATAAGTTTGTAAAGGCTGTTGGGTTGATTCCTGGAGTACACAATCTTCCTTATTTTCCCAAGAAGAACGCAACTACTCCTAACAGGATAATGGTTTTGACAGTTGAAGATCTTGTTCTCGCCACCCTTGAAGAGTTATCAGAGACTATGGAAAGTGCAGAGAAACCAAAACAACCTCCATCTTTTATGGAGGTGATGTGGATAACATTGTACTCTCGGACGCTACTTTTCATGGGTCAAGGGGCGAAGAATAAGAAGAAGAAGATCCATCAGATTCTAACGAAGAGGAGTAGAACAATGATAAAGACATGGTGGACCAAGATTTGAATTGGATGAATCAGGGCCCACTTGCATTGTTGGATGTGTTACACAATATACTGAGGCAACCAAATAAGTTGTTAACAAAGTATAACCCTAAAAAAACAGTGAAGGTGGAGGGCCATCAATACAACTTTTACCTGCATCTGCAAATGTCTGAGGTATGTTACAATGATGTTGCAATGTAGACTTTTTTTGTGTACCTTAGATGGCAAAGAAACTGTATGGTATCAAAGCCTTCCTCCGAACTCAATCCAAAACTAGAGGGGTTTTAAGAAATTATTTTTTGAGAAGTTTGTTGATGATAAAACCCCCACCATGTTGTTAAGATAGTTGGAACCTCTTAAGATGAAGTCGAAAGATAAAGTGAAAGACAATCATAGGTTCAACCGTATCTTGAATATATTTTTGGAAGACACAAAACCTCATGAATCCATCACCATATATTATTACACATTTGCGTTACCAATGAGCATTGCGTAGTTTGTGAAAAGAACTGTGAAGCCAACATTAGCTAAAAATTACGAAGAAATGATCACAGTTGAAAAGAAATTGCGTGCAATTGGGGTTATCACATATGATGAACCAACAAAGGACTCCAAAGACATGGGTAAAAGGTTTTATGCCTCCATAAGTAAGGCCAAGGAGAAAGAAGCAATTGATTTTGAGAGATTGACCTACACCATCAAGTCTCTATCCAATGTATTGGCAGAGTTAAAACGAAGGTCAAGGCAGACCACCGTGAGAAGAAAGCCTCCTAAATTCAGCTTTCTAAGAAGGGCTGACAACTCTAGAAGTAGCAACAACCAGCCAACCAAGTATGCACAATGCTAAAATGTTGTGCTGAATGTTGAAACTATGGGCATGGACCAATATTGTTCATTTCATCAAGAGTATCATTCAGAAAAAACATGCCCACAATGGAACCACAACATGAATGCTCTTGTAGTGCATTTTATGATATACTACTTTTAGATGACCAGACTGAGTTGACAAAAGAAAGGAAGAGAATGTTGTTGTTGAAGAAACTGCAAATATCAGGCATGTAGTGAATACACCCAGTTGTGTCTTTGCAACCGAGAAAAAGAGTGTCGAAGAACAACCACTGAGTGAGGACCCGACTCAACAAAAGAATGCTCGATATAAGTTGAGAAACCAAGGGCTGACATACACACAAGAGATGACAAAGCATAAATTGAAAGAGCTTTTGTTGAGAAAGATCACATTGCTCGTCAACTTGTCCTAGAACACTTAGAGCAAGTCCGACAATGCGGCTACAACAAAAAGTACTTTCGTGAGCAAAAAAATTAAGACCATCATTCCGGAAGTAGAAGATAAATCAACTCCACTAGACACTTCAACAATGTCTCTCGCACTGGATTACAACATAGTTGAAGATATGAGGAAATCTCGTGCAAATATCTCACTTTTTGAACTGACAAATATTGTGAGCCAGCGAGAACTGCTTGCCCGCACACTTCAACAATTTGCCTCAGGTAATGATACTTCTTCGTAGAAGGGATTTGGTAAGTCCTCTGGTTCCTTGGAATCCGTACTTAACACTTTATTATTGGATGCAAATGCAGTCTGCCTTCCATTTTTGTTAACATTTGAAATTTTCAATTATAATGTGCACAATTGCTTAGTCGATTCTGGTGCATCTGTAAACGTAATGGCTTTATTTGTAGCAAAGAAAATCAATGCAAAATGGGATTAAAAAGATGCAAAGATCATTCGGCTGGACAAGACTATTTTCCATTCTATTGTTGAACTTAGAAATGTGGTTATATGCTTATCATCCAACCAATGAGTTCACCAATGTATAAATATAGTAATTGTAGACATTATGGAAGCATACAGTGTATTGTTGAGCAGAGATTGGTCGAGTAAATTACAAGGGTATTTTTCTATGGACTGGTCACACTTATGGATTTTGTACAAGGGCAGAAACAATCAAATCTAGGTTAACTCATATCCTTACATGAAACACACTGTCACTCCCTTCGAAGGTAAAAATGAACCTATGGCTTTCACAGATCTTATCTTTGGAATTTTCTTCTTAGAAACTGATTCGAGGTGCTATCTTGCTCAACCATCTCCAGTTCCACATGACACACAGTTGGAACTGCTTCCTAGTCCAATTGGTGAAAATGACATTTGTATAGTAAGTAGTAGTATTAATGCAATACATAGCCCTTGTACATATGATGTTTGGACATTGTATTTTGATGGTTTGAAGACACAGGAGGGATTTGGAGCTGGTTGTATTTTAGTAGACCTACGACAGATAAAACATCTGATCTTTAGTTGCTTGTAATTTGAGTGCACGAACAACACTGTAGAGTATGAGGCACTCGTCTTGGGCTTACAAAGGGCCTTCGACCTCAATGTTGGAATTCTCAAAGAAGTAGGTGACTCAGAAATTGTCGTACGACAGGTATGTGATACCATACACTATGTGTCACCTCATCTAAAAGGTTATCAACAAGAGGTATGGCACTTGATTTCTCATTTCCAAGCTTTCAATGTTATTTTTGTTCCTAGGATGTGTAACGCAGTTGCGGATGCATTAACAAATGCTACTGCTAGGTTGTCACTGCTTATGGATAGTTTTTCTGTAGAGATTCTTTATAAACCATCTGTCCCTGAAAATATTACTAATTTACATATTTTTAATGATGACAAACAGATACTGCACTTTATGGAGAACGTTGATGTATTCAAGGATGCAACTATCGACGAAGACGAGCACGAGAGAGAATTGCAGGATGTAGCTCACGCAAACAAAGAGAATCCCATGTCGAAAGGCATGGTATCATTGAAAACATTGTATGACTTGTAAAATTGCTTTAGAGGGCCAATTAATGCAAAAACCCATAGCTCAATGTTGTCATACAAGAAAATAAATCTTGGAACATAAAAAATATCCAAATTTTGTTAATCTCAGTACTTTTTGAACACCACAGGAGCAACAAGCTTTCATCCGCTTATTTAAGAAGTACTAAGATGTTTTCACGTGGACGTATGATGAGCTCAAAACTTATGACCCACGAATAATCCAACACATAATTCTGATTAAAGAAGGGGCCAAGCATTTCCAACAAAAGTTGTAGAAGGTACATCCAACGCTTGAGCCTTTATTTCAAAAGGAGGTAAGGAAAATGTTGGATGCTTGGATCATATACAAAGTGCGACATTCGACTTGGGTTTCAAATCTGGTTCTAGTAAAGAAGAAGTCCTGGAAAATCCACTTTTGTGTTGATTTCCACAACTTAAACCACACCTCGGACAAAGATAACTACCCTGTGTTGTCTATGGAATAGATACTACAGATAGTATCAGGGTGAGGAAAGTTTTCTTTGCTAGATGGATATTCAGGTTACAACTAGGTTCTAGTCTTAGATCCTGACAGACTTAAAACAACTTTTTGTACGAAGTGGGGCAAGTTCACATTCAGAAGAATGCCTTTTGGGTTGGTCAATGTTGGTGCAACATTTCAACGTGCCATGGACATTGCATTTCATGGATTAATCAGGCAAAGCATAGTGGTCTATCTTGATGATTTCACGGTGTTTTCCAAGAAGAGATATGACCACTTGTGTTATTTGAAGAAAATTTTCGAGTGATGTCAGAAATACGGGATATCCCTTAATCCGAAGAAGATAATTTTTGTAGTGTCCTAGGGTAATCTCTTGGGCCATATTATTTCAAAAAGTGGGATTAAAGTAGCCTCTAAAAGGGTCAAATCCATTACGTAGATTCCCTTCCCATTGAACAAGAAAGTTGTACAATCCTTCCTGGGAAAGATCAATTTTCTCCATAAATTCATCTCCGATTACACCGAGATCGTGAAACCCATACAAGAGATGGTGAAGAAGGATGCGATATATAAATGAGATAAGAGGGAAAATGATGCGTTCTCCCATATAAATCAATCTATTGCAGACACACCTGCTTTGTACATGCTAGATTTCAACAAATATTTTATGCTATACACTTTTGCTTCTGATACTTCTGTCGCTGTTTTTCTTACACAAAAGGATTGTTGGTACCATCCCATGACCTCCTTTTTCCTCCTAAAACATATCATTTGCCCACCTATTTCCATCATACATCTCTTAGATTCCTTGAAAATTGATTAGTTAATAGTACTATAATTATTAAAATGCATTGAAATTGATTTAGGAGTTTTATGTTAAAGAATTAGGAATTTTTGGTAAAATGGCTACAGGAAGTTCCAACATCCTATAATTGGTTCATTGTTTGACATGTGGCATGACAGCTAGGCTAGAGCGAAGGGTAGGGATGAAAAGTAGAATGTCCAAGCATGGACGAATACCTATCCTACAACAGAACCGACCCTCCTACATGCGCGGTCAACGATGGTCAAAGTATAGCATGTTGGCGACAAAGGCAACAACAGCATAGCATTCTAAATTGATTTAGTTTTGTTCCTTTTTGAAATCAGTTTAGGATAGAAACATTTTAAAAATCTCGACATGATAAAATCGGCAACAGCCACATCATGAATGTACATTCGTTTTCGAAATGTAAGGGTTGTAAAAACATATGTAAACACAGTTCTGTGTAGTGGTTAGTTGGTTATCGTTGTATCGTTTGAAAACAGAGTTTGAACTTAATATCAAGAACACAGTTGCAGTCACGATCTTTTCCTTGTTGCGTTGATTTTATAATCGGTTGAACACAGTCCAGTATACCTCTGAACGCGGACGGGCCCTGCATTAAGCTGGTATACTGTCATTTCCTTTCCATTCGCAACTTAGGGTATTAAATGATATGCATAGCAATTAAGATTGGTTTTCGATTTCAATAGAATGCGCATGGTTTATGTTTATGATCGTGCTTGAACAGTTCATCACTGAGATCGTGAATCGCATCCTGTAAGGGATTCGATCCTTTGTTGTCTTTTAAAGCAATGTCATGAACTCTGTTATCATTTCAAAGTATGCTTATGGTTTCCGTATGTCTTTATCTTGCATGAATATTAGTGAATGCTGAGTATTTGCTGAACAGGGGTTTTATGCATAGTGTCTCTGTAAGGAGATTGAAATCTTGGTTTGAAGTGATACACAGTGTTTTAATTTGGTAAATGAATTGAATGACAATGTTGTAATTAAGTAGATTAACTGGGTGACCTAAGTGTTTGGGTGATAGGTAACATACCTCAATCTTCCGTAAAGAAGTCCTGTGACCTACCATCATAACCACTTAGCTAATAATCCTTTATGTCTATATACTTTAGACGCATGCCTCTAAGTCTACGCATCCTGGTCGATAATAAATATAGCCTAGTCTAGCACCCTAGATAGGACACTACATTTTGGCGCCGTTGCCGGGGGAGGCGTACTTAAAGGATTTAAAAAGAAAAAAAATTCAATAAACAGAAATGAAAAAAACACAGTTAGAAATCATGTTCATTTATGCCTAGATTTAGGGACAATCAGGGTAGATTCATAAAAACCCCCCACCATCTAAAAACTAACCCATCATCATCAGGAGCAGACTCTTTAGGGAATACAACACCAGCTGAGGAAGTCATCCAAGTATTAGAGGAAAAACAAAAGTCAGGACAAAGACTTACTCTCATCGAAAGGCAAACTTTATTAACACATAAATCGCAGAAGAAGCACTTTCCTAGATCTTCCACACAAGGAGAAAGTAGCACAGTGACCGAACAATCTTTCTTTAATCTCCTCTTTCAAACAAGTGACACTGACATAGAGAGACCTATTAGAATGGCTGAGGAAGGAGCTGGATCAGTACCAAATCACAGACAGAGAGATGAAGAAGAGTCAACTTTTAAGTTTCCTATACATGAACCACAAGAAGATGATGAGATCAAAATGAAAAACATACCTCCATCTGTGCTACCAAACTTTTATGATATGGCTTCGGAAGATCTAGACTCATTCTTGTTCGAGTTTGACATCGTATGTCGAACATATGGCTATACAGATGATGCCCATAGGCTTAGACTCTTCCCAGCGACATTAAAGGCATAAGCCTTAAGATGGTTCATGAGGCTTGGTGAGCATGCTATAGTTGATTGGGATGGCATGAGAAGAATATTTCTAAGGAAATATCAACCTTACTGTAGATCCAAAGATTCTAAAGATGATATCTTTAGAATGAGCCAGCAAGAGGATGAAACCTTAGAGGAATACTTAGAACGGTTTGTCTACAACTTACAAAAATCCAAACACCGAACTATGCCTCTTGATCTGATCCGCACAATATTCTTGAAAGGTATCCGAGAGGAATACATGGATGATCTTAACTTGATGGGCAAAGGTGACATTTCTGCCTTACCCTTTGAATAAATCGCTGAGTTATGCGAGAAGTATTCAAGGAGAAAAGCTAAAATGGGAAAAAGAACCTTGTCATCCAAAGTCACAAAATCTGCCTCCGCAAGTGTCACAAGGGCTGAAATAGGGAATCTGTTAGAAGAGTTTAAAACAGATCTGTTAAGCACCCTAGGGAACCAAATTGACACTTTAAAAGCCAAGAAGAAACAAGAAGATGAAGATCAGATAATGGCTATCTTCTGCCCAAAATGCCGGAAGAAACATGCATTAAAAGACTGCCCACTAGAAAACATCCAAGTTTGTGCTTTCTGTACTGAACATCATGATATGTTTAATTGTCCTAAAGTTAAGGTTTTGCAGAACTGTAATATGGCAGCCAATGCAGAGATGGAAAACGTGTATTACATGGGCACAAAGAGACCATGGCAGCCAAGGCCAGCACCTCAAGGTATGTTTCCAAATCAAAATTTGCAATTTCCTGTAAATGATCAAATGTATGCACAGAATTCATGGAATGTACCCATGCCATGGCAGCACCAAAACCACCCACAGCAACAATGGAGACCGTCTCAACGGTATTCTCAATCCTATCATACATATCCTCAATCATACCCACCATATTCACAACTATATCAACAATACCATCAGCCGTATTCATCACATTCTCAACCATATCAGCAGTATCCTCAGCAAGTTGTTTATCAGCCTCAACCTACTCAACAAGCACTGCCTGCTCCTCCACCAATAAATCCACCACAACTGCAATTTCCAGCTAACTCACAACCTCCCAGACCTACTCAAATTCCTGCTCAAACTGTCCCAAATCCAAATAATAGAGCAGAGAGGCCAGCCTACAATGTAGAAGAGGGAACTTCATATCCCACACTACCCTTGCAAAATATCAACTTGAGGTCTGGTAGGGTACTCCACAAAGATTCTCCAATAACAGATAAGCAAGAAGAAAACACAGAAAATGAAAATGAAATGACAAATAAAAAAAAACCAAATGATGATACCAAAGATAAGCAGATGCAACCATTGCATCCACCTTTTCCAGACCGATTGGTCCAAATAAAACCTCCACTGTCTATACCATAGTTTGATGTCTTAGATGAACTCAAGAATGTCTACATAAAAATTCCACTGCTGCAAGCTATAAAAGACATTCCCATATATACTAAAGCCATCAAAGACATGTGCCTCAAGAAGCCTACTAGAAAAAGGATTGATCCTCAAACCATTCATATTATAGGACATTTAGCAGGCCTTATGACCAATACCATCTCCATGGAAAAGTATGTTGATCCTGGCATTCCCAAAGTGACCACCATCATTAACAACATACAAATTCCAAACACTTTGATAGATCTTGGGGCCGCAATCAATGTCATGACTCTTGAAACCATGAGAACACTCCAGCTCATAAATTTGCAACATACAACGATTGTTCTAGAACTAGCTGATAGGTCTAAAGTGATTCCTGAAGGGATTTTGGAGGACATAATTGTCTCACTGGACTCTTGGGAGTATCCAATGGATTTCTTAGTTCTTCAACCCAAATCCAATTTAGGAGGGCACCCTATCATCCTTGGTAGACCATGGTTGGCGACTGCTGATGCATTCATAGGATGTCGATCGGGCAACATGATCATTTCAAGAGGGACCGAAAGAAAACAACTCACTCTTTATCCATCGACACAATCACCAGCAGTAACACACAATTTGTGGCTTGATGATAAATTCAATGATAAAGAAGAAGTACAATCTGTTTTTAGCATTGACCAAATCTATGATTTCCAAGAACAAGACAATAATGATTTGGTAGAATTATTCCTTTCTCAACCTGATATGTCCGAAAATTTGAGAAATGACCAATATCATGCTGCAGATGTACTTTTAGCTCAAATTTTTCAGGAAACATGCACCATTCAATCTTTGAAAACCACATTTCACGACATTTTTCCAGTTCAATCCATCACCAACACACAGAGTCAGATCATAGAGATTAGTCCAGGGAAAACTCTGAACATAGGCAATCACCTAGACTCATCTCAGCAAGGGAAATTGATTCGACTATTGAGAAAATACCAAAAAGCCTTTGCTTGGGACTACACCGATATGCATGGGATTCACCCCGACACATGCACTCACCATATTTACACAGATAGTACCATCAAACCAGTGAGGCAACCACAGAGAAGAATGAACCCCATGCTCCAGGATATTGTCAGAGAAGAATTGCAAAAACTGTTGAGAGTTAATTTTATATATCCTATTTCTGACAGTCAGTGGGTATCCCCGTTGGTTATAGTGCCCAAGAAAAATGGTAAGTGGTGCATTTGTGTTGATTACAGACAACTGAACAAAGCAACGCTCAAAGATTATTTCCCACTACCATTTATTGACCAAGTGTTAGACACCTTAGCTGGGAAATCATCATTTTCTTTTCTTGATGGTTTCAGTGGCTACAACCAGATCAGGATAGCCTCAGAAGACCAGGACAAAACCACATTCACCTGTCCTTGGGGCACTTATGCTTACAATGTTTTGCCAATTGGACTTTGCAATGCTCCAACTACATTTCAGAGAGCTGTATTAGCTATTTTCGCCGATTTAGTTCATGATTGTGTTGAAGTTTATATGGATGATTTTTCAGTGTACGACAATTCATTTGAACATGCATTAGAGAACCTTGAGAGAGTTTTGAAAAGATGTATTGAAGCTAATCTGTCCCTCAGCAATGAAAAGTGCTTTATGATGTTAAACGAAGGGATAGTGTTAGGCCACTATATTTCTTTTCAAGGCATCAAAGTTGACCCAGCAAAGATCCAGATCATTGTTGATTTGCCAATTCCAAAGAATCAAAGAGAGGTAAGAAGTTTTCTTGGGTATGCAAGCTATTACAGAAGGTTTATTGAACATTTTAGTAAGATAGCTTTACCTTTGTTTAAACTTCTAACAAAAGATGTACTTTTCAACTGGAATGAGAACTGCCAACAAGCATTCGAAGTACTCAAAAAGAAGTTATCAACCGCACCAGTCTTGAGAGGGCCTAATTGGAGCCTACCATTTCATATCTTTACAGATGCATCTGACACTGCAGTGGGTGCATCATTAGGCCAAAAAGAGGAATCTTGTAATTATGCCATTTATTTCATTAGCAAAAATCTCACACCTGCAGAGTTAAACTATACAGTCACAGAAAAGGAAACACTTGCTATCATATATGCTGTGAATAAATTCCAACATTATATAACTAGTTATGAGGTCTTTGTACATACTGATCATTTTTCCATTAGACATTTAATGAATAAACCAATAACTAGTGGCAGAGTTGCCAGATGGTTATTATTGTTACAGGAATTTAACATCACAGTGTAAGATAGACCAGGTAAAGAGAATCAGGTGGCAGATTTTCTTTCTAGACTGCAAAATCTAGGTGAGGTTGTTCCGGTTGAAGATTCTTTTCCAGATGAAAATTTATTTGCAATTTCCATAGTAAATCCTTGGTATGCTGATTTGGCCAATTATTTGTCTACAGGAAGGACACCTCCACACTTTACTGCAAAGGAAAAGAAGAGACTAGTCAAACAAAGTGCTAGATATTCATGGCTTAATGGAGATTTATTTTACACTGGTTATGATATGATCATTAGAAGATGTGTAAGAAATGATGAGATAATTGATATTTTAAAATCTTGCCATGATGAACCGTGTGGTGGGAATTTTGCAGCTAAGCAGACAGCATTCAAAGTTCTTACTCTTGGATACTACTGGCCATCCATTTTCAAGGATGCCAAGAAGTATGTGAAGAGTTGCGACAGCTGCCAAAGAATGGGCAGGCCAACAGCTACTGACGAGATGCCCCTTCAGCCCCAAGTTCACCTAGAGCCATTTGAAAAATGGGCTCTAGACTTTATAGGACCCATTAACCCAACCTCCAATGGTAAGAGGTACATCTTAGTATGTATTGATTACGTCACAAAGTGGGCTGAAGCAAAAGCACTGGTTAGAGCCACCGAACACACAGTGGTAAATTTCCTTTTTGAAGAGATTTTTGTAAGGTATGGAGTACCAAGGGAGATAGTGACTGATCAAGGTACTCAATTCACCTCAAAACTAGTGAAGGACATCACAGACAAATACCAAATCAAGCATAGGAGAAGCACACCTTACCATCCACAGGCCAATGGGCAGGTGGAATCCACAAACAAAACTTTGGAAGGGATCATTACTAAAACTGTGGCAATGAACAGGAAGAATTGGGAAGAGAAGCTCAAAGATGCACTCTGGGCTTACAGAATTACGTGGAAGGATACTACAGGATTTACACCATATCAGTTGGTGTACGGCAAAGAGGTAATGCTTCCTATTGAGTTTCAAATACATACTTTTAAACTGGTTGCAGATTTGCAAATTGACTTGGACCAAGCACAACAAGAAAGAATTTAGCAGTTGAACCAGCTGGATGAAATGAGGCAGCAAGCAGAGGAAACCACAATCCTCTTGCAAAAACAAAGGAAGCAGTGGCATGATGCACATATCAAGAAGAAGCAGTTCAAGAAGGGTGACTGGGCTTTACTTTTTGACTCTAAATTCAGAGATCATAAAGCCAAGTTTACCACCCATTGGATGGGCCCACACCAAATTATTCAAGCTTACGACAATGGTTCAGTCAAGCTCAAAACTATTGATGGAGAAGGTCATTCCTTTACTGTCAGTGGTCATCGCCTGAAACTATACACTAAGCCCATCAGCAAGCAAGATTTTCTCCAAACAGTATCTCAACAAAGAGAGGTTGAGATACTGCAGCCCTCAGCTGCAGTATCCCTGCCTTAGTTCATTTCCTTTCAATTTAGAAATTCAAAAAGAAAATTAAAAAAAAAAAAACAAAACAAAAACTAAAAAAAAAAATATATATAATATATATATATATATATATATATATATATATATATATATATATATATATATATAATAACAATGGGTTAGATGTGAAAACCAGCCTCTGGCACACTCTAACCCCGAATTCTTACTTGAAAACCAATTCGTTGGCGGGTAAGAATTCTCTTTCTTTTGTTCACTGTTTGATTTATCAACTGAATAATGACTTGAGGACAAGTCAAAACTTTAGTGGGGGAGAGAAGCATCAGCATTTTGTTCTTTTATCTCTCCATTGTAAATTCTTAAAGATTTCTTATCTCATCTCCATCTCCTCACTGTAAATTTCCAAAGCAGTTTGTTCCAGCATTCCAGATTTCAATAAAGAAGTTGTTTTGTCATTGTTTTATCTCAGAGGGACCTGTTCTGTCCAGAAGACCATGCTACCAACACCAGCAGTAATGGGACCTGTTTAAGACACATAAAAGGGACCTGTTAAGAGACTGTTACTTCAGGGTTACTTCAACAAAGCTTCATCAAGTTTCTACAAGGATTCACAGGTTGTTGGGCACCAAGACTCCATCAAATACCCAAGCTCAAGGAACCTGTATACATATAAGGAGCTGCATGAACATCTTCAAGATTTCAGAGGGACCTGTTGCATTCGAATCTATCTCAGGGGACCTGTTATGAACAACAAAGAATAGTCAAAAGAGACTAGTTCTACTCAGCATGCCAATGCAACAATAACCAACAAAAGTGTAATATGTTCCTTATTCTTGACATTTAATTTCTTAGATTAATCTTTAATGTTAAATTTAATGACTGTGACTGTTATGATCGATTTCAAGGACACTACATTTTCCATCATCCCTTATCTCACTGATTCTTATCATCTTTCATACTTCAACCTATTTCATACTTCTAAATCCATTACCCCTTTTCATATCAACCTTGTTATGCCAATCGCATCCTACAGCCATACCAACATCTTCCATTTGGCTGAGTACCAATAGAAACAAGACACGTGGTGGATTGTGTTTTTTTTTAAAAAGGGAAAGAAACAAATGTTAAAGCGGGCCTATTCATTGTATTCCACACGGCCGAATTATGATTCCACCAACCGACGTAGCCAAATGATTCAGAGGACTCCCTGAAATCATACCCCAGTATTGCATATACGCTTCCAGCGCTCCTATGATGGCATTTATACAAGCGGTACAGCCATTCCTCTGTTTCAAAAGATGAATACGCTATGAAGTAAGTGTAGTGGTTATTTCACCATCATTCTCAGTTATTTCACGCTGGCATTTGACTCCCGTGACTTCCATAGTAAGGATTGAAAGCAGTGAGCGCCACAAGAGGGAAATATAACCATTCGGTTTCGACTCCCACCAAAGTCATAAGACAGACAACCGAGCATCATACTGGATATTAAGGGAGCGACACCACCAGGTAACAAATTGAAATTTCTTTGTTGAAATTGCAAAACATAAACAGAGAAGAGTTAGAGCGCGACCCTCTGCCAAAATGACCAATAGGGTCGAACCGAGCATGTTCGACAGTTCTCAATATCATGAAGATTGCATTTCAATTCTTAGAGAGATACAGTGGTTGCCCTTTTTAGAGAAATTTCATGGAAGTAATGAAGAGGTTACCAAACAATTCGTTTTCACATTCAATGGAGAGAAAGCCCTGATAGGTAACTTCTCATTCAGGGTTTCGGAAGACACCATAGCCCAGTCAATAGGGATCAGCCCAGAAGGGGAGAAGTACTTTAGGACAAAGCAATTTAAAGAGAAGTCATGGACTCAATTTATGTCTATATCCAGAGTCTCATCAGTTAACTGGAAGAAAGGCGTCCCAAGGAGTTGGTTGATGCATCCCTGGGACGAGATGGTCTATATTCTCCAAAAATTCATAACCTGCGAAGGCCGTTACAATATTGTCTATCTATACCATATTAAATTACTGCTACACTTGAAAAGGCAGTGTGTTATCAGTCTACCATATTTTTTATTACAAAGCCTAACCAAGATGTTGAAGACCATCCAAAAGCAGAAGGGAAATGAAGACAAGAGCCTATATCACTTTAGCTTAATTAAAATTCTTATTGAGCATGAATTGCAGAGAAGAGGGAAAACATGGAAGGAGTTCTTAGCTGCTAACCAAATTAAAGATGAGGAAGACAAAGAAGAACTGTAGGAGAACTCAGGTTTCATGAAGGATATCGATGAAGAGATCCTAGTATCCAAAGCAAGCAAGGTACCTCCACCTGTGAGCAGCATAAGGACTAGGAAAATGAGAAAAGAAGATGCTCAGAAGGCAGAGCAAGATAAATTTTTCACCACTTATTCAAGAAGAACAAGGAGAGCACCAAAAGCCCAGTTACAAGAAGACCAGCTTGAATCCAATGCACCCATACCGATGGATATTGAGAGTAGTGACCACTCACCACCAGGACCAGGAGCTGATATAGAAGTTGAAAGCAATAACAGGCAAGAAAAAGGTTCACCACCTCCCATTAAGAAGCAGAAGAAACTGGAGAAACAAATTGAGAAATTAAAGGAAGAACTCATGGAGGCTAATATGCTAGAAAAAGTTATCAAGAAAGAAAATGAGATGCTCCGAGCGCAGAGTAAAGAGACTCAACAGAAGAATGAAAAGTTAAGGGAGCGAATCAGTGAACTTGAGGCTGAGCAAACGGATATTTGTAAATGGGCCACTAAGTGGTACAACCAGAAGAAGACCCTCAAAGAAAAATACAAAAGATTAAAGCAGGAGCTCCATGGTCAGAAAGATGCCTAGGTGAAAAAGAATGTGGATACATTGCTAAAGGCAACAGAGGTCCAGGCAGGGACAAAGTTCAAGGGAAGCACTTCGGGGTTAGCATGAGGACATGCTAATTCATTAAGTCGGGGAGAGATGTTGGTACCATCCCATGACCTCCTTTTTCCTCCTAAAACATATCATTTGCCCACCTCTTTCCATCATACATCTCTTAGATTCCTTGAAAATTGATTAGTTAATAGTACTATAGTTATTAAAATGCATTGAAATTGATTTAGGAGTTTTATGTTAAAGAATTAGGAATTTTTGGTAAAATGGCTACAGGAAGTTCCAACATCCTGTAATTGGTTCATTGTTTGACATGTGGCATGACAGCTAGGCTAGAGCGAAGGGTAGGGATGAAAAGTAGAATGTCCAAGCATGGACGAATACCTATCCTACAGCAGAACCGACCCTCCTACATGCGCGGTCAACGATGGTCAAAGTATAGCATGTTGGCGACAAAGGCAGCAACAACATAGCATTCTAAATTGATTTAGTTTTGTTCCTTTTTGAAATCAGTTTAGGATAGAAACATTTTAAAAATCTCGACATGATAAAAGCGGCAACAGCCACATCATGAATGTACATTTGTTTTCGAAATGTAAGGGTTGTAAAAACATATGTAAACACAGTTCTGTGCAGTGGTTAGTTGGTTATCGTTGTATCGTTTGAAAACAGAGTTTGAACTTAATATCAAGAACACAGTTGCAGTCACGATCTTTTCCTTGTTGCGTTGATTTTATAATCGGTTGAACACAGTCCAGTATACCTCTGAACGCGGACGGGCCCTGCGTTAAGCTGGTATACTGTCATTTCCTTTCCATTCGCAACTTAGGGTATTAAATGATATGCATAGCAATTAAGATTGGTTTTCGATTTCAATAGAATGCGTATGGTTTATGTTTATGATCGTGCTTGAACAGTTCATCACTGAGATCGTGAATCGCATCCTGTAAGGGATTCGATCCTTTGTTGTCTTTTAAAGCAATGTCATGAACTCTGTTATCATTTCAAAGTATGCTTATGGTTTCCGTATGTCTTTATCTTGCATGAATATTAGTGAATGCTGAGTATTTGCTGAACAGGGGTTTTATGCATAGTGTCTCTGTAAGGAGATTGAAATCTTGGTTTGAAGTGATACACAATGTTTTAATTTGGTAAATGAATTGAATGACAGTGTTGTAATTAAGTAGATTAACTGAGTGACCTAAATGTTTGGGTGATAGGTAACATACCTCAATCTTCCGTAAAGAAGTCCTGTGACCTACCATCATAACCACTTAGCTAATAATCCTTTATGTCTATATACTTTAGACGCATGCCTCTAAGTCTACGCATCCTGGTCGATAATAAATATAGCCTAGTCTAGCACCCTAGATAGGACACTACAAGGATGATCAAAATAATGAGTGAATAATACCTTTCATGAGTGCCAGACTTCAAGGACCTGAACTCAACTACCCCGCCATTTACAAACAAGCTTATGCAGTTTAAAAGGAAGTGAAGCACTTCTAGCCCTATCTCTTGAAAAAGCATTGTATTATCTTTGTGTCGCACCCAACAGAAATATCAGTGTTTGTTCAACAAGAGCTGGGTGAAAGAAGAGAGAATTGGATGACTGGTTTGTAGGAGTCTAAATTAGAGTTCAAACTAGTTCACACAATCAAGGGCCATGGTCTTTGTCTGCTAGCAGCAGAGGCAGTGGATTGGAAAGAAGATGATCTACCTAGATGGGAGTAGGAAATGGAAATGTAAAATGTTAAGCAAGCTTCCCGCACTACCATCATGAACTCTTGGTACACAGATGTGTGCCAGTGTCTTGAGCACGACACCTTGCCCTCTCACTTATATGCACGAAAGAAGAGGTACTTAGGTTAAAATAATTATATCAATTGGTGCATGGGTTGGTTTTTAGAAAGCACCATAATAGAGTTTTGCTAAGGTGCTTGGAAGCACACGATTCTGAAAAGGTATTGTGTGATCTTCTAGATGGACCAGTCGGGGGACACTTTGTGGGTGACACAACCGCACACAAAGTTATGTGGGCCAATTTTTATTGGCCCACATTATTCAAAGATGCTCATGCCTATGCCCACAAGTGTCTGGTTTTTCAAAGGTGTGCCAACAAAGGAAAGAGGCCAGCCACCCTATTGCAGCCTATTGCAGTGGAAGAACCATTTCAACAATGGGGCTTAGATGTGATTGGTGAAAATTTTCTGCACTTGTCAAAGCAACATTGCTATATTCTTACTGCTATAGACTACTTCATGCTGTGGATAAAAGAAGTTCCACTCAAACAGGTGAATGATCAGGAATTCATCAGATTCCTTAAGCAAAATATCATCTCCAAGTTAGACATCTTGAATTCACTTGTTTTTGACAATGCAACATATTTCTCATCGTTAAAATTATATGATTTCACATTGAAAATGGAATCATATTGAAATATTCAGCTAATTATTTTCCACAAGGAAATGGTCTTGCTAAGTTTACAAATAATAACCTCATCCACATCATCAAAAATAACATTTTCTCTGAACAGAGGAACTGGCACTCCACTTTGGTGAATGCCTTATGGGCTAACTGAGTCATGCCAAAAACCTCTCTAAATACGTCTCCTTACTTCCTAGTGTACCAAAAAGAAGCCATCCTACCCCCGAATATCTATTTGCCAGCCCTTCAACTTTCATAAGAATCCTAGTGCAAGCCTTGCTTATTGGTTCAATGTAGGATAAATACTCTTCACACGCTACAAGAAAAAAGGAAAAAAACAAAAGACAAATTTTCACTTCACTAGAGTCGTATCAAGAGGTGGTTCGATAAGAAGTTTTTCAGGAAGAATGAATTCAATGTGGGTGACTTAGCATTGAAGTGGGACAAAGCCCATGAGGACAAAGGCAAACACACTAAGTTCTAATCCCTGTGGATTGGACCATTCACCATACACGAAAAGCTTGGCCAACACACATATCATCTGTAATCACTAAACGAGAGGTTTGAATCTCTTTCTGTTAATGTCCAAGACTTAAAACCTTATTTTCAATGACGATTTAGGGTTGTGCCCTACCCTATGTACATAGTTTCTTTTCTTGCTTGTTTGTTTTTTGGTCTTATTTTGTTTTCATTTATGTAATTAAGCATCACGTGTGAACATGTTTTCCGACTTCTTTGCATGTGGCTGAATTGAAAAGAGTCTTGTGATGCCACACAACTTGGACAAATTTCGTCCTCCTTATTTGTTTTGGGTCACATATTTTGGTCGATGAAGTTCGACAGCAAATACGATCTATCCATAAGGAGAGTCTTGGTCAAACCATGATCCTTATGACTATTCTAGAAACCTTATGCCACACTTGGTTCTTATGTTTTAGTGCTCGCACGTATCCAATCAGTAGATGAGGAAAAAGGGGAAAATCTAAATGAGCAAACCTAAATCAGAGGTCTCTAGATGCTTCTCTGAAGGAACAACCTCTCTTGTGCTCAATAAGCCGGGTTCCCTCTTCCACCCACAAAATGAATAAGTGCCAATGCACAGTCCTTTTAGATTCATAAATAAAGGTGAAATAAGAGAAAGGATTCCTATGCAAAGAGGTGAAGAAAGCAACTCGATCGGGGTACTGTCTAGGCTCACTAACAACAGAGCAATGTTTGTGTTCCTGTAGTGACTCCACTGGGGTATTGTCCAGGCCTGCTAGCAACAAAGCGACACTAGAGATGAAAAACTATACTCTAAAACTTCACTACCCTTTCCAATTTGAAACATTGCGATATTGTTGAATCTTATGCTTGTGTTCAACTGAGAAAGGCACAAAGGGGACCATGTTTATTCATAGGATAAGTGGGGAAGCGAAAGTGATATGCATGGTGAATCAATACTCCTTGAAGAACTGAGACCCTACACAAAAGAGTCAAACGAGACAGAGAAGTTGGAATTCCACTTGTGTGTCACCAAGTGTTGTTGTTGCTACAACACCCTCCAAAATTTTGTGCTGCACCAAATTTCAGAGCCTACCTTACTCTTGAATATTGTCATCGCAAGCATTGAAATCCATTCCATATGTTTTCTTTGAGTGTTTTGGTTTGTTTTGCAAGAAAGGTAAAATGTCGTCTTTTCACATGTTAGTTGTTGCACAATGTATATAAGATTGTTTTGGTGGTATCAAGGGGTTATGTTTCTGTGAATTAGTTGATCTAACCATGTAAACATCCACCGCAATCATTCCCAATTTTTTAAGAACTGTCGCACAAGTGTCGCCATGGTCGTCGCAAAGTGTATCTTTGGTGTCACACTTATCGTAAGTCATCACAAAGTTGTCACACTGAGGGAAATGTGTGGTTCATGTGTCATGGATGATCTATGTTTTCGTGTCATCAAGTTCTCTAAGTGTATGGTCATAATCAAACCATGTCACTAATCACATCAATCCACTGACCCCACACGTAGCCAAATTTAATAAATTTCCCACCAACTTAGCTTCATTCGACCTTCCCAAAATGTGCATTGTCCAGTTCCAACCCTCAAGCTGCAACCTTGTCCCTCGAAACTGCACAATGCATAGTTCCTAACTCCCAGGACTATGCATTGCGTAGTTCTAGTGCTTAAGCCCGAACCTTGGTCCCTAGAATTGTGCAATATCCTGGCCTTAACTGCACATTTCGTAGTCTCTGAGCTCAAGCTCATCTATTTAGCTCCTGAGTTGCACAATTTCGTAGTTACCCAGTGTCCTTTGCCTTCCAGAACTACGCAATAGGCTGAACCAGTTCCCATCCCCTCATCCTGTCACACTTACCTCCCAGACTATGTTGTTTCCTTCCTTAGTCTAGCTTGAACTGCGCATTGCGCAGTCTCAAGGCTTAAGCTTTAGCCTTGAATGCCTGAGCTATGTAATTGCGCAATCACTGAGCCTCTCTCCCAGCTTGCCATCTGGTTCTGGACTAGTTAGTGGATCAACATGTATCGTATTAGACTAGGATTTTATTAGACCGATGTTGTCTCGTCATGAGTGGATTATAGATGCAGGTACCTTACCATACCATGAAAGGATGATGATGAAGGAGATGAAGAAGGGAAACATGCTAAATAACATCTTTGTAGCCGATTATGTAAGCTAATCAACCAAGAGAAAGAAGAGGGACACCAATTTGTGATCACAACTCAAGAATTGATATCATTGAAGACTTTGTACCTCTAAGCCATATGGAGGTGAACAAAAGAGCATACTAAAAAAGACACATAGCAGGGAGCAACAAGAATGGCTTGACATTTCCATGTCATCATGTAGTCCATGTCAGCAGTGCCATGTCATGAGTCATCGTATGCCACATCATTATTGTGGATTATGTAATTACTTATTCAAAATGTATTGTAAAGTGGAAGTCCAAAGGATACATTTAGAATATGAAGAGTCATGTAAAGTCATAGGAAGTCAAACAATCATGAGGGTAGTCAAAGATTCATAAGGAAAGTGAAGAATCACATCATTGGTTATATATACATCCTCATTGTATGAGTAAGGGACTTTTCACCTTGGCTCCTCCCGCAAGGCATTAGAGAGACAATCTAGTTCTTTTAGGGAGCAAGGAGTGGATCCAACCCTCCACTATTGGAGCTAGTAGTGTTCATTGTATACAAATGTCTTGGAAATTTTACTTAATATCAGAAGCCTCATGGCCAACACATTCTTCATGCATGGATTATGAATATTTGTAAGACTAGTTTTTGGATGTTTGTAATTCATGTTTGATTTCATTTGTGCTAAAGTAGTTAAACTATTTCGGTTGTTTTAGTACTTATTATATTGAGAATGTGATGTAATGCTTACTATTGTTGTCACATCCTTGTGGACTATTCTGTTGGATATTAGATAGATCTCTCTTGTTGATTGGTTGTAATTACCGTTGCACCTTTGTGGACTATTCCACTGGATGTTAGACAAATCCTTCTTTATTATGTGTGTCTCTACTAGGGTGGTACTATTACCTCTCTCTTAGTGGATCACTTTATTTTCTCCCTCTGTAGTAGAATACCCTTGACACACTTACAATCGAATTCTCACCAGGCACACTCACTTTCTTTTTGAAGGCACATTTACATTCCTCTCTCTTGCTGACAATTAGAGCTAAGGAAAATATTTAAGAAACTGACAACATGACCATATTACGAATGGGGCTCCTATCCCAAATGGTGTGAGGTCTAATTGGGACTACATATTGGAGATACCCCTAAGTTGAATGTGGGTGGGTCCAGCACCATCGACAAGTTACAAATCAAATTGAGTGAGGGAGTTACAAGTGCATTTAATGAGGAGTTGCACTTTTTCCATACATCGAATTAGTGAGGGAGAGTTACATCTTAAGTGTGGAGTTACTATTTTATTCCAAGAGAGATTTGATTTTCCAAGTAAGAGATTCTCAATTTAATTGACTTATTCTATGATACTATTGAGAATTCATTTTCTTATTAATCCATTAAAAGTGAGTGACTTTAGGCTATTTTATAAATAATATTATCATAATAATAATGATATCAGTAAGGATAAAATATTAATTATTGACTTGTATAATCATGATTGATTTGTTCTTCAAGTGGATTCCATATGCCGAGATCATCCTTGATCATTTAGACATGACTTTCTATTTTTAGAAAGTCACTTCCAAATTGAGATGTGACTTATTATTCTTGGAAAGTCATCTTAGAATCATTACAAATGAAATTTTATTATAGTTGGTTCAAACAAAAATGAAAGATGGGATTTATTCTAAGAGAAATTCATCCCTAAGCTGCCAAGTTTTAACACTCCCTCTCAGCTATGGAGGAATTTATTTCTGCATCAAAGATCTCTGCTTCCTTTGATCTCTTTCATTCATCTCAGTCCAACTATGCTTTGTAACATATGTAACAATGAAGTCCCAATCTAAAGAAGAACCATCCACTTGACACAAATTTGGAAAGGAAAGGATCATCACATGTCACATAAGCAAGGATTACAATCAACCAATTTTCATCTCAAAAAATTAAGTGATAGAACACAAGCATCACATAGAAAAGACTCAAACAAGTAACGTAGATAAGAATCAAACACAACCAAGTTTCTTTAAATGTAAGTGGTGGAACACCTGCATCCGAGACAAGTCACACAGATAAGTCTCACTACACCTATTGGGCAGATAGGTGGTTCTTCCCACGTCTCAGACTATGGTTTAGATGCATAATGTGGCCTACTCTTATGGTACACACTATACAAGAGGTCCTTCATCCTTAGGATATTTTTGGCATCATTCCCTAAACCTGTGAGCTCTAAGAGGGGGAAAAGCAGCTCAGTGTTCTCGATTAGCTGTGACCACTTCCCAAAATGGTCACATCCATAAGTCCAAGTTGCTCTCTAAAAAATTCCTTTTGGTAAAGGCTTGGTAAGAATGTTAGCTATATGATCATCAGTGGAGATGTGATGGAGGCTCACTTCTAATCTCCACACCATATCCTAGATATAATGATACTTGACCTCAATATGCTTGGACTTTTCATGAAACACAACATTTTTTGAAAGACGAATCCCTCTCTTATTATCATAATATATAACTATTGTCTCTGGAACTTGCTCAAATAGTTCCCCAAAAATCTTTCTCAATGAAACTATTATTGGCCTATTTGTGTTTCCATTGATGTCACATGTTGAAGTATGTACTTATGAGTCCCTATGTATCATCTTGAGTCTATTGTACACTTGTTGAGGGCTATCATGCTGATGTAAAATGTTGTCATAAGTCTTAGAAGGTTTATAGAAGAGATTTCATGAGGTAATAAGGCCTCATCTGAAGTTGAGCTACATGTGTGCTAGAGGTCTAGTTGATGATGTGTGTAGAGTCTTGTTGAGTCATGCAACTGGTTTCTTGATGTCAAGTTGGGCTTGGAAGGATGGTTTACATGTCATGTCATCCCCATAAAGCTATGTTCCAAGTTTGAGGGAAAGATCTCATATTTTACCTTATGCTCTGCCCTAGTCACATGCATAAAGGCTTGTGGGAGCGGTTGAAACTTCCCAGTCACTAGTTGGATGTGTTGTGAAAGTGAATGACCTAATCTACTCATTGTTGTGCATGTAATCGAGGAAAAACACAAAAAAAAATCTATGGATTTCGCGCACTCATTTGGAATTAAATTATTTTTGGCAAAGTCTAGTGTCAGAATTTTCCAGGAAAAGGTTAGGACAAGTTGTGGGGGCTCCATAAGGTGATCAAAGTTGAAATTATCAAAAGGTTAGTGGAATGAGTGGCTTTATTTGGTCAAAAAGTCTAGCTCAATGAAATCTTAAGCATGTGCACAAAGTTTAGGTGAGCTCCATCACTTGAAGGATTAATTGGTCTTACAAATATGTGGAGAAAGGTTGCTCATTTGGTTGGTTCTCTAACAGTGTGAGTGAGTGATTGTGCATGCAGTGCAAGTGCACAACCAGTAAGCATTGCAATGAGTTCATAGTTTTCATAATTGCAGTGTGCTTAAGAGATTATTATTCAACAATGTTTCAGATTTGTAAGCAGATATTAAAGATCAGTTTGGAGAGTGTGTGTGGAGAGAATTGTTCTCTCATTTGGAGAGTGAAATTGTGATTGCATGAGTGTGCTCATTTATTGCTAGACTTGTTTATGCAACTGCATTTTTCAGTTCTGAATCATATTTTATTATAGCATAATTGTTTGTACATGGAGTGGGGGCTTCAAGCTAAGTGAATATTGATTGTCTATTATAGTAGTGGGTGCTCCAAGTTGGTTGTGGCCAACATTTCTCATTTCAGTCAAGGGGTGGTTGCTCCATTGCTAGTGGTGGCTAGATGATGTAATGTAAATGAGAATATTTTGATAGATAATAAGAAGAAGAAGCAAATAGTTCAGTGGTTTTTTGCCCTGGAAGGGAGTTTTTCCACCTAAAATTCAAGTGTCTATATGTGTTGATTGCTTGCGTTTTTCATTTGCATGATATTGTTATATTTGTTGAAGTGTATTTCTAAATAAGTTTTAATTGCATGATTTTTTTATAATATTCTTGTAATATTGATTCACCCCCCCGCCCCGAGTATTACTTTTTAATAAAAACTACCTCACAGCTAACCATGCTAGTGACAATGTACTCAGCTTAAGCTGTACTCAGTGTAATAGACTTCTGCTTTCTGCTCAGCCAAGATCATGGCATATCCCAACCTAAAGCAACACCCATAAGTGCTCTTTCTATCAATAGAGTTACTAGCCCAATCAACATCAATATATCCATGAAGTCTTACATTTTTAGTATTATATTTCAATCCTATATTGATAGTTCCATGTAAGTATTTGTGTACATGTTTTGAAGAAATCCAATGGGCATGAAAGGGATCAATCATATGTTGAATTAAAGTGTTTACAACAAAGCATATGTCAGGCCTAGTATTTACCAAAAACATCAAAGCACCAATGAGTTGTCTATACTCCATGGGATTTTCCAGATTAGGTCCTGCAACTTTGCCACATAATTTCTTAAAATTCATTTCCATAGGAGTATGCATGGACTTACATTCTACCATAACAAATCTTTCAAGAATTTTAACAACATATTTTCCTTGAGAAAGATAAATTTACCAGGTCTTTTCCAAACCTCAGGACCTAGAAAGTAATGCATAAAATCAAGGTTTTTCATTTAAAAATTCAGATGCTAACTCCCTCTTACACTGGAGGATGAGAGGTTATACTCTTTTCAAGAATAAGTCGTCAACATACAATACCATAATCAAAGGTATACCTTGGACAGTCTTGAAGTAAAGTTTTGGGTTTGCACTGCTTCTGGTGAAACCAAGCTTCATCAGGTAGCTATCAATGTGAACATACCAACCTCTTGGATATTTCTTCATCCCATATAAGGTTTTCTTCATTCTTCATACATGAGTTTCCCTGTCATGTTCTTAAAATACTTGTGGTTGTTCCACAAATACCTCTTCCTTGAGGAATCCATGCAAGAAAGCATTTTTCACATCCATTTGGTGAAGAGTCCATCCTTGGCTAGCAGGTAAGGCAACAACAAATCAAATAGTAGTATATCAAGCTACAGGTATAAAAATATCCTCATAATCTATTCCCTCTTTTTGAGAGAAACCTCTAGATACAAATATCGCCTTATATTTTTCAATATTACTATTTTCACCATGTTTAATTTTAAACAACCATTTGGAAGTGACAACAAATTTACCTTTAGGTTCGGGAATCACTTCCCTGACATCATTCTGGATGATGGAATCATATTCTTCAGTCATGGCATCTTTATAAACTTGTACTTTTGTAGCTTCTTCAAAGGTTCAAGGTTATGCTTGAATGATGTTTCTCATGGCGGTAACATACCCTTGAAACTGACTTGGTTTCTTACTTTTTTTGAGCGTTCTTCTTGGGGCAACATGTTGTTCAACATATTCCAAGGTATCTCATAGCCATTATGGTCTCTTTCTATTAGGAGGATCATGTGGTGGAGGATCAAGAGGATCCATGGAACCCATGGGATTATTAACAAGCTCATTCTTAGGTTCTGATTCAAACTTAGATGCAAACTCTTTTTCATTAACAACTTGTCTTTCAGCAACGGAAGGAGGAGGAGAGTCTCTTACTTTTCCAAGACTTGTATCTTCATCAAATGTTATGACTCTGCTAAACTCTATATTTCTTTGACTAGGTACATAAATTTTATAAGCTTTTGAATTATCACAATAACCAACAAATGTACCTTTCTTACTTGTAGCTTCCAATTTGTTCCTTTTCTTGTTCAACACATGGAAGTACACAGGACAACCAAATATTTTCAAATGACTCACCTTAGGCCTTTCACCAGTGAATACTTCTTCAGGAGTGTTATTGTCTAAGGTATGATGAGGAGTTATGTTTTGTACATAAAAAACAATATTTGCAGCTTCTCCCCACATAAAATTTGGTAGCTTTTGATCATGCAACGTGGCTATGACCGCTTCCATAATGGTTTTGTTCTTCCTCTCAACCACACCATTTTGTTGTGGATTGTATGGCACAATTAATTCTTTCTTTATTATGCTGTCTTTGTAAAGATCATTAAAATTGTTGGAGGTGAACTCTCCCCCAATATCAGATCTGAAAGCTTTTATCATCTTTCCAATTTAATTTACAATAAGAGCCTTGAAGTCTCTGAACATGTCAAATGCTTCCCATTTATTTTTCAAAAAGAATATCCATGTATTGTGAGAAAAATCATCAACAAAAATTATGAAATATAACTAGCCACCAAGAGAATGTTTACATTGATGTGTGTTTCAGTGTTTCAGGTGTGTTGTTGGTGGGAATTGATGTCAACCTGGTAGCATGGGTTATAGGAAAGTTGGTTAGCACATGCATATTTGGTTGCAGGAATGTTGGTTAGCACATGCATTTTTTGTTATAGGTAGTTTGTACATGAATGATGTATTGCATTGGTTTTGGCATATCTACTAGCATGGAGATGTGAGGATGGAGCAATGATTTGCAGGTGTTTCATACAGTGTGTGAGTAGAGGATGTCATAGTCCTCATGATCATGATGTTGTTGTTGAGTTGGATGGTGGTGTGTTGCACTTTCCTTGACGATCAATTGTACAGAGGTGTTGCATGTTTAGTAGAGTTGTGTTGGAGATGTGATGGCCTCCTTGATCACGTTGACTGATCATGTTGCTGCATACAAGTGTTGGTTGCGAGTTAGAGTCAAGGATCCTTGCTAAGTAGGTCTCCAAGTCTCGAATCAGGTCCACATGTTGATGATATGATATATAGGACTTGGAGAGGATCTACAAGTGTTATATGATGCTTGAGTTGGTTGTACAGGTGTTGGAGGATGTTTGACATGTTCTGGAGCTACATATTGATGGAAGAGTTGTTGTGGAGTGGGTTAATGGCCCAAGTATTAGTATGGTTGTTGGTTGGCATCCAAGTCAACCTAGTTTGACTTGTGATGATGATGGTGTTGTGGAAGTCACTTAATGAAGTGTTGTAGAGGCTTTTATGGCTTCCAAAGGTCCTACAGAGACTTTTCAAGCTCTACAAGAGGTTTGGGTAGGATCTGAGCTGAATTTTCTCCCATCCTCTACCCTAATGGCATGGAGTTAAGCTTGTGCATGCAGTTGAAAGGCTCCAACCGCATGGAGACAATCCCGTGCATGCGATTGTAGCCAAGATTCATCATTTTTGTGCATGTGGTTGAGAATTTAGCTAGAACTTCTTTGGATTCCTCGCACAACTAAACTAATTTTGATATTGTGGTGATGGTCTTGATCAAAAATTTCTAGTATATGGTCAAAAAGGTAAGGGAGATTTTAGAAGATGGTTAAACTAGAAAATATCCAGCATTTAGTGGAGAAAGTTGATTGATCAAGTCAAGGAGCTGGATCCGAGCAAATTCCGATGTGTGAAAAGAATTGTTGAGCACTCTATCACCTGTAGAATTTACTGAGTTAATCATCACAGAAAATGATAACTAGAGGATAGATTTGAGTCTAATTGGTTGGTTCCATTGATAGTATTAGAGCATGCCATTGTGAGGGCATTGAGAGTGAGTAGAGATTGCAGAAAATACTCACATAATTTTGCAATGTTTTATTAGAGTGTTGTATGCAGAAACTAGAGATAGAATTGATAAGTAAATTTAGATTTTATGTGTTGCAGGTGGCACATAATTAGCAGCATATGGTGTGTTAGAGAGTATAGATTGGTGTGAGAATAAGAGAAGAATTTCCCTCCTCTGGGTAGAGTTTGATTCAGATTTTATGTGCAGAATGATAGTGCTGTTGGGTTTCTCATATTGAGAAGATTAAGAACCTAGTTTGAAAATTAATGAAATGTGGTTCACATGGAGGAAGTGAAGGAATGGAGGCTTCAGAGTAGACAATCATTCAGTGGATTCAATTTAAGGAACAATTTTCTCTGTCCAATATGAGTTGGATAGTCCAATGGGAGTTGGGAAAGGATCATTGGTTGTGGGGGCTTCGAGCAGATAGATTTCTGTAGATCTGTGAGAGAAACAAATTTCTTAACTAATAGGTGGCAACATACTATGAAGGAATCCAAGTCTTCTAGGTATTGTTGTAAGCTAATCCTTATAAAATTTGTTCAACAGATAATAGAAGAATTGAGCAACGCAACAACAACAAGGTGGTTTTCTCCCAAAAGGGTTTCCACTAGAAATACTTGTGTTCTTGTGTATGCATGCTTGTGTTGATGCTTCTCATTTTTATTATATTATGAGTTATTGTTGCTTTCATGTTATGATAAGCTTATATTGTGGATATGTGTTGCAAGTTGATAATCCAACTAAAAATTATAAAATTGATCTAAAGGCCTTCACTACTGATTCACCACCCACCCCCCTAGTAGTGATCTAGTTTCCAACAATTGGTATGAGAGTCAATGCTCTTCAGTGAAGCTTGACCGCTTGGAGAGTAAATCATGGATCATGGCCAGAAGCAAGAAGAGGATGTATCAAAATAAAAAGTGTTTGAAGAAGGAAAAGAATCAGCCCATTGCAAATGAAGTAGCAAACTCATAAATCTCAGCCAAAACAGTTGTGTCACAAGGTAATATTTTGAAACAAATTTTTTTAATTATGATTTTGATGATTCTATTGAGCTACATAGTGGAGATGAGATGGATCTTTCTCTTTTTAAGGCTAAATACGAATAAAAAATAGTTGTAATAAAATAACTAACTACTGAAATGGATAGGCTAACCTCTGCATGTAAGGATCATAAAATAATTTTGCATATTTATGATGAAAAGGAGAATGGATTAAGAGAAGAGATGAATGGATTAAAAATTCAGCTTGAGGCAATAGAAGATTGAGGAAGAAATGAGAAATAAATATAAAGAAAAGGAGGAGGAGTGTGAGAGATTGGAAGTAGAAGTAGTTTCACTAAGGAGTCATTTAGAGAAGAAAACAACTTCCTCATATATCAAGCTAGATTTCAGCATGCACAAAAGAGAAACCAATTTAATTGCAGCTACAAGTAGAAATGGTGATAGTAGTTGCAAAAGCAGTAAGAAGGAGAGCCATCAACATAACCAACAATCAAAGAATGAACTCAAGGAAGATAAGCCCAAGGTTATGCAAAAGAAAAATTTGAGATTATTTTATTTTGACTTGTGAGATGCTTCAACTACCATAAGATATTACATATTGCAGCAAATTGTAGATCCATGCAACAATATAAGCAATGGTATAAAAGATCTTATTAAGACAACAAGCAAGGAATACGATCCACTTCATAGATTTCAACCAAAATCAGGTATAATGGTCATTTTAAAGGTTATTACTACTCATGCAATGATTTTGGCTAGAAGGCTATTGAATGTAGGTTGCATGCAAAGAGGATTGGAATGAAGAATAGGATATATGATCCCTTTCCTGCATATTTATGGCACACCAGGTGCTATGTGTGCGACAATCTTGGTTATATGGCCAAAGATTGCAAGTCTCCAATTTACTTGAGGCCACCTAGTCAAGGAATGAAGAATACACAAAATAGGTCAAGTATGGGGACAACTAGACATTTGCATGCAATAGAGAAACCACTCAAAGTTTGGAAGAAGAAGGACCTACAAGGACCCTCAAGAAGAAACTAATGTTTGCATAGCCTCAAGGGGAGATATGGTGCATCATGATTTTACATGGTAGATTATTGAAGGTGTTTCCATAGCAAGAGAAGTGCATATGAAGAGATGTCCTTGATAAGAAGTTATGTTGATGATTGCATCTAGGTTTATTTCCGCATATCATTTTTTATGATATTATATTTGCGTTACTAATGATATATATGCAAAAAATATTGTGATGAGTGGAGATGGCACATGTTCAGGGGGAGCACTTCATATGCTTCCAATATTTCAGTGATTTTGATGGCATCATGTTTCCTTGGAGGAGTTGGTTATGCATTCCATGTTATGTGCTTATTTGACATGAGGTTGTTGCAGGAGCTTGCATTTTGGTTGTGCATGGATTATATGCTACCTACATTAGTTGACATGTAGATGGCTAGTATTATGCATTTTGGTTTGATGATATCATGTATGTGTTGGTTTCATTGAGGTGTATGGTATAACAACTTCCATAATTCTTGTGCTAGATATTTGAAATCTATATGAAGAAAACTATAAGTTGATCACGATGGATGCATTTCGTGCTATTTCATGTTGTTATTGCTGCTACATATGGTGTTGTTGATGATTTTCCATGATGGTGCATAGACACATTTGATGATAGAGTTATCCTTGTTGGTTGTTGATTTGAAATCTAATGTTGTAGCTTGTGTTCTTGTTGGAATATGGCCTCTTGATTTTCAGCTATGTGATGCATGATGATTATACTTATGAGTATGATTGATGATGTGATATGTGGTGCTGTTGTTGCTACATCATAATATGCTTGTTGTTGCTGCCAATTTATTTTATATTTCAGAGTTCCATGCTCCTTATGCTGGTTATTATTATTTCCATGTATAGCTAGAGAGTTGATATATTGAGTTGATTGGTGTGCTACGTGTTGGAAACCTTTGAGCACTACTGGGGGGGGGGGGTGAATCAGTAGTGTGAATTTTTAATAATTCTCTCCAATTATTACTTTTACTGAATCACACATATATGCACTAACAACATATTAGATTATCCATGCATATAAAACATATAAGCAGCTAAAAAAAGATAATCATGAGAGCAACAATAATCAACACATCAAAAGCACATCCACACAAGAGACACAATATTTTTGGTGGAAACCACTCTGGGAGAAAAAAAACACCCTTGTTGCTGCTGCTCTGTTATGAATTTCTATTATGTCAAGAAATTGTCTTTTACATAGCTAGTTGAATCCCATCAACATCGAGACTCGAACTCATATACAAAATTTCAACATTGATCGGTTAAGAGACTCAATTCTACTGATCAACTCAGATTCTCACACGAATCTACAAACTACCATCCACTGAAATTCCCAAAGATCAATTAATCCTCGCCCAACTCTGATTGGACTATCCAACTACCATTGGATTGAGAAACTGTTCCTTTCGTTGAAGCTTAGATATCATTGCTCCTCTCTCATGAAGTCACTACTCCTCTACACTATGCAGATCTCCTTTAATCTATTTTCAAACTGGATCTAAGAGCTCTTCTCAACAAAAATTCAGCTTTGCATACATGTTCTCAACAACAAGACATCATCATAAAATCAAATATAAAACACCACGAAAAATGTGCTCTCAACACTAGCAAAATAGTCGCCACAATAAATATGAATATGATCAAACCCTCACAACAATATAATGATGCATAATACAAATAAGATCATAAGACACTTTGGCCATTTGCCAAATTCATTAGCAACTCTTGCAAAAACATATGTGAGAGTCACCAACAAAAACACTATCAAAGGACATACAAAAGCTCTCCAAACAATCTCTACTCCAACAACTTCAATTTTGATCTATTCTACAACATGCTTCAGATCTAGTTCATTTTCTACCATTAAAACTCACTCACTAAAGAATCTATGGTGTTTCAATAGGTGTGGAACATAAAAAATCTATACATCCTTCTCTTACACTCTTACTCACACCATATGTAGCTACTAAACTCAAATATATAAAATATAAAACATGTAGGGTGAAATTGAGCCTGGGGATAGGATCAAGGGTGCACACATTGAACCAAGTCAATCCACTAAGACCACTATTTGTGCACTAAATGCATTCACATCATTGGAGGATATTTTCAAAACATTTCTGACCTTTACAACTTGTTCTAGAAGCCTCTAGGAATTTACTTGCCAATTTTCTTCCGAACAACGCAAGGAATGCAGAGAAAATATTGTGAAATACCTTTGTCACATGCATGACACTAGCTTCAAATGAGTGGAACCTTCATTCTCTCCCATAGGCTTGTCTTCCAGTGACTGAAGCCTTTCATTCGCTCCCATAGGCCTGGTTCCATAAAATTGTGGATAAGGATGAGGAAAAGCATCAGTCCTTCTACTCAAAACCTCTGCCACTAGTTGGATCCTCTTCTCCAGCATCTATACTAGCCTCCATACCTCTGACATGGCCCTTGACACATCTGCAAGTGGATCAAACATGTCTCCCAAGTGTCACTTCCAAGTTGACCTAAAAGGGCCAACAACCAAGGTTGGGAAGGGTGCCAACAAGTTGTCCACTCTCCAAAAATCATCTCCACATGTTGCAATACCTCTAACAAACCTATAATACTCTGTAGCACATCTCCATCATCAAACATAAGTCCATCACACTGCAACAAGTCATCTCCATGAGCATAAGCATGAATACCTAGTTGCCAACTCAATTAGTGTGCCAACTCATCATCACCATACCAATGCTATCATTTGTCCATCAATACATCACAAGGATGACACCATAAGGTTGAAATCAATTCCAACAAAATAATCTCAATGTCAACTCAGCTAGTTACAACCATGCTACAATGAAGGCATCCAAACATTAGCTAGTCTACAAGGGTTGACATTAATTCCAACATGAGCTAGCCGCCATCATGAAATAATTCCAACATCATCTAGTTGGATCCATGCGAACCATAATGCCAAAAATCTCCCCCTTTGACATTGATGGAAACCATACACATACTCCAGACCAATCTCCTCTATCACTCCCCCTTTGACATCAATGGCAAAGGGTCAACTCCATATGAATAGGCAACAAGAACTGAAGCACAAACAATGAAGCAACTAATCTTAACATGGATTAAAAGTGATGCATGTCAACGAACATCCATGTATCTCCATATCATTAGCAATAAGCAGCAAATGAACCAATCATCATCCAAATCAGCATACCAACCATCAACCTCTAGTAGCAAGCAACGATATGCCAACATGAGGCAACCATACAAGAATCAATGAACAACATTATGCAATAATGTGCACATGAAGGCATCATCCAACATCCCCATAGCAACAACCACCAAATATCTCTGATCACAACATGAGGCCAAGAACCCCATATGTCGTAGCATATTATGAGGCATACCATGAACACCTCCAAGAGTATCACAATGCAAACAATGATGGCTGAAGTAAACAAGAGCAAATAAATGATCCCCTTGAACACATGCCATCTCAAAGCTGTAGCGATTGCTTCTGCTACAAACAATGATTCATTTCACAAATAGAAGCACCATATGGACCAAGACTCCACATTACCATGACCATATAACATATACAATGAAAAATACATGGTTGTAGAAAAGACATAATACCTCATACATGACCAATACATGGCCTCATGAATCATGACTATAAGACCAAAAAGATAGTACAATACAAGTACATGGCTTCATGAGCATTTTACATGAATATGTCAATAAATACACAGTTGCTATAATCATCATCTATGGACCATTGAATCAAAAACATGATACATCATTACTATTACATCATCATTATCCCATACATGTGGCTGCAAAATGACTCCATAAGACTCCTCCATAACAAGCCTATCAACATGATGACACAACATACTAAAGACAGGACTCTCAACCAATACATAATGATGATACAATAACAAATACATGGTTGTAGTAATCATCATACAACAACTCATACATGGCTGGTCCATGTCACATGTCATCTTTATACATCCTGAAATGATGATCACAATCTATGCATGTTTGCACCTTTTCAACCAAATGTTGGTGGAAATTAAAAGGCCATATACATGGCTGAAAAATGTGCTTTTTTTTCACTCATGAAAACACATAATTATGCCACCAATGACTGAGTGAAAAACAATGAAGAAAATTTTGAATATCACACGTAAATCCATACCATGCATAGCTCCCCCTAAGCTTAATATACCTCCAATAGACTGGTTGATCTTTTGGACCTGAATGTGCATAAGGCTCAAATGAAATCATCATATGTTGTTGCAACAACTTGTCATACACTCCCCCTGAGGTTATGCACCTTTCATTAATTCTGTAGTCCTATATAAATATGCATGAATAATCATGGACTGCAAGAGGGAATACGCTTCACTATTTGAAGTGTTGTTGCTCCTTCTTCCTCCACACAGCTTTGGGATGCTTCTTATCCTCATTCATCCACTTCTTCTCTTGCTTCACTGGTTTTTTGCTAGATCCTCTTTCTTTTTGTTTCTTTTAACAGTTTTGGCTTGAGTAATGGGGTAGAAAACAATCTCTTGCCATATTTCCAAAATTATGCCATGTATAACACTCCACATGGCCAAGAGGATCAAATATTATTTTGCTCATGTTAGATCTAAACCTAATGTGCAATGTGCTTCTCCTCCATTGGTTAGAACTGCAATTTCGACGAGCTTCAGGCCAGACATACCAAGAGGACTGTCTTAAGCTTATCCCTCCCTCTACACAATTTGCTTTGCTTCATTCTCTATTGCCTTATGGCCAAACAGGTGACATGAGTAGCAATAACCATAAAAATCACAAGTATACATGTTAGCCATTTTCCTTGGCTACTGATATTGTTGGAATCTCTACTAATTTGGACTATACATTCTGCTCTAGCAATTTGTTGCAATATGCCCAAACTTGTGACAATTGTAACATTCTACATTATGCACAAAAGGAACCAAATTACTTTGATTCCTTTGAAACTTTACAAATATGGCATGATCATCTCTAGGAGAAAAAGATCTTATGAATGTAGGTGCTCCTTGAGAATTTATTTTCTGTTGCTAGTTTTTCTATTTGATTGGCTATTGGTTCTGCTTGCTTTTCTGGTACTTTTGTTTGATATTCGGATATTGGATCTGCTTCATGTTTCCTTAGATATAACTTTTGTTGTTGGTATTTTTTGCTACACATTTCTTGGGTTCTTCTTTGGTGTTTTACCTGCATGAAAACTAAACTCACCCTTTTGCAATCCAAGGCCAAATTTATCCAATGGTGAAATTTGGATCTCAAGCAAATTATCCAAGGCTACTGCACTCTTCTCCATCTTTCGCTGCTTTCTCAAGGAAACAACTTCAAGTTCTAATCTATCAACCTCTTCTACTTTCACTTGATATTGCTTCCTCATACCCTCCTCAACTTTTTCTGCTTTTGCCAATTTAACTTTTAAGCTCACGAACTCTTCTTTGAGCTTGGCCTCCTTATCACCACAGATCTGCAACATTTTTTCTTTATCCTTGCATACAATTGTTAGTCTAGAAATATCAACTCTAAGACCCTTAATAACATTCTCATCTTGACTATGTGTTTCAACATGATTTAAATCTGAATCATCAAAGTTATAACTCAAAATAAAAGCATTGATGTTTATACCTTTCAGTTCATGATTTTCTGATGTTTTCTCATCATCCGCTGAATCACGTGCACTAGAAGGATGAGACTCTTGTGGTTGAGCTTCTTGTTTTTGAAGATATTTTTTCTCGTTCTTCTTCTTTCGCTTATTTTTGTTGCTCTTCTTCTCATTTTCCTTAATGCTGTTGGTACCATCACCAAATATGGATTTTAGATTTTCCCATATTTCTTTAGCACGTTTCAAACCTACTAGCCTCATCAAATCATCATCATGGAGATTCTTGTAGGTTATGCATCTAGCTTGTGCATCATGTTGCAAAACATCATTTGCAATTGGATCCTTGTCACAACCTTCACCTACTACTCTCCAAATGTTAGATCCGCAAGACAAAATTGAGATTTAACATTTTTGTGCCATAACTTGTAATTTTTAGCAGTGAGGACAACCATTTAAAAAATAAATGAATAAAAATTCCAGAAAACCCTAGATCTACACTCTAGCGATCAAGCTGCAACTGAGAACCTCGCTTTGATACAAATTATTGGAAACCTTTGAGCACTACTAGGGGGGGTGAATCGATAGTGTGAATTCTTAACAATTTTTGCCAATTATTACTTTTACTAAATCACATATATATGCACCAACAACACATTAGATTATCCATGCATATAAAACATATAAGAAACTAAAACAAGATAATCACGAGAGAAACAATAATCAACACATAAAAAACACATCCACACAAGAGACACAAAATTTATGGTGGAAACCTTTCTGGGAGAAAAATCACCCTTATTGTTGTTGCTCTGCTATGAATTTATGATTATGTCAAATAATTGTCTTTTACATAGTTAGCTGCCTCCCATCAGCATGGAGACTCGACCTCATATACAAAATGGCAACACCAATAGACTAGGAGACTTGATTCTACTGATCAACTTAGAAGACTCTATTCTCACATGGATCTACAAACTACCATCCGTTGAAAGCCACCATGATCAACCGATCCTCGCCCAACTCTGATTGGACTATCCAACTACCATTGGATTGAGAAATTGTTCCTTTCGCTAAAGCTTCGATATCACTGCTCCTCTCTCATGAAGTCATTTATCCTCTACACTATGTAGATCTCCTTTCATCTATTTTCAAACTGGATCCAAGAGCTCTACTCAAAAAGAATTCAACTCTGCATACATGCTTTCAGCAGCAAGGCATCATCATAAAATCAAATATAAAACACCACAAACAATGTGCTCTCAACACTAGAAAAATAATGGCTACAATAAATCTGAATACTATCAAACCCTCACAATATAATGTTGCATAATACAAATAAAATCATAAGACATTATGGTTACGTGCAAAATGCATCAGCAGCTCATGCAAAAACATATGTTATCACCAAAAAATGATCACCTAGCCATTTCTAGCTAGGTGGATCGAAATACACCATGTAAGATTAATTTTACCATAGTAAAATCATTTTCACCATGGGAGATAATTTAGTAAACAATTTTTATTAAATTATTTTTTATTAAAATTAAAAAAACCCATGAGAATAATTGAATAAATCATTATTTATTTAATTTTCTTTAGAAATAATGATTAAATCATTGTTTGATAATTATTCCTTGTCACATTTGACTAAATCACCTAGGAATAATTAAATAAATCATCATTATTTATTATTCTTTAATTCTAGTATTGGAATAATATTAAATCAATATTAAATAATTATTTCAATTTCACACCATTCTTAATGCTCACGAAATAATTAATAAATCATTTTATTTGTTAATTATTTATAAATAAAGATATTTGACCATTTTGAATATATTTCCCTCTCCAAAAAATATAATAAAGTACTCCTAACGGTTAGATTTTGATTTGGTCAATATTATTTTATTATTCTCCATTTTCGAGATCAACCCAATACTTTGTTATAAATAAGAGGGTTTTCCATTCATTTTTCACCATAATCATTATCATCATCACCATAATTGTCTTCTTGCGTTTGAGATCCCACTTGAGTTGTACATATTGTTTTGGGTTTTTTACGTATTGAGAGAGAGAATCGATTACTGAAGCATCAAGGACATCAAAGGACCCATCCCACAGAGGGGGATTTGTAGACCCCTTTGTAGATCTTCTTCACTAGGTGTTATCAATAAAGATTATTATACATTTAAAATTATTTCCATATTGGATTATTACATTGGATATATATTGTTGTTTGCTATTTTGGATCACATATGTCATTTTGTTGCAGGTTTTTCTCGTTTTATTATTGCGGATATGAAGCGTAAGTAACCAAAAAATGTTGTTAGGGTCATGTGTTACCAGTGACTTAACTGAGATGTTTTTGGTACACCTTCCAAGAAATTTCATATTAACAAATGGCGATTCCATTAGGTCTTTAATCTACATTTATTGTCAACAAATAAAAAGTCCATTGGTGTAGTAATTCAATTCTTGGGCGATTGAAGTTTCAGTAAATTTCTGGGTTTTCTATAGCTATTTATAGCCTATCAATTTCTATTTCTATTTTTCTTTCCCTTTTTGTCAAAATTTCGGATTCTAGTGGTTTTTCGGTTCTTCTCATAGGTCACAGGTACTAGCCAAGCAGGGGACAACAAAATCTATGTGATATTTGCTGACTAAGAGTCCCAAGAGAAAAACACACTTTTTAGCCCCATATTAGCGTTCCAGAGAGCACTTTTTGGCCCATTATCTGGGTTTTCCACTATTTCCAGGTTAGTACCTGCGTTTGGATTTTTCTCGAGATTTTTTCAGAAGTTTTTCAAACTTATCGGGAGTGTTGTGTGTTGATTGGGAAGGGTTTCAAATCTCTATTTTAGTATCCCCTAGGTCTATATTCTCTTATTTTTTCTCTTTGAGGAAGGAAAATTCGCCCTAGAGTTTAAAGTACACCTCCACCTTTTTAGGAAGAGATTGACTGGGTGAGGCGTCTAGGGTTTCAACATTTTCAACCATTGATTTTCAAAGCCTGATCCATTACTTTACAATACTTTTGGATAGGTTTATTTCACCTTTTCTCCATTTAGAGTTTGGACTTTTCCTTTCCCCCTTAAGATCCCTTGAGCATCCTAGGTTTTGGAGCTTCATACCCATCCTTTATAACATTTGTCACCTCTAATTTTGTTGTGTGTCTACACCATTTACAACAGATTAATGCCTCTAGATATAAGTCCCTTTGACATTAGGTATTTTAGGCATTTTATGTGTCTTTGAGTAGTTTTTTTACCTTCTCTTGCTTAGTTTCTTGATAACCTTTTTGGGTGGGGTTTTGTGTGCTTGATTGGCTGTTTTTTTGTCATTTTTAAGTATTATTTATAGTATTTCAACACTTTATTTTCAGCAGCACATTGGAATCATACAACATGCTCCATTAACTCATCCACTTAACACATCATTTTCACACACTTACACCCTAAGCGAATGTGAGCTTGCTTAACACAACCAAGCCAAGACTTGAAACACTACACCTTAATAATTTAACATACATAGATTAATCCCACTTGGGATGCCCAAACAATCTATGTATTTTAGGTGTAGGATTGGTGGGATAGGCTTCTAATAACACCCATTGATCACTTACATTGAGACATATAAGTTGACATATTAGGGAGCTTAAAAGCCTTCACCATCCCAGGTCCAAAGCCAAAGTGCGTCAGAAACCTAATTAAGAGGGGGTTAAGCTAGGTCATTGTGCAAGCGGTTCTCCTCGAGGATACCCAACCCGTGGTAGGGAATCCCATGCGGGGGCTGATCACCAAGAAGCTCAAGACTCGACCACCCCCGTTGGACAAAGGTAACCGTAATGACCAATCTTAGGAAAACACCCTATATGACTGGCTGTGGGAAGTAGTTGGTTCTATACCCTACCTTTCTCTAGACAACTCTATTTGCAGGGATGAGATTTCGTCAAGTAAGAATATCTTTGGAAGGCCATATGAAATAATATATTTAGGATTGTTTGAGGATTTAGACTAGCTATAGGCTATAGGTCTTTTTCTTTGATAGGATGTGCTTGTTTGTATTAGAGTAGCATCATTAATATAGTTAGTTTACACTTGGCACCACTGCACTAGGTGTTTTCTTGTTGTTTGTTTATCTTTTACTCCTATCATCATTCTTTAGTCCTTAGAGTCATCATTGTATTGACATCATTGCACCCCTAGGTGTTTTTCATGGAGAATTCGAGGTCTTCACCCTCAGTTTCCGTTAGGACATATTACTCCTCCCCATCGAGTTAGAGTCCATCCTCCCAGTCCTCCATTGAGTCCTCATTCTGACTCTGGTTCTATTGATTCTTCTAGTTCTTCCTTTGATTCCGTGTCTTCTCAACCTCGTACCATCACCATGTTAGGCACCAACGTGGGTGCAAGAAACCAAGGTGGTAACCCAGGTACTAACCAGGGTAACCCCACAAGCGAAACCTCCATTGGTATGGTCACTCCTACTCCATTGCTTCCTTTTATGGTTGGTTTGAATCTCCCTGATTTTAGCCAGTTCATCAACGATCCTCTTTTCCATGACCCCAATCAGCCAGCTATTCCTACTAATATTCCTTCCAACATCCCTAATATTGAAGGTAATCATGGAGAAGATCCCACAAACCATGTTCGCTCATTCCATATGTGGTGTTCATCGAATTCTATCACTGAAGACTCCATCTGTCTTTGCCTTTTCCAACACACTCTGGCTGGAGCTTCTACTAAGTGGTATTCGATCAACCCAGAGCCACTCATTCCACTTTCACAAGTTTGGCCAAAGCATTTCTAGCCTATTTCCAGTTACATCTCCATTACGACACTGGTATCGAACTATTGACTTCTTTCCGTCAAAATTTTTCCACTCACCTATTCGACCATGTTCAGGAATGGCATAGAAGGAGGACCATATGTAAAGCTCCTGAATTCGAAGACCACGTCTATATGGATTGGTTCATTAGATCGATTTTCGCTGCCATTACTAAATATGTCGCTTCTCACTTCCCTCAATCTGAGGAAGATGCGCTCCAAGTAGCCTTGAAATTTGATTTGATCTACGCCGAGTCATGTTATGTTTATACTGTCATTCCTAATCTGCCTCGGCCTGGTGCTGCTGGCGCACCAGTGGCATATCATGTAGTTGGACCCAGTTCACACCCTCAATTTCAAATATATACTCCATCTTTGATGAGTTATGGTCAAACCCAAGGGGACCAGTTTCTCTTACGCCTATCCCTCCCCTAATATTTCACATGGAAACTCTTATCCAGGTTCTAGCACACCATATGCATATCCCCATACGCATCAACAGATGCTAAGGCAAGTTGTTGCTCCACTTGTCTATCCTAATGTTTCCCCATCTCCTTATTATCCGTATGCATCGCTTAGTGTTCCAACCTTGCTAACACTATCACCCAAGCCCCCCATTCCTCCTCGACCTCTACCACAACAACAACCTCCTCCACAAGGTCAAGTGTATGCTCAACAGAGCGCAACCAATCCCCCCAACCCCAAGAAAAGGAACAAGGGGAAAGGTAACCGAAACTAGCAATCTCAAGGTAATCAAGATAACTAGGGTCCACCACCTAACACACCTCAGGGAAACTAACCTAACCTTGTAACCCAACAATAGGGAGGACAACCCAAGCAAAACAAGGCTCTTTATATGAACAAACCTTGTGCATGTTGCAGCATATATGACCATTATACTCATGAGTGTCCAATTTTACCTCAGACGCATCAAGTATGGGAAGCTCAAGAAATTGCTTCTAGAGGACCACAACTCATAACTCCTCCTCCTTCTCTTGCTTCATCTCAACCGGTTATGCCTACCAATTCTTTTCCTCACCAAGGATATCTCGCTACTCAACCTACACAAGGTCATGCATCTCCCCCACCTCCACCATATGGTCACAATGATTATTAGATTCTTATGATGAATTCCGATGAAGTCAACAATGAACAAGTCAACTTATAGACTCCATTGAACCAATATGACAAGCCACCTGCTAACTCAACAATTGAGTCCCAACCCCAAGTTTCCATTGAGCCTCTGTTGTCATCAAATGCAACCTTACAAATCCATCCACCTAAAGTAGAGGTTATCCCCAAGATCCCCATAGGTCCATTACGTCAAAACAATGCTTCTGCAAAAGCCTCCCATACCTATAGCATAGTAGATGACTTGGCGCAATCTCCTACTACCATGTCAACACAGGAAGTGCTCCAGACGTGACCATCCCAATAGAAATATCTACTCTCTGCTTTGGGTGTTGTGGATCCCTTTGACGATCGTATGATTGTATTTGACGTTGGCAAGTTAGAACATTACCCACTTCCTTCATCCGTTGCATTTCAAATACCAGTCTGCATAAGAAATTCCACTGTTCAACAGTGTATCATAGATGAAGTCACGTCCACTTATATGATGGTTGCTAATGTTTGGAAGCAACATGGTTCACCTGACTCGTCTCCTTCCACCATCACTATCCGTGCTTGGGACAGTCATCCCTATCAACCCCTTGGCTTATATCACAACTGTCCTATCACTGTTGCCAAAAATATTGTCTCTATTGACATCAAGGTCATTGATGCCCCATTATATTATAAAATCCTCTTGGGTCGTAGTTACACCTATGCTATTTCAGCGGTCGCATCTGCATTTTTCCGTAAGATGTGCTTCCCTCATAATGGAAACATCATCAATATCGATCAACTGATGTACTATGATCCTAAGTCTTAGAATTCACCTCAATCCACTATCTCATCGATGATTGGCAATAAGGTTGTCTCATCCCTCACCAATGTCTCACCTAGAGTCTACAAAGATTCCACCTTGCTTGGTGCTTATTATGGTCCACTGGCTACTCCTTATGAGCCTAGCTCATCAAGTGTTTGCATGCTTGAAGCGTCACGAGATGCCCATAAGCGGGTTAATATGCCTTCACAACGACCAACACCTCTGCAACTTGATGTTCCCAACTCAACCCAGACTTTCGGTACTACTATTCAAGGTCCTCTTCCTTCTAATGGTATCTCTCCTAATCCTTTTCAACCCGGAACCATTCCCCCAAGTCTTAACCATCTCAGAGTCGTTCCCTAGGTCATTACCCTTCTGTTTAGATACCATTATTATTTCCACAGCCGGGAGTTTATTCTACAGCTATCATGGCTACATTGAGTTTACCTAACACTACTTTGGGGATCCTAGTATGGTACATTGATCCCCCTATAAACACTCCCACCACCGGGAGTTTATTCTACACCTATCATGGCTACATTGAGTTTACTTAACACTAATTTGGGGATCCTAGTATGGTACATTGATCCCCCTGTAAACACTCCCCATGATCAACTCAAACCTTACACTGCTTTGACCCTAGTTCAACCTATTGTTCCTACCCCTTCCTTTGCTTCAATTTCATAGCAACCTCAACAAGAACCTACTCCTATTGTGAAAGCATCTAGTGAGGGGGGAGAAGCCCATTAAAAGGGAACCAAATACAAGGCACCCCAATCAGCTCCAACTCGTCCTAAGCTTCCAAAGCGTACTCCTCCATGTGCTTTGTGTGATGTTTTTGGACATGCCACCAACAATTGTCCCGAACTCCCTCATATCAAGAAGGTGGTCTCTGATACCTTCCCTAATTCTAACATTCCTGAGAACCATGTCACCTTACCCGAGTCAGCTAAGAAGAAAACATCATTACACACAAATCACCCTGTGCTTTGTGTGATAATTATGGCCATTATTCTAATCATTGTCCTCGTCTTGAAGATTTTCGTGATACACTTCAAGTGCTTCATGAATTAAAGGTTGCTTGTAGTGATTCCACCTCTCCTCTACCTGCGGGTTATGGTCCCACTCTTATGCCAGAACATGAGGTATCTCAACCACCCATCGTGATAACTCCCCCTAATGTCGAGATGACGAATAATACTGCTCCCATTCTCTACCTGTCATCATCCATGGGATATATATATTGGGACTCTCTTGACGTCTCCTATTGTGATTATGTTGAACCTTCTTTGACGAAAACTTCAGTCTCAACATCGATAGATGTCACATCTACTAGTCACCTATCTCCCAACCTTGATGATGTGTATGTGAACCTTGTCTCTCATGAAGATGCCTCATGTAGCTCCTCTTCATCATGTGGTATCTCTTCCTCCAATCCTCCCATCTTTCATTATGATGAAGACATCATGGAAGCCATGACCACCCCTGATTATCCTTGGGATGATATGAACCATCATGCGTACTTCCTTCCACACCAAATCCATGATTAATATGTTGTGGAGTCCAAATACTTCATCCATGATAAGGTTGATTGGTTCCATCAGTCCATTAGTCACTCTATTGTGATACTTCGTGCCTTTGTTAAGGATTCCTCATTTCCTTAACTCTGGTGGGCCCTCTTCTATCGATTTCAACACATTTATTCCAGAAGTGTGGTCTAGAGGGAGGTGTACCTTGGTTCCAGCCTTCATATTTGTTCAATGCCTTAGATCAAGAAAAGGGAATCATCATTGCCTTTTGATTTTGTTGTTTCTCACGTGCTCAACACTAGCTCATTATTACACGATTGAGAATCATACATATGATGGTTCGATGATACAAATGATTGTCCCAGTGATTCTCAGGTGTGTGTGACATGTTCCAAAACTCGTGAGGGGGTTGGCCGTTCGGGTAGCCCCCACATGCCCAAATGTCTTTAGATTTCGATCTAGCCTTAGATGCAGTTTCGTAGATGTGATGGGTTCGGTTTTAGCCGCTTGCAGTGCTCACATCATGCATGTCTCCTTTAGATGATCTAATTAGATCTTCAGATCCCTTTCCTATTTAGTAGGGTTTCTTTGATTGCAATTCCCTCACTATGTCAGATTGAGGGGCATTATTGTAGGTTTTAACCCCGTATAGAAATTACCTGCATACAAATTCTAAAAACAAAAAATAAGCAATGGCGAGAGCATAAAACATAAAACATATATAAACAGTTATTTTCCCCTGGATCCCAAAACCGGGACTACTAGATTCATTTTTCATTATGTTCCTTTCAATGTTACAATACATATATATACATGCTGAAGCATCCATAAACCCCAATCCATTAACCCTGTATTAGAACATAACTATAGTTTCCTTGAATGGATCTACAAACTACCATGGACAGTAAACCATCATGCCCAAAACCATGTGCGGAATCCATGCACAAAACCATAGGTAGGTTTGCCCACCTAATATAGGGTCCAAAAAAACTTTTCCTCGAGCGCTGCCTTGGACCCCCTGCAAAGAGGCTACCGCTCCCCTGCGCGTGGGGTAGTCGTGGAAAGAATATAACACAACCCAACAATTATGTCTCATGTACTCAAATGTTATTGTATTCAGTCCTAGCCTATGTATTTCCGTGCGCATTATGTATGTGGGATTCATTATATTATTTTTTGGACTCATCATTATCCTTTGTGCTTAGTTATCTCAGCAGGTATGGGTATACCTCTCCCGCCTCATTTGAGATCATGTACTCAACCATAAAAGGAGACTTTTGTCATTTTAATAGGTCTCGCCCCCTCCATTTGTGTCCTTCCTTGCATTTATTTAACTCTCTCTCTCTCTCTCTCTCTTTGAATCCCCTTTGGTGTCTCGTGGAAGTGTAACCTACAACATATTTCGGTCATATGATTTTCTCCTAACACTCATATGTTGGGGGGCGATCTGTTATCACCAAAAAATGATCACCTAGCCATTTATAACAAGGTGGATTGAAATACACCATGTAGAATTAATATTTACCATAGTAAAATCACTTTCACAATTATTATTTTTATTACAATTAAAAAACTCATGAGAATAATTGATTAAATCATTATTTATTTAATTTTCTCTAGGAATAATTATTAAATCATTGTTTGATAATTATTCCTTGTCACATTAGGAATAATTAAATAAATCACTATTTATTTATTATTCTTTAATTCTATTATTGGAATAATTGTTAAATCACTATTTAATAATTATTTCAATTTCACACCATTCTTAATCCTCACGAAATAATTAATAAATAATTTTATTTGTTAATTATTTTTAAATAAAGATATTTGACCATTTTGAATATCTTTTCCCTCTCCAAAAAATATAATAAAGTATTCCTAACAGTTAGATCTTGATTTGGTCAATATTATTTTATTATTCTCCATTTTTGAGATCAACCCAATACTTTGTTATAAATAAGAGGGTTTTCCATTCATTCTTCACCATGATCATTATCATCATCACCATTATCGTTTTCTTGCATTTGAGCTCCCACTTGAGTTCTACACATTGTTTTGGGTTTTTACATATTGAGAGAGAGAATCGATTACTAAAGCATCAAGGACATCAAAGGACCTGTCCCACGGAGGGGGATTTGTAGACCCTTTTGTAGATCTCCTTCACCAGGTGTTATCAATAAAGATTATTATTCATTTAAAATATTGGGTTATTGCATTGGATATATATTGTTGCTTGTTGTTTTGGATCACATGGGGATTTGTAGACCCTTTTGTAGATCTCCTTCACCAGGTGTTATCAATAAATATTATTATTCATTTAAAATTCTTTCCATATTGGGTTATTACATTGGATATATATTGTTGTTTGTTGTTTTGGATCGCATATGTCTTTTTGTTGCAGGTTTTTCTCGTTTTATTATTGCAGATATGAAGCATAAGCAACCACAAATTGTTGTTAGGGTCATGTGTCACCAGTGACTTAAGTGAGATGTTTTTGGTACACCTTCCAAGAAATTTCATACTAACAACATATGTGAAGGTCATCAACAAAAACACTATCTAGCAACATACAAAATCTCTCCAAACAATCTCTATTCCAACAGCTTCAATTCTGATCTATTCTTCAACATGCTTAAGATCTGCTTCATTTTCTATCGTTAACACTCGCTCACTGAAGTATCTATGGTCTTCAAATAGGTATGAAACATAAACACTCTATGCAACCTTCTCTTACAATTTTAATCACGCCATATGAAACCAATAAGCTCCAATATATAAAATATAAAACATGTAGGGTGAAATTGAACTTGGGGCTAGGATCAAGTGTGCACAAATTGGACAAAATAAATCCACTAAGACCACTACTTGTGCACTAAATGAATTCACATGATTGGAGGACCTTTTCAAAACATTTCTGACCTTTACAAATTGTTTTGGAAGCCTATAGGAATTTGCTCTCTAATTTTCTTCCTAGCAATGCGAGGATTGCAGAGAAAATATTGTGAAATCCCTTAGTCACATGCATGACACTGGCCCCATGCGACTGGAACCTTAATTCTCTCCCATAGGCTTGTCTTCCAGAAAATGGAGCCTTTCAGTCACTCCCATAGGCTTGGATCCATGTGACTGTGGATAAGGATGAGGGAAACATTAGTCCTTCAGCTTAGAACATCTGCCACCAGTTGGATCCCCTTCTATAGCATCTGTACTAGCATCCATACATCTGACATGGCCTTTGACACATCTGCAAGTGGATCAAACATGTCTCGCAAGTGTCACTGTCAAGTTGACCTAAAATGGACAACAACTAAGGTAGCACATATCCATCATCAAACATAAGGCCATCACAGTGCAACAAGTCATCTCCATGAGCATAAGCATGAAAACCTAGATGAAGGCCTAGTTTCCAACTCAACTAGTGTGCTATCTCATCATCAACAATACCAATGCTATCATTTGTCCATCAATACATCACAAGGCTGACATCTTAAGGTTTTCATTAATTCCAACACAATCATCTCAATGCAAACTCAACTAGAGGAAACCATGCTACAATGAACGCATCCAAACTGTTAGCCTCCTATTGCAACAGGGTTTCATTTTTCATGATTGACATTTTTACATGCCAAATATGTCATACTTTGCAGGCTGCAATGTTCCATATTTCCACAAGATGCCATGAAGTGTGCTAGTTCAAAGGCACTGTTGTATTCCAATTTTGATGAGTCATTCCATTTTTGAAGAGTTTTCATTTAAGGGAGGTCCAAACAGTTTAATCTTGGTCTCCCTAGGTTTCAATTTCCTGCTTTAGAATATAGAGAATGATATCTGTCCAAACAGTTTAATCTTGGCAGATCTGTAGATAGGTAGAGAATCAAAGGGACCCATCTGCTTAATCTGGGCCCTTGGCAGAAATAAGTGTAGATTTAGATAGGAAATCATTCAAAAGAAAAATTGTAAAGCTGGGTTTGCAAGTCTAAGTGCACCCAAACCAAAAAGAAGAAAAAATGTTAGGTGAGTAGGCTGGGTAGGTAGCTGTGAGGTTGCAGAATGATGACTTATGATCAATTTTGTGTTACAAAGTGTTTTATCTCTTCAGATCACAGTGCAGACAGTTTTTCATCTGAAGGAGCTCGAGGTGGACATCACTAACTTCCCCTTCTTCTAATTCCCCAAGTCACTTACTAATTTCCCCAAAAGAGGTCAAGATCTGCTTGATTCCTCTTAGTTTCATCATTTTCCATGTCATTTGTCTTAGTGAAGATCTGCTTCATTCAAGGATTTCTCATATATGAGTCACTTTTCCCTCGAAAACTAGCCTAAGATCCCCTACCTTAGTGCTTTCTTATCATCTCCATATTAACCACTAACTCTACTATATAATTCCCCATCAGTTTTTCCCCTTCCCCTACTAAAAATATGTATATAAAACTCCCCTATGTAAATATCCCCTCCCTGGAAATATAGCCATATTTCTTCTAAGTCCAGGGAAAAATAGTCCATCTGGGGCTATTTTTAGCCCATCCGTGTCATAGCAGGAGTTAGATGACACCTGGTCATGCTAATAACCTCCCCCCCTAGCCCTAAAAACCCTCAAAAAACCCACACTTCGCCCTTATCCTAAGTTTTTGTGCATAAATACATTAACCCGCGCTCATTAAACCCTGTAACCCACTTTCCCTAAGTCTAAAAACCCCCGCCGTGCTATATTTAAATCAGAATATTCCCGCGAATATCCCCGCCCACTAACCCGCCGTCGCCCCGTCCTTCCCGCCAGCCGTCCGATCGTCCTGCGCCCAGATCAACGACTGGCGGGCCTTCCCGTCTCCCAACGCGCCCGAAGGTTAGCGTCCGGGAGATGGGCGGTATTGCCGCCGTACTCCCGCCACGCGTCGCCTTCTGGGCTGTGGCGTAGCCCCTCCCTCCAAAACCGCCCAGGTACTAAGGCGGTGCGCCCAAAACCATTTACCACTCTTGCGCAATGACGTCACCTGCCTGCGTCATCCCCCTGCCCAGTCACCATGACACGTCATCCGCCTGCGTGGCCCTCCTGCCACTGTACCGCCGAGTCACTTGCCACATGTCCTGCCACATCATCAGATCTGCCGTGCTGACACATCACCTCCGTACGTGATGACGTCATCATGCTGACGTCATCCCGCCACGTCATCTTGCTGATTTCACCCACCGTACAAAGTCATGTCATGCTGACATCATCATCAGTTTTTAGCGCGAAGGGCGAAAATCGCACTCCGGAGCCCCGGAATCAGTTTCTGAGGCAGTTTTTGATGAGCGATTTGCACCTAGAAATCGCTCATCGCTGGATAAAATAGGACAAAGTGGGGAATCTTTTCATTACGCAACCCCCAACAAGCCCGAAAGGCGCCGAATGACCCGTTTTTCTTCGCGAAGCATTCAGGAAGGAGCAGAAGACAGTTTTAAGGAAGACAGAGCCGAACAACGGCCATTAAATGCTGATTTAACGCATAGCACATCAGAACAACATCCCAATTTATTGTCAAAGAGTATCAGAGAAGGAAGAAGAGCCAAAGAGTATCAGCCGAAGATTTTTTAGGGGCTCGAAGCACCTGAGCATTGATGAACCCCCTCAACAAAGTCAAATTAAGAGGCGTAAGCCCATCCTTGCCCTCAAATCACAGTTAAAGCTTTAAATGCAGACAGACAGCAAAGAAGCAGAAACCCATACACATTTATTGCAGAAAACACTGCACCAAGCCACCGAGGACTACATCATTTACTCAGTTTTGATACGGCCGCCCTCAGCGCAGCCCGAGATATTTTCATGCATTTATTTATGATAGAATTAGGTCAAATTAATCATTTTTTATGACCTGTTTTAGGTCAAGATGTAAAAAAAGCAGTTGTAGAGAGTTTTTCCCCTATATATACCGCTCTCTACATTGTTTCAAGCGTTGGTCAATTGAGAATTTTCACTAGAGACTCGCATTGTATACATGAGTTTTTCTATAATCAAAGATTGCTGAAAGCTTGGAGAGCAAACTGTTTGTTGTAAATGAATGTTTTGAAGACCTGAAGATGGAATCCTTGTGCTGCAGCCTGAAACAATAAGTGCATCTTACCTCTGTTTTATTGTTTACCACTGTCTAAATAGCAGGAAGAAAGAATAGCTTAGAATTTGTTTAAATACACTCTATGCTCAATTTCTGCTATTTCTGTATGTTTTCCTCTGAATGAATTGGTTATGAATATGAATTCCTCCTGGCTCATATTTACCCCGATTCACCTGTGTTTGCCAATTATCTAGGGATTCTTTACTGCCCCTAGGTAGAGCTCTGTTACCTCCATCTGTTAAGCTGATTGAGAGATTCTTAACTGCCTCTCATTACTTAGCATTCTTTCCATCATTAATACCTGAAACATTGTTTCATGCGCAGCTATCTTGCTCCATTTTCCCCTTATTGTGACCGAAGAAATGCACCAGTAGTTCTCCTCCTCGACTCCATGCCCAATGGTTTGAAAATTTTAGACTATGCCTTACCTCTCTACCTGAAAACATCAATTTTCCCACCAAAAACAAAACAAAAACCCTCTGAACTCAAAACCTAGCCTAAAATCCTTTTCAACAAAGCTAAATATGAAAGAGAGAGCCCTCTCTGATTGCAGGTGGGCTAGAACCTGTAGTCCAAAGTTGGTCTGTGGTTACCTCGGCCGTATCCCTTTTTACAACCTCGGGACAACCTGAGTGATAACATAATGGCGACTCAACTGGGGAATTTCCTCAGTTAATTTCACGAAGAAGGTTGTAAAAATCCACAGGAAAAATCGATTTTCTAATTGCTGTATATCCCTTAAAACTACAGATGAAGCCTGAATGTCAGCCAGGAAGCCTTTGAAACTGTTCTTGTTTTACATTTACAGGAGTAGATAAAAGCTGCTTCAGTCAATCTTCATGCTAGTTTTAAGCTATACACAGCCATTCCAAAATCTGATCAGTTCCTTGCTAATTACAAAAATATTCCCAGAAAAATACCCAAAAAACAATTCAGAAGCTGTCTCCCAAGAAGAATCCACGATATACAAGGTCAAATCCCGATCCAAACCCTCCAGCTATTTTTGAAAACCCTAACATAATCCCGAAAATCCTTAGAAAGCAAGAAAGACAGGAAAATTTCGCTGATAAAACTCCTGAAACAACTTACCCTAGCTGTATTCCGACTCCTGTCAAGGTTTTGTTTCGTTCGGCCCCTGTTTCCCCTAGTTCATCATCTACATCTCGAACTCCTCCTTCCACACCTTCATTCACTGCACATACTACCACTACTGTTGTTTCCAGCATTCCAGTTACTCCTGTGATCCCCGTTACTCCAGTTGTTCCATTTATTCCTGTTGTTCCACTTATCCCTGCCAATATGGCTAATAGATATGCACCCCTGCAATTACCTGCTAATGCTGGGGCTTTACCTCAAGAGTACCAATCTAAAATCACATATTTTGATAGTACTGGCCCTTTTACTGCCATTCAGCATACCAAAAAGATGCGAGACTATTTTGAAAACTACGAAATAGATGATGATAGCGTGAGAATGAGAATTTTTGTTGAGAGTCTAATAGGTGATGTGAGAACTTGGTTCAGATCACTCGCTGCAAATTCCATAACCACCCCAGATGAGCTTTACCAATCCTTTACTAACAGATGGGAGAAAAAGAAAGACCCCTTGCACATACTAGCTGAATATGATACGATTAAACGAGGTCCTCAAGAGACTGTTTTAGAGTACTGTGCAAGATTCAATAATGTTTACAACGCAATACCACAGAACCTAAGGCCTTCCCCTGATCTGGCCTTGTACAAATTTCCGGATGGTTTTGACCCTGATATGGCATATCAGTTAAAAGAAAGAGCTCCTCAGACCCTTGTAGACATGCAAAACGTTGCTGTCAGTGTTGAGGCTAACCTAATTGCCAAGAGAAATAGAGCTAGAATGGAAAGAAGAACCACCTTTAAGGAAGAACCCTCAGCCTTTGATCAAAATCTTGATGCTATTATCAATGGCCTACAAAGGCTAGGAGAAAGAGTAGAAAATGTTGAGAGGAAAGCATCATGGGAAGGACAACAGTCCAATACCTTAAGGAATCCAAATTTTAGGAAAACGCAGAACACTAATGCTGGTAGGACTAACCAAGACCATGACATAAGACCCCCTTTTCAAGATAATTATGTTGAAGGATCTACTTCTAGTGAACCCATAGAGGACACTCACATGAACCCGATGGATCTAAAGGGTGAGCACCAAACTGTCCTGTCCCAAGAAGACCAAAATGAACTCGATTACAATCAGTTTCAAACTAAATCTGGTGAGTCTTTTGATTTTAAACAAGGATATGATACTGCTGTGTATGAAGTATACAAACAATATAAGCTGAGAACTAGGACCATAGACATTTCGGAACCTAGTAAAACCAAGGATGGCAAACAGCCCAACAAGACCAAAGGCAAGGCTGTCATAACAGAACCCGCTGATACAAATGTTCCAAACCCGCATCAAGTGACTGTAGAAGACATAACAGAAATACAGCCTTTGCCACCTTCTCCCTCGAAACAAAGCTCGAACAGTGTTCCAAAAAACTTTCCTGAAACTAAAAAACCGCAAGCTATCAGTCCTCATAACGCTGATAAACAAGAGAAAATCGCAGATAATTTAAATGAAAAGGAAAAACCTACCTTTATCAACACCAAGACTCCATTGGAAAAACCATTTAATTTAGAGGCAGAAATATCTAAGTTGAAAATATCCATCCCCCTCTCTGAACTTGCCAAACACGATGTATATAGGCAACAAATTCAAAGGTCACTTCAAATTCCAAAAAACAAGGACGATGTAAATGTTTTGGATGATTCCCCTGAACTGCTGTTTGGACCAGAAGTCAATGGAAAGTCAACACATGGACCTATTCCACCCTTCTACGTCAGTTTGCATATACATGACAAAGTTTTGCACAATGCTATGTTTGACTCAGGGGCATCGCACAATCTAATGCCCAAAGCAGTTATGGAAAAACTGAACCTTGACGTTAGAAGACCTTACAAAGACTTGTACTCATTTGACTCAAGTCAAGTGAAATGTCTAGGTCTCATCAAAGACTTGTGTGTCTCCTTAGTTCAATATCCGAATAAGACCATCCTCATGGACGTAGTGGTCGCTGACATTCCACCAAAGTACGGTATGCTCCTATCAAGATCATGGGGAGAAAAGCTTCAAGGATCCCTTCAATTAGACCTTTCCTATGCCACCATTTCAGTCTTTGGGCAACCAAAGAGACTGTATAGAGAAACGCTCATGAAATATGTGGTAAGTAGTGAGAGCAAGCCTGAAAATTTTCCCATTTATTCAATCCATTCCGATATGGATTCCTTTATTTTGTTTAATGATGATACAAATTCTCCAATTGATAATCAGCCCTTCGCTCCAGAGCAACAAGCACACATTAATGAAGAATCAGTTGCACACACTGATAAGACTGTCACAACAGTTATTGCAACCAGCATGCAAGAAGAACCTCCCCAAACAGAAATTTCAAAACTGCCCAATCCTAAGTTGATTGACACTTTAGGCATCAACCACAAGCAAGAAATCACATGGTATTTAGAATTTGATGGCTCTGTTAACAAGTTAGGAGCCGGGGCAGGTGTCTGGATTCACAACACATGTAACAATCATGCAGAAGGTCATGCCTACAGACTGAATTTTAAATGCACAAATAACATGGCAGAGTATGAGGCTCTGCTGTTAGGCCTTAAACTGCTCAAAGCTCTGGGAGCCGCAAAAGTGTCTATTTTAGGAGACTCTGATTTAATCATACAACAAATCAAAGGTAATTTTGTTACCAATGACAATAGAATGAGAGCCTATAGGACTGCTTCCACTAATATACTCAATGCATTCACTGAATTTAAGCTTGACAAGATTTCCAGAAATCACAACATTCATACACACAGCCTAGCCACCTTTGCTAGTACATGCAAGCTTCCTTTTGACCCAAACCATTACTTCACGGCTGAAATAAAACATAGGCCCGCTGTCCCAAATAACGTTAAAGATTGGCAAGTATTCGAAAATGATGCCCAGATTAATAATTTCCTCACCCTTGAGCATGAGTTTTCGAAAATCAACATTGACATGGATGCTATGACAGATTCGGAACAACAAACAAATGAGAATCAGCAAACAGTAACAACTGCAACAGCAAAGCAAATCCTGAACCCGACTGTTTTTGACAAAGAAAACATAGAACAACTGAAACAAATGCATTTGGAAGACATTGCCGAAGAAGAGGCAGAGATCATTGACTTAAAGGATAACTTTCTGCCTGCTGGCCTAACCCCATTAAAAGACATGTTTGACGCCAATGACGTTCCTAGAAAGCCAAAATTGCAACCCATAAACACTGATATAGAGGAACACAACATTGGGACGGCAGAAAATCCAAAAATGATCAAACTATCCAAAAATTTACCACCTGATCAAAAGCCCAAATACATTGATTTGTTCAAAGAGTTCCAAGGTGTTTTTGCTTGGAACTATGAGGATTTGAAATCCTATGACACCTCGGTGATCCAACACACAATCCCCTTAAAACCGAACCAGAAACCCTTCAAACAGAAACTTAGAAGAATTAACCCTATGCTTCTTCCACCGATTGAGAAGGAAGTAAAGAGGATGTTTGAAGCAGGCATCATAACACCCATCAGATTTTCTGAATGGGTGTCCAATCTTGTTCCTACGAGAAAAAAGACAAGTGAAATCAGACTTTGTGTAGATCTCAGAAATTTAAACCAAGTCTCCCTAAAAGACCATTACCCTTTGCCTAAAATGGACCACATCTTGCAGAGAGTAGTGGGGTCATCTAGAATCTCTTTGCTAGATGGTTTTTCAGGTTTCAACCAAATACTTGTTCACCCGGACGACCAAGACAAGACAGCTTTTACCACACCATGGGGAACATTTAAGTATGTGAGGATGCCATTTGGTCTTAAAAATGCTGGTGCAACTTTTCACCGAGCAATGGACATTGCATTTGCCAAAGAAATACATGACTTCCTAGTTGTTTATCTTGATGACTTGACCCCATTTTCCAAATCTGATGAAGAACACCTCAAGCATCTTAGGCAAATTTTTATGACATGTAGGAAGTATGGCATTTCCTTGAATCCCAAGAAATCCCTATTTGGCCTCGATGAAGGCAAGTTACTTGGCCACATTATATCAAAAGATGGGATCAGAATTGACCCTGAAAGAATCCAAGCCATCCTCCAAATTCCATATCCAAGAAACATAAAAGAGCTACAAGCGTTCCTTGGGAAAATCAACATCCTAAGAAGATTTATCCCAAATCTAGCTGAATTAATAAGACTGTTAAGCAACATGTTAAAAAAGGATGCCAAGGTAAGATGGTCCTTGGAAACCAAGAAAGCATTCGAAAGTATCAAATCGGCATTGACACAAACCCCTGTACTCACCAGTCCGCAGTTTGAGAAAGATTTTATCATATTTTCGTTTGCATCTGATCACACAATAGCCGCTGTCCTTTTGCAAAAGGATGAACAGGGAGCTGAAAAACCGATTGCCTTTTTCAGCCGAGCCTTAAGAGACACCCCTTTGAAATACCCAATCATGGAAAAGCAGGCCTACGCACTGGTTAAGGCCATCAAGGATTTCAAAGTGTACATTTTATGTTCACATGTGATTGCCTATGTCCCACATGCTGCTGTAAAAGACATATTGACCCAAGAAGGATTAGAAGGCAAAAGAGGCAAGTGGATTGCAAGCATCCTTGAATATGACATAGAAATAAAACCAACCAAGCTGATAAAGGGACAAGGTTTAGCTAAACTGATGTCCGAAACAAACTTTCAAGCCCTAGACATAAACCAGCTGGACAATGAACCGGAGCTGGTGACTCCACAGATCAGTGAAATATTTCTGCAATGCCCTTGGTACACTGATATTTGCTTTGTATTGTTAAACCTGTGTGCTCCCCCAAGATTGTCCAGAACCAAGAAAAGATTTTTGAAAATGAAGGCTTTAAAGTTTTGTGTTATAGATGGTGCATTATTTTGGAGAAATCATGAAGGTATATTGCTTAATTGTTTAACCATGAATGAAACTAACAATGTCATGAAAGAATTCCATGCAGGTGACTGTGGAGGACATCTATATTGGAAGTCCACTGCTGATAAAATTCTAAGGGCTGGTTTCTATTGGCCCTCTCTTTTTGCAGATGTAAAGAAGTTTGCCATGTCATGTCACAAATGCCAAATCTTTGAGGGCAAGAGAAAGTTGTTACCCCTACCCCTTAAACCCATCTCAACCGAACAACCTTTTCAACAATGGGGTCTTGACTTCATTGGAGAAATCCATCCCTCTTCCTCAGGCCAACACAAATGGATCCTAACAGCCACTGACTATTTCACCAAGTGGGTTGAAGCCATTCCCTGCAGACAAGCCAATGACACCATCATTATCCAATTCCTTGAGTGCAATATCCTGTCTAGATTTGGCTGCCCTGAGAAAATCATCACTGACAATGCCGCTGCCTTTAAGTCCAAAAAGATGATCAATTTTTGCCACAGATTTCATATTACTTTGGGCCACTCTACAGCTTATTACCCTCAGGGTAATGGCTTGGCCGAATCATCTAACAAAAGCCTCATCAACATCATAAAGAAAGTGCTAGAAGAAAACAAGAAGAACTGGCACAAAAAGCTGGTAAATGCCCTATGGGCAGACAGACTCTCGAGCAAAAGATCCATTGGGATGAGCCCTTATGAGCTAGTATATGGCATGGAGGCTAGATTTCCCTCATCCTTGGGCATTCCTACTATCAAATTGTTACAAGAAATTCAGGCTGAACCAAATGACATTCAAAGAAGAATCAATCAGACCATTCATCTTCAGCAAACCAGAGAACAAGTTTATGACAGAGCTCAAATTTTGCAAGAAAATCTTAAAAGGATGTTTGATAAGAGAGCTAAAGCTGAGGATTTCAATATGGTGACAAAGTTCTAAGATGGGACTCAAGAAGGGAAGACAAGGGCAAACATGCCAAGTTTGATTTTTTATGGAAAGGACCATTGGTTATTTCTGCTGTTCAGGGAAATAACACATATTTTCTCAAATCTGTAGAGGATAGTTCTGTTGAAGAAGGCCCTGTCAATGGCCGTATGCTGAAACATTACCATGACCCCTTTTAAGGGACACAATGCAGCTTTGTATATATCTTTGTATAGTGTTGAATGTATATATTAGCACTCTGTTTTTATTTTTGTATAAGCAGGCCGATTGTTTAAGGAAAAGCAGTAAATTTGTGAAAGACAGTTTTTAAAAGTTCTGTTTCTACGCTAGTTTTCAGAAAAGTATCAAGAGAAAAAACTGTCACATTACAAGCAATTCATGGTAGAAAAGAACTATTTGCAGTCATTGTGCATAATTATCAAGAACGCAGAAGAAAGCAGGCGATGCTGCACAGTTTACAGTAATTCAGTTGAGGAGGAGGTTGTTCATAGTTCAAAGTTTTACATTTTTTAGCAGCCAGAACAAATGTTTCCAGTTTACAGCAACCATAGAAGATCAAGGCAGTCTGACCTGCTGTTCTTGACTTTTCACAAGGAAAAGCCATCCCCAAGTGGAGCCACTGTTAGCCTCCTGTTGCAACAGGGTTTCATTTTTCATGATTGACATTTTTACATGCCAAATATGTCATACTTTGCAGGCTGCAATGTTCCATATTTCCACAAGATGCCATGAAGTGTGCTAGTTCAAAGGCACTGCTGTATTCCAATTTTGATGAGTCATTCCATTTTTGAAGAGTTTTCATTTAAGGGAGGTCCAAACAGTTTAATCTTGGTCTCCCTAGGTTTCAATTTCCTGCTTTAGAATATAGAAAATGATATCTGTCCAAACAGTTTAATCTTGGCAGATCTGTAGATAGGTAGAGAATCAAAGGGACCCATCTGCTTAATCTGGGCCCTTGGCAGAAATAAGTGTAGATTTAGATAGGAAATCATTCAAAAGAAAAATTGTAAAGCTGGGTTTGCAAGTCTAAGTGCACCCAAACCAAAATGAAGGAAAAATGTCTGGTGAGTAGGCTGGGTAGGTAGCTGTGAGGTTGCAGAATGATGACTTATGATCAATTTTGTGTTACAAAGTGTTTTATCTCTTCAGATCACAGTGCAGACAGTTTTTCATCTGAAGGAGCTCGAGGTGGACATCACTAACTTCCCCTTCTTCTAATTCCCCAAGTCACTTACTAATTTCCCCAAAAGAGGTCAAGATCTGCTTGATTCCTCTTAGTTTCATCATTTTCCATGTCATTTGTCTTGGTGAAGATCTGCTTCACTCAAGGATTTCTCATCTATGAGTCACTTTTCCCTCGAAAATTAGCCTAAGGTCCCCTACCTTAGCGCTTTCTTATCATCTCCATATTAACCACTAACTCTAGTATATAATTCCCCATCAGTTTTTCCCCTTCCCCTACTAAAAATATGTATATAAAACTCCCCTATGTAAATATCCCCTCCCTGGCAATATAGCCATATTTCTTCTAAGTCCGGGGAAAAATAGTCCATCTGGGGCTATTTTTAGCCCATCCGTGTCATAGCAGGAGTTAGATGACACCTGGTCATGCTAATAACCTCCCCCCTAGCCCTAAAAACCCTCAAAAAACCCACACTTTGCCCTTATCCTAAGTTTTTGTGCATAAATACATTAACCCGCGCTCATTAAACCCTGTAACCCACTTTCCCTAAGTCTAAAAACCCCCGCCGCACTATATTTAAATCGGAATATTCCTGCGAATATCCCCGCCCACTAACCCGCCGTCGCCCCGTCCTTCCTGCCAGCCGTCCGATCGTCCTGCGCCCAGATCAACGACTGGCGAGCCTTCCCATCTCCCAACGCGCCCAAAGTTTAGCGTCGGGGAGATGGGCGGTATTGCCGCCGTACTCCCGCCACGCGTCGCCTTCTGGGTTGTGGCGGAGCCCCTCCCTCCAAAACTGCCCAGGCGCTAAGGCGGTGCGCCCAAAACCATTTACCACTCCTACACAATGACGTCACCTGCCTGCGTCATCCCTTGCCCAGTCACCATGACACATCATCCTCCTGCGTGGCCCTCTGCCACTGTACCGCTGAGTCACCTGCCACATGTCCTGCCACATCATCAGATCTGCCGTACTGCCACGTCACCTCCGTACGTGATGACATCATCATGCTGACGTCATCCCGCCACGTCATCTTGCTGACGTCACCCGCCGTACAAAGTCACGTCATGCTGACGTCATCATCAGTTTTTAGCGCGAAGGGCGAAAATCGCACTCCGGAGCCCCGGAATCAGTTTCTGAGGCAGTTTTTGATGAGCGATTTGCGCCGCTGGATAAAATAGGCCGAAGTGGGGAATCTTTTCATTACGCAGCCCCCAGCAAGCCCGAAAGGCGCCGAATGACCCGTTTTTCTTCGCGAAGCATTCAGGAAGGAGCAGAAGACAGTTTTAAGGAAGACAGAGCCGAACAACGGCCATTAAATGCTGATTTAACGCATAGCACATCAGAACAACATCCCAATTTATTTTCAAAGAGTATCAGAGAAGGAAGAAGAGCCAAAGAGTATCAACCGAAGATTTTTTAGGGGCTCGAAGCACCTAAGCATTGATGAACCCCCTCAGCAAAGTCAAATTAAGAGGCGTAAGCCCATCCTTGCCCTCAAATCACAGTTAAAGCTTTAAATGCAGACAGACAACAAAGAAGCAGAAACCCATACACATTTATTGCAGAAAACACTGCACCAAGCCACCGAGGACTACATCATTTACTCAGTGTTGATACGGCCGCCCTCAACGCAGCCCGAGATATTTTCATGCATTTATTTATGATAGAATTAGGTCAAATTAATCATTTTTTATGACCTGTTTTAGGTCAAGATGTAAAAAAAGTAGTTGTAGAGAGTTTTTCCCCTATATATACTGCTCTCTACATTGTTTCAAGCGTTGGTCAATTAAGAATTTTCACTAGAGACTCGCATTGTATACATGAGTTTTTCTATAATCAAAGATTGCTGAAAGATTGGAGAGCAAACTGTTTGCTGTAAATGAATGTTTTGAAGACCTGAAGATGGAATCCTTGTGCTGCAGCCTGAAACAATAAGTGCATCTTACCTCTGTTTTATTGTTTACCACTGTCTAAATAGCAGGAAGAAAGAATAGCTTAGAATTTGTTTAAATACACTCTATGCTCAATTTCTGCTATTTTTGTATGTTTTCCTCTGAATGAATTGGTTATGAATATGAATTCCTCCTGGCTCATATTTACCCCGGTTCACTTGTGTTTGCCAATTATCTAGGGATTCTTTACTGCCCCTAGGTAGAGCTCTGTTACCTCCATCTGTTAAGCTGATTGAGAGATTCTTAACTGCCTCTCATTACTTAGCATTCTTTCCATCATTAATACCTGAAACATTGTTTCATGCGCAGCTATCTTGCTCCATTTTTCCCTTATTGTGACCGAAGAAATGCACCAGCAGTTCTCCTCCTCGACTCCATGCCCAATGGTTTGAAACTTTCAGACTATGCCTTGCCTCTCTACCTGAAAACATCAATTTTCCCACCAAAAACAAAACAAAAACCCTCTGAACTCAAAACCTAGCCTAAAATCCTTTTCAACAAAGCTAAATCTGAAAGAGAGAGCCCTCTCTGATTGCAGGTGGGCTAGAACCTGTAGTCCAAAGTTGGTCTGTGGTTACCTCGGCCGTATCCCTTTTTACAACCTGGGGACAACCTGAGTGATAACACAAACATCAACTAGTCTACAAGGGTTGACATCAATACCAACATGAGCTAGTTGCCATCATGAACTAATGTCAACATCAACTAGTTAGATTCATTCACACCATAATTCCAACACTACGTTGTTGGTTCATGATGTTGTTGATACATGTTATTGTTGGGCCACCATGCATTGCTATGTGTTGGTGATTATCGTTGTTTATATCTTGATTCCATGGTTGATGATATAGAGAGGTGGATACATGCTTCTTATGTGATTTATTTTGATATTACCTTGCTGCCATGAAGAGAACATGTTGTGGATCATATGATCCATGTACTTGCATCATGACATTATATTATACATGGATTGATGAGAGGATTATTATGATGGCAATGTATGAGAGAGTCTCATTCTTGTATGTATCATGCTTAGAGTTGAGAGCCATGAGATTTGGTGCAACTATGTGTGGGCTATTAGTAGTGTTGGTACAACCATGTATTTCATGTATTATTCATGTACACTCTCATACTTATCAAAAGTAGGGAATCTAGAGTCATGTATGCATTGAGAAAGAGTTATGTGAGTCATGGTTCAACCATATGTATAGGATTATTGATGTCATTGTACAATAGTGTATCATCTTTTATATTCATGTAATAAGTCTATGAATCCATGTACTCTATTGCATATCATTTGGTCATAGTCATTGGTCCATGTGGAGTAGCCTCTTGCATATGGTAAGGAGACATTGGCAACGAATATATATATATATATATATATATATATATATATATATATATATATATATATATATATATATATATATATATATATATATCAGTTCACATTCAGCCATGGAGATGTTTGCATTCAGTGGAGTATGGTTGGTCATGATATTGTGACCCTGTCATCATGTATTTGTTTCCACCATGTTTTCCTCAGAGGATGTTATAGCTACTCATTGAGATAGGAGAGAGATGTTGCTTCCAGATAGTCGTTGTTGTTGTTGATGTATGAGTTTTCTGTTGTTGAATAGTATATTGTGGAGATGCATATCTGAGTTGGAGAGATTGTGTAAGTTGTTGTTGTTCAGGAGTTGATTGGATATATGCTAATGATGCTATAGAGACGAACAAAGTTGTTTTTGCTACTTGGTCATGCAATGTTGTTGCTTCTATGTGTTGGTGATTTGATATGTTGCTACTATATGACATGGATTGTGTTGTTGCATTAGTGTGTTGTTGATCAGACCTAACTTGTGTATAGGTGGAGTCTATTGCACATATTTTTCAGTTATGTGGGGGGTATTTTTATTATTCTCATATTTCAGTCTTTTATGCCATTGTTCATCACCTTCATATGATATTGAGTGTAATTTATGTTTTTATTAATGGAGCTCATTACATGGTGAGGAACATATAGAATTTTTCCTTGATATGTTTATCCCTTTGCCATTTATGTTAAAGGGGGGGAATGTGAGGATGGAGATAAGTTTTGAAAGGAAAATTTAGATGGTTGGATTAGCTAGGGTTGAAATCAATGCCAAAGGGGGAGATTGTTGGTATTGATGTGTGTTGCAGTGTTGCATGTGTGTTGTTAGTTCACATTGATGTCAACCTAGTAGCATAGTTTGTAGGAAAGTTGGTTAGCACGTGCATGTTTGGTTGCAGGTGGTTTGTACATGGATGATGTATTGCATTGGTTTTGGAATGTCCACTAGCATGGAGATGTGAGGATGGAGAAGTGATATAGAGGTGTTGCATACAGAGGGGGAGAAAATGATGTCATGGTCCTCATGATCATGTTGTTTTTGTTGATTTGGATGGTGGTGTGTTGCACTTTCCTTGATGATCATTTATGCAAATGTGTTGCATGTTTAGTAGAGTTGTGTTGGAGATGTGATGGCCTCCTTGATCATGTTGTTGCATACAGGTGTTGTTTGTGAGTTAGAGTCAAGGAGCCTTGCTGATTAGGTCTCCATGTCCTAGATTAGGTCTACATGTTGATGATATGATATATAACACTTGGAGAGCATCTAAAAGTGTCAAAGGATGCTTGAGTTGGTTGTAGAGGTGTTGGAGGATGTCTAACATGTTTTGGAGATTAATGGCATAGTTGTTGTGGAGCAAGTTGATGGCTCAGCTGTTAGTATGGTTGTTGGTTGGCATCCAAGTCAACCTAATTTGACTTGTGATGATGATGGTGATGTGGAAGTGACTTGGTGAAGTGTTGTAGAGGTTCCAATGGCTTCCAGAGGTCCTACAGAGGCTTGTCAAGCTCTGGAAGAAGTTTGTGCAGGATCTTAGCTAATTGGATCAATTTTCTCCCATCCTCTGCCCCAAACGCATGGAGCTAAGCTCGTGCATGCAGTTGAAAAGATCCAATCACATAGAGACAATTTTTTTCATGCCGTTGCATCCACGAATCATTAGTTTTGTACATGCAATTGAGAATTTATCTAGAATTTCTCAGGATTCCTCACACAACTCAGCTAATTTTGTTATTGTGGTGATGTTCTTGATCGAAAATTTCCATTATATGGTTGAAAAAGGTAAGGGAGCTTCTAGAAGTTGGTTAAACTTGAAAATATCCATCATTTAGTGGAGAGATTGGATTGATCAAGTCAAGGAGTTGGATATGAGCAAATTCAAATTTAGATGTGTGAAAAGAATTGTTGAGCACTCCATCACCTGTAGCATTTAGTGAGTTAATCATCACACAAAAAATGATAAATAGAGGAAGAATTTGAGTCTATTTTTTTGGTTCCATTGAGAGTGTAAGAGCATGCCATTATGAGGGCATTGAGAGTGAGTAGATATTGCAACAGTTGTTCACATAGTTTTGCAGTGTTTTATCATAGTGTTGTATGCAGAAACCGAAGATATAATTAAGAAGTAAATTCAAATTTTATGCGTTGTAGGTGGTAGATAATTGGAAACTTATGGTGTTTTAGAGAGAAGAGATTGGTGTGAGAAGAAGATAATAATTTCCCTCCTTTGGGTCAAAGTTTGATTCATATTTTATGGGAAAAACAATGGTGTTGTTGGGTTTCTCATGTTGAGCATATTGAGAACCCAATTTGAAAATATATGAAATGTGATTCGCATGGAGGAAGTGAAGGCATGGAGGCTTCAAAGCACCAGTGATTTGCTGGATTCAGTAGAAGGAACAAATTTCTCCATCCAATAGGAGTTGGATAGTACAATGGGAGTTGGACGAGGATCATTGGTTGTGGGGGCTTCCAGTGGATAGATTTCCATAGATCCGTGAGAGAAACTTATTTCCTAATAATAAGGACCAACATACTGTGAAGGAATCCAAGTCTTTCGGCTTATGGTTGTAAGCTAATTCATGTAAAAATTGTCAGCATATAATAGAAGAATTGAGCATCACAATAACAATAGGGTGGTTTTCTCCTGAAAAGGTTTCCAACAGAAATATTTGTGTGTGCATGCTTGTCTTGATGTTTCCCATGTTTATTATAATATGAGTTATTGTTTCTTTCATGTTTTGATAAGTTAATATTGTGTATGTGTGTTGCAAATTGATAATCCGACAAAACATTATAAAATTTATATAAATGCCTTCACTATTGATTCACCCCACCCCCCGCTCTAAGTAGTGATTTAGTTTCCAACAAGAAGTAACGAGCACAGGTCCACATAAATCAGAATGTATGAGCTAAATGGCCTGACTAGTTTTTATTTTGCTTAAAGGGAATGGTCCCTTTACATGATTTCCACTTGCACATCCTAGAAAAACTCCTTCATGATCCATTTTAATCTCAAGCATTCCAGAAAATATCTTCCTTACATGAGGTAAGGCTTTATACTGTAGGTGAGAAAATATTTTGTGTCATAGCTCACACTAAAGATTAGTATCATGGAACAGTGCATGAATGGGTTTATCATTGACTTTGTAAATCCCTTCATGTCTTGATCCAAGAGTGAAGACTTCTCTCATACTTGTTCAAAGGCTAGGTTAAAAATTTTCTGTTAAATTTCATTCCTTTATCTTCTAGAGCAGATACAAATACACGATTCCTTTTCAAACCTAGGTACACAAGATTTTTTGTAGAAAAATAGATTTTCCATCATCTAACTGAAATGAAACTGAACAATAACTGTTAACTTGGTGAGTAGAATTATCTCCAAGGATAACATTTAAATTAGTCTCCCTCTCAACTAGATTACAGAGTGCTTCTTTGTAACTAGTAAAATGTTTGGAAGCAACACTATCAACTAGCAAGCTATCAAATGAATATGTAGAAGAAGAATTGTAAATAGAAGAAACAAGAAAATATTTTGATTGAATTTCCGTTGCATTATATATATACCTTGGTTTCATTGTTTTCTAAAGATGACCTTGGCTTTGTTTTAAGAAGTGTCTTTTTATAATCATATTTATTTTTGAATCCAGGTTCTCTTCTTCTTTCTCTATAGTCATGAGCAAAGTGGTCGTGCTTTTGACAGTTAAAGCATCTAACTTTTGACATCTCTATATCCCCTTTAAAGGAATCATTTGGTTTGAAAGAATATTTCTTTGAAAAATGATGAAAGTCTTTATTACCTTTATTCCTCTTGTCATAGGCTAAAAATGCAGTAGGTTCTCCTTCTTCATGATGTGAAATTATCCCCTTGGAGATAATTTTAGCCTCCTCTTGAATACACTTTCCCAGGAGCTCATCAAATGTGGGAATAGTGTTAATATTCTTGATGGTGGTGATAAAAGTATCCCAAATAGGAGAAAGGCTTCCAAGCGCAGTCAACACCATTTCTTAGTCGTGTACAACTTCACCAACCATTGACAGTTGATTTCTGATTTTGGTCATTCTCAGGAAGTATGCTTGAAACATCTCCCCTTTGTTCATCTTGATGTCCATCAAATGATTCTTCAGGGAAATAATTTGGTTCAAGTTAATAATTGAAAACATGCCAATTATTTTGTTATATATTTCTTTAGCTTTCTTCAAACCAGAAACATAAGTAATGAGATGATTACTTAGAGAATCAAAGGTAATTTTTTTAGCTCTGATTTTACCATTTTTATGTTTGGATTTAAAAACAAAACTAGCATTCTCTAGTGGATCAACTACTGTGTCTTCAACATACTCCAGAACTGTTGTGTGTGGAGCATGATTGTTCAAAGGTCTTTGTTTCAGCCGGATGTATACCCCAGGAAGTCTTGTACACCCCTCCACGCGGGGGGGACTTGTGCCCCCCCGCGGGGGTCCGGGGGCCAGCAGTTCCCTGGCGGGGGCTCGGGGGCAGCGCCCCCGAAGCTAAAAACAAATGTAAAATTGCCTTGTAAAAGTATAGTAATTTCTAGTCAATCTGGGCCGTTCATTAGGTGGATGATCTGACGATAGAACTTATGTTTATTTTAGGGTTTTTTGCCCTAGAAGGCAACCCCTCTCTTTGTATGAGGGTATTGTATTTGAGGCTGTGAAATAGATGTGTATTCGGTGAGCGAGAAACAGAGAGGTGAGACTGTGAGAGAAAACTGAGGATATTACTGCGGATTTGCTGTAGGTTGTGTCTCTTCATTTTGCTGAATAATAGAAAGGAAGGACTGGCTGTTCGGGGTGGACGTAGCCCAAACTGGGTGAACCACGTATATCTGTGTCTCTCTTGTTTTTTGCGTTTTCTGTGTTTATATTTCTGCAATATTTTATGTGTTCCATTGCTCCGTAATATATAATTTTCTAACAAGAACTTCATGTTCTTCAAGAGTGATATCTAACCTTGCTTGCCATGGACCAAATTTTGCAGCATCATTCAGCTTATCCTCTACCTTGTAGTAGGATGTAGTCATCTTGATAAAAAAACTTTGGCAGAAAGTGGGGGTCTTCAGGTGAACTATGGTCTCCTTGACTTGTCTTCACCAAGGCTCTGATACCAAATTAAAAATTTGAAAATTCTATGCAAAAACTTAAAAATTCTTTGAAGAAACTTGAAAGTTCTATGTAGAAAACTGAATGTAATTTGCAGAAATTTGAATGTACTTTGCAGAAAATTGAATGTACTTTAAAAAAATTGAAGGTACTTTGTAGAAAATTGAATGTTCTATGTTGTTAAAATTACTTAGAATGCAAATTTCTTCTTCAAAACTTTTCAGATCAACAATTGTAGATATAACATAAACATAAGCACCATATGAAGACAACCAAGCACAAATATGAGACAATGAGATTTAGGTACAATGACCAGGGTAAAACCGAAATGATTCTTTTTATATTAGATTTCTTCAATTGTTTAACAGAGTACACATAGAGAGAGAGAGAGATAATGAGAATGAATAAAGTCACCAATGTTTGATCAACTTGCAGGTGAAGTGCTTTTGCACTTTAATTAAATATCTCTTCCTTCTCTTGATCAGATCTTTTCATTCACACTTGTTCTAGATCTTCCCTTGTTCTTAATCTTCACTTTCTCTCACGCTTCTCTTGCACACATTCAACACGTGCTCTCCTTCTTCCCAATGAACATGCTACTCTCAACTCTCACATTCTCTTGCTTAAATAGATGAGAATGGCGAGGAGTTACAAAATGAGTTCATGCATTGAGACAACAATATGATAATTGAATTCCATGAGGGATGAGTTACTTTAGGAGAAGTTTAACTCATCCCAAGAATAGAGAGAGAGGTACACTTGTCTTGAGGTGTTATAATTCGAATTAGGGAGAGAGGGGGAGTTACACTTAGACATGAGAGAATATTTAGTGAGAGTTACAAATCAAATTGAGTGAGGAAGTTACAAGTGCATTTAATGAGAAGTTACACTTTTGCCATACATCGAATTAGTGAGGGAGAGTTACATTCACTTAAGTGTGGAGTTACTATATTATCCCAAGAGAGAGATTTGGTTTTTCAAGTAAGAGATTCTCAATTTAATTGACTTATTCCATAGACTGTTGAGAATTCGTTTTTTATTAATCCATTAAAGGTGAATGAATTTAGACTATTTTATAAATAAAAGTATCATAATAATAATAATAATAATACTAGTAAGTATAAATTATGAATTCTTGACTTGTATAATCATGATTGATTTGATTTTAAAGTGGATTCCATATGTCGAGATCATCCTTGATCATTTAGACATGACCTTTTATTTTTGGAATTTCACTTCCAAATTGAGATGTGACTTACTATTTTTGGAAAGTCATATTAGAATTATTAGAAATGAAATTTTATTATAGGTTGTTCAAACAGAACTGAAAGATATGATTTATTCTAGGATAAATTCATCCTTGAGTTGCCAAATTTTAACATCTCCAAAGTTAGAATCCACGAGAGGCGGTTAGTCCATGTATTAAGACACACGAGGAGCGTTGAATCCAATATCCAACAAGGAAATGATTACTTCTTATGAGCTTCTAGAGTACTCCCTCCCTCATACTAATTAGCAAGTGTGCCATAGTAATAGTTGTGACAAGACAAGACTAATAGCTAGTCATTGTTGAAGTAGATATTTACCTTTGACATCTTTTAATAAACTTCAAATTTTGTTGATGCAAGTGATCCAACAAGCTTTCATTTCTCATTCAAAATCCTCATAGTGCTAACCTCTATATGTTGTATTAAATATTTGATCATTTCTTCATAGGGAAACTTTGGAGATATGTTAGAAATGTGTTGTCATTAATGGAAAGGTTATTAGGATGAATGAAATAACAAAGATGATTACAAGAACAACTCAAACAATGGTAAAGGAAAAGTTGGTGATGATGCAGGGACTTTGAAGCCATTTATAGATCATCAGATCTCTTCAAACACAATTGGGACCCACTTAGATGGATATAGATTTGAAAGAGATTTCCAATGGTATATGGAAGTTCAAAAATGGCCTCCTAAATCACAAGTTAGAGCCAGTCGAAGAAGGGACCCCAAAATTCAAATATTGTAGAGCTAAAGTGGTTAGAGAACCTTTGAGCAAGTTAAGTTTGGTGCATTCCCCAAACAAAACAAAGCCTTTGGTGCATCAATTATCCAAACGATTGGGAAAATGTGGCAGACAACGAAGTAGAGGGAAGCATTTTTATTGGCTCACGATGGAGCCCTTACATAACACGTAATATCGACAAGAGTCTTCCCCGAAAGGTTCAAAGTTGAGTGCATAAGGGAGAACCTGGGATGGTGTAGTCACTAGGAATACATGGCCTAACAACATGCAACAGAAGGTCCTAGTGTCAGTTCATCCTGGAAGGTAGAACCTCAGAAGGTTTCAAAAGTGCACGTGGGTGTTGAAGCTCGGGATGACACAAACCCAGCCCGGGAGGTCCATTCCCAGAAGGTAAATGTGTAATGCAATTTATAATGTCCCTAAATAATTAAGAGTTGCGAAATCATGACAATCACAGAGTTATAAGAGAAATTGAACACAGTGGTTTTTATTAGAGTATTAACAAAGAAAAATAATGAAAAACACAAAGGTTGGGGACCTTTTTCTCTCTCCTCTTTGACAGGAACGTGGCAACATTTCATTGACCCATGATGATTTCAGCATAATGACTATACGAAGGAGACGTGGCATGCATATTTGACACTTTTGGGTACCCTAGTGGGTCAAATCTGAGTGACATGTGTCACCACTCACATGACACCACGTAGTGTTGGTGACGTTAGCATGATGACAAGCCATAAGGAAAATCCCAAGAGGCTCTACCTTGGAGGAAAAACAAAGGCACATAAAGGAATGAGGCTAGAGTAGCAGGACCATGAGACAGTCTTTGCCGACAGGTAATAGTTCTGTCAAACGACATAAAAGTGTGCCCAGGTCATGGTTTTTGCAACATTTTTGCGTGTGCTTGAAGTGTTACATTATCCCTCAGGTTTATGGAACAAAAGAGCACCAAGCAAACGTTTCATGCAATATTGGCTCTCGGGCCAAGCAAAAGGACTTACATGAAATTGTTTTATAAATAAAGTTCTTTGGCCTATGTATTAAATTCTAAAATACGAATGAGTCAACAACTTAGATTTTTGTTGTGGAGTGCTTTGTCATTTCTAAACGCAAAAGCACATATTTGGTAGCATTTTATATAAAGCCTTTGGGCTTTGGCATGGATGGTTCGACAACATAGAATTTGACAGCTAGGCCAAATATAAAAAGGAGCGCTAAAGTTTAAAAACAAAGTCATGAACGAGTTAGAAGCTCTGATGGCGAAATAGATATGTTTAGAGGCAAATCTTGGCCAAAATGCCAAATTTAGAGAATAAAAGGAACACTACTAAATTCTGAAGAAAAAATAAAAATCCAGAATAGAAAAATTAAGTAGTTAAGCTCAGTTTTTCAAGCAGAAACAGGTAAGGGGAGTTTGAAGACTTGGAGAGAAGATTCAAATGAATTGTTAGAAGCAATTCAAAGGAAATAAATAAAATACTCATGCATGAACAAAAGTGGAAGAAAACAAAAGCTTCAATTCCAAAAATATCAGTCCAAATTCCTTTATAAGTAGAGTCGAATTTGCAAAGCGTAGGTGAACAGAGGCATGGAAATGTGTTTTTGAGATAAATTGATGTTGTTGGTGAGTATGGTGAATTATTCAGTAATAATATATGTTGTTTTGGTGAGTGTTTGAGAGACAAATTGATTTACTTTGTAAAAGGGATTGGCTTCACTATTTGAGTATGAAAATTGTATGAAATATGAATCATTGAGGTCATGCAAGTTGTCGCTTACAAGTCAGGGGTTGTAGCTCCTTCCAGTAGTTGCTATTAAATACTTAGGGGTTGAAGCTCCTCTTAGTAGTAGCTAATAAAACCAGGGGTTATATCTCCTTTCAGATGTAGCTGATAAATCAGGGAGTAGTTGCTTCCCGCTGGTTGTAGTGAGAGAACTATGTAACAACAAGTAGTAGCTTGCTCTTGTGAATATGTTGAATAAAATTTTGAAGAATTTGTGTGTATTATCCGCGATAGTTATGTTGATTCTTTTCATGGTCATATGAATTAATTTTTAAAGTATGTCTTGGTTTCCTAAGTTTCATTGCAAGTGAAGGAAAGTTTTAAAATTCCTACAATATTGATTCACCCTCCCCCCATCTCTCAGTATTGTCATGGTTTCTAACAATTGGGTTCAAAGCCTCTAGGTTACTTCAAATCAATTTAAGATCTAGAAGAAAGATCAAAGGCCATGGAAAGATAGAAAGGAGGATTCACCCATATGGCACCCATGTTTAATGGAACAAACTATGTGTTTTGGAAAGTAAGGATGAAGACCTACATTCAATCACTTGGAGCTTATGTGTGGGATGTTGTAGAAGAAGAATATCAAAAGCCTCCAACAATGATTACTAAAGATCAGAAGATGGAGTTCACATGCAATGCTAAATCCATGAATGCACTGCTTGATGGCTTACCTGAATCAAAACTTGTTAAGGTTATGGACTTCTCAACAACAAAAGCTATTTAGGACAAGATGAGTCACTTCTATGAAGGTGAAAACAATGTAAAGCAAGCTAAACTTAAGGGGTTTACAACAAAATTTGATTCTTTAAAGATTTGTGATGATAAATATATTGCAAAGTATTTCTTGAAATTTGATGAGGTTGTGAACACTATACGAGGCCTTGATGAGAAATTAGAAGAACCTGTAGTAGTTCAAAAGGTGTTGAGATCTCTTCTTGAGAGATTTAATCCCAAGGTATCATTCATTGAGGAGATGAAAGAATTGAAGAATCTCACTTTGGGCCAACTACTTGCCACACTTACTACTTATGAGATGAGAATTTCCGATGGAAAACCTACAACAAAGGAGTCATCTTTCAAAGTAGATAAAAATCCCAAGGAAGAGCATGATGATTCTTGTTGTGAATCATATGAAGAAGAAACCAAATTTGTGAGGAAGCTCACTGGAGAGGCTTAGGAAAGTGTAAAGGAAAGTTAACTTTTAAGTGCTTTAATTCTGCTAAAGTTATTCACTATGCTTCTAAGTGTCTTGAAAAGAAGAGAAAGGAATATGATCCTAGAGAGAAGTTCAGGAAAGTGAAAAAGGAAAGGAATAAGGTTAAAAAGAAGAGCTTCTACACCCAAGATTCCATCTCATCTGAAAGTGAAAGCAGCCAATCCTTTGATGAGGAGAGAGATGATGAAAATCCAAAAGAATTCATGCTTATGGCTATAGACAATCAGGAAGTTGAAGCCATTAATTTTGATGGTAAATATGTCAAGGTGGACTTAGAAGAAGAGTTGGTCAGTGCTCTTGAAGAAATTGAAAGGTTCAGAAAGAAAAATAAAACCCAGAAAGTGTAGAAATTTCTTGTAGATTCAAATTGCAGATTGTAATATGCTAAAACAATTGACTTGAATCTACTCTACTCATCAACGTAAACAATAATTGATCGATGAAATCACGAAGCATAAATTAGGAAGAATTGAATCACACATAATAAAATAATTTCTTTTGGGAAAGCCACAACTAGAAACCCTTGCTATCTGTATATTGCATTAATCAGAAAATATGAGAAGATTACAATGCTTTGCTCAAGACTGAGAAACCTCTGCACTATCTCAATCTATCTCACTGCTTCCCAGACAAGCTCAAGCCATGCTCCTATTTCCTTGCGTAATTTCCGAGGGAATTAGCCCATATTTAATTGGGAAATCCCACAAATATGAATTGCAGAATCATCGTAGGACTTTCTCTGATTGCATGCACCACTTGTACAATTTAGATGATTATACAACTGATAGTACATTGTCCCTGAGCTCCAGTCTCAACTGGGTCTTTATTTGATCTGACACGGATGAGTTAATTATGAGTGAATCTTCAGTTCACTGGTTAATCAGTGCTAGTTACACCTCGCTACTGCAGGTTACACCCCACTACTGGATCTTCCACTAATTCCTCCATCAGTTCGAACTAGTTTAACTGACTTTAACTCAGTTAGATTGAATTAAATAATTACAACTCAAAATAAACTCAACTAGGGCTCCTAAAAAGTAGGAGACACTCTACATGACTCTAGTTAGACTCTCAAATCGAGTTAACTGGGCCAACTAAGTCAAATTAACTTAGTTAACTATTACAAGTTGCTATGAGAATTGGAATTACAATTTAATTCCTAATTTAATTCAAGGACAAAATTAAATTAGGATTTTCTTGTTTCATTTTCAAAAATCCCTCTCAACAAGAAAGGGATTATCTTATTGAATTGAGGCTTCTGTGATCCATAATAGTTGTAAGCAGAACTTCGGCGAAAATCACATGAGGAAATACCTTTGTCGACGCGTTTCGAACCAACCAATGTGGTTCATCGTCAGGACAAGTTGAAGAAACAGATCCAGCTTAGCATGTTAAATAGTCTGAGCAGAGACTCCAACGGCTAAATCGACCAACGGCTAATTTTCACCTACAGACACAGGTCAAATTACTATTCATTAATTTAATATTATTATTAATTTTTAATATTAATACATAAAATATTTTTAATGGTTAGTTTTAAAAACTAATTAATTAATTAATTAATATATATATATATATATATATATATTAAAGTTATAATATTAGGTTATTAATAAAAGTTAGGATTCAAAATAAATAAAATACTATTAGTGGTTAGTTTAAGAAGATAATTCACTTATTTATTTAAATTATTCACCAATTATTGTTAATATATATATATATATATATTTTCAATTAAAATCATACAGTTAAGCTTAAAAATATCAATAAATAAAATAATTTAATTTAAATGGTTAGTTAGAAAAGGTAATTTATTTAATTTAATTAAATTATTTGTTATTATATATTAATCATATAAGTAATTTTTTGTTTAATTAAGTTATTTATTAAATATAATTAATATTATATTAGTAAAATAGTCTTGATATTAATATATTATTAATATTAGTAGTGAAAATATTATTATTAATTTAATATTATTAATATTATTAATTATTATTATTTATGGAAATAAGTTAAATTAGGTAAGATATATAGATAAATAAAATACTTTTAAGGGTTAGTTAAAAAAAAAAAAAAAAAAAAAAAAAAAACTAACTTTAATATAGTTTATTTATCTAAATTATTTATTAATAATTATTATATATATATATATATATTAAAGTAATAATCTTCGGTTATTTAGATAAAAGTTAGGTAAAAGATAGTTGAAAAAACATAAATAAATAAATAAATTAATTAATTAACAAATTAATTAATTAATAAAAATAAATAAATAATAATAATAATAAATACATGTAAATATAGGGTATATAAATAAATAAAATAGAGAGAACGACAAAAAAAGGGGAGGGACAGGAAAAAGACCAAAAGCAACCACAGAGCAAAACGGATCAACCCCAAGAGGAAGGAAGGCTCCAGGGGGAACACAGAAAACTAAGACGACAGGGCAGGGATCCAACAGCTACTGATTTTCCAGCGGTCATCTCTATTGAGATTGTTAGGCCTTCTTTCAATCTCAATAGCTTCCCTGAATTTACGATGATGGAAATGAGCAATCTTAGCAACAACCTTGGCCTCCTCAATACAAACCTGATGCTTGGTCTTTTCCACATGCTCTGCTAACGCTGAAGACTTGGTTCTCCCATGTCTTAGGTCAGCTGCATGTTCGCTTATCCTCTGACGGATGGAGCGTCCTGTTTCCCGATATAGGGGGTTCCACAAGAACAAGGGATCAAGTAGACACCCTTCATGTCCATAGGGTCAACAGGATCTTTCACCGATCGGAGGGACTTACGAATGGTGTTGAGGGGCCTAAAGGTAGAGGGGATATCATACCTCTTAAGGATCCGAGCAATTTTGTCCGTGGTTCCTTGAACATAGGGAAGATGGACTCCTAGTCGGCGGTCCTTCGGTTCTTTATTAATCATCGCATTTTTAGAGGCTTTAAGGAAAGCCTTCTGACCAAGGCGCCTACTGTAGCCATTCTCCACAAAGACATTAAGGAGATGGGATCTCTCCTTATCAAATCTCTTATTATCAGAAATCCTCAGGGCACGAGTAGCAAGGGTGTTAAGAACACCCATCTTTTGAGCAGGGAAATGATGGGAATCGGCATGAAGATACTGCTCAGTATGCGTTTTCTTACGGAATACTGAATGGGAGAGAGAGCCATCCATATTCTTAGAAATAAGAATATCCAGGAAAGGGATTATCTTCTATCCTGATCCTGCCTCTGCGAAACTCAAATTTTTATCTTGATAATGCCTTTGTCAAAATATTTGCATCCTGTTCCTCTGTATAAATGTACTCCAACAACATGATTCTACTATGCACACAATCTTGTAGATGGTGATACTAGATGTCGATATGCTTGGACCGTTCATGAAAAAATGGATTCTCAAATAATTTGATACAACTCTGATTGTCATAGTAAATCACTGTAGGATCCATCTGCTGACCAAATCACCCAACAAGGATCTTCCTCATCCAGATAGCCTCACGAGCTGCTTGACTAGCAGTTATGTACTCTGCTTCTACTAAAATAAGTGCAACTGACCTCTGCATTTTGTTATATAAATAAATTGTTGTTGACCCAATACTGAAGATTCCCCCTGATGTGCTCTTTCTGTCGAATGGAATCCCTGCCCAATCTGCATCTGTGAGGCCTTGAAGCTTCACTCCCTCTACCCATTTGTACGAAAGACCAAACTGAGTGGTTCCTTTGGGGTCTCTCAACACGTGTTTAGTTTCCTTCCAATAAAGTTTGGTGGGTTTATCCATGGCTTGACTAAGCTGGTTAACTGCAAAACACATGTCCGGTCGTGTGTTCACCAAATACATAAGTGAACCCACAAGTTGTCTATAAATAGTATCCTCCACTACTTCACTTGAAGTAGCATCTTCCTTCCTCTAGTTACCTGCTAGAGGAGTCTCCATGTGGAAATTTTTTAGTATCTCGTTAGCATACTTTCCTTGAGAGACAAACAATTAACCATCTCCTTGCCATACTTCCATACCAAGAAAGTAATGCATGAGCCCCAAGTCCTTCATCTCTAATTCTCTTGCAAGATTTATCAGCTTCTCATCACCTATTAGAATCAAATCATCGACATATAATAATATAATCAACAATTTACCTTCAACAACAATATGGTAAAGGTTCGCATTTTCTTCACTTTTTGTGAAGCCCAACCCGGTGAAACAGTTGTCAATTTTGGTGTACCAAGCACGAGGTGCTTGTTTTAGTCCATACATCACTTGATTGAGTCTGCACACATGCGACTTTTTGTTGAAGGTCTCAAATACTTCTGGCTGCTCAATAGACACCTCTTCCTCAATCATACCATTGAGGAATGATGTCTTCACATCAATCTGATGTATCTTCCATCCCATCTCCACTAGCAGTGGTAGAATAGATATAATTGAAGAGTACCTCGTTATTGTAGCAAAGGTCTCCTCGTAATAAATTTCCTCCACCTGAGAGAGTCCTCTGGCCACAAATCTGGCCTTATGTTTCTCCATATTCCCTTTTCTGGTTGCTTTACCTTGTAAAGCCATCTGGAACTTACCACTAACTTATCTGCTGGTCTTAGGACCACTTCCCAACATTGTTTCTGATAATGGAGTCATACTCCTCAACCATGGAATCAAACCATATTGGTTGTTGCACTACTTCCTCAAATGAGGATGGATCAACCTCTACACTCTCGCTCGTCATAGCCATGTAGCTAGTATACAATCTGGTGACGTCTGTTTGCGTTGTGATGTGGGTGTTCCCACATTCTCTCTAGCATCATGCACCAATCTATCAGCCTCTATGGTGTGCTTCCTTCCATCTTTGGAAGTATATGCATGAATGGGTCCTTCCCCTCTCTATTCCTCTGCATGTGGTTGCTCCACATCATCCTGAGGTTCCTCCTTTGGAGCTAAAATCTCCTCATTTGCATGTAACTAAAGCTCCCTCTCAAGGGAACATCTCATGGCCTTCTCTTCATCGAACTTCACATCTCTATGAACCACTGTCATCCTATTGGATGGCAGGTACACCCAATAGTTGTGAGGTGTATCAGTGTACCCCAAAAATATTCCCAACTCAGTTGTTGGCTCTAGCTTTTTCTGTGCATCCTTGGTAACATGACAGTAGACTGATGAACCAAATATCCTGAAGTGTGCCACACCTAGTTTCTTACCAGAAAAAATCTTCTTCTGGTGTACTCATCTTGAGAATTCGATGAGGGCTTATACTCTGAAAATAAACAATTGTGTTGCATGCTTCATCCCACAAGTGCAATGGTAGGCCCTAATCATGTACCATTGCTCGTGCAACTCCCACAATACTTTTGTTCTTCCTTTTAGCCACCCCATTCTACTGTGGGTTATGAGGTGCTATTAACTCCTGTCGAATTCCTTCTTATGCACAGAAGTTCTTGAATTCATTCAAAACATATTCTCCATTGTTATCGCTTCTGAGATCTTTAACTTTCTTGCCAATATATTTCTCAACAAGTGCTTTAAATTCACAAAATTTAGCGAATGTCTGATATTTCTTTTACATGAAGAAAATTTGGCACTTATGAGAAAAATCATCAAAAAATATTACATAATACATGTTCTTGGTCGTGGGTGCTGTCGAGAACGATCCACACACATATGAGTGAGTTCTATCAAGGATCTCTTGTGTTCGATTGTCTTTATCATGAAAGGAAGATTTGGTGTACTTCCCCAATGTACACCCTTTGCATGTGTCTCTTTGCTCTAGTGTACCCTTGGGAAGTCCTGTAGAATTTTTTCAATGATCTTCAAAGCTATGTAGTTCAAGTGACCCAATCTTCTATGCCATAACTCATCTACATCTCGGATTTGCACCTTCTCTACTTTATTGCTCAAAGAAGTGCAATATTCTATATCCAATTTGTTGAGGTTCTTCACCAGAACCCTGGTCCGCTTCACCTGTCCTGAGGCTATGTGACTAAGGAAATCCTTTCCCTTGCTAAATATCACATCATATCCACAGTCCTCCAATATGGCAACTGAACTCAAATTCTTCTTGAAACCCAGAACATACATGACATCTTTTGAATGTGAGAGGAGAACCAAAATCCCTCTGAAAGGTTACAGTACCGATGCCAATTGTGCTACAGCTCCCATCATCTCCCATCTTGATGTGCATACGGAGGTCCTTATCCTCAAAGTCACTAAAGAAATCTTTATTGTCATTCATGTGGAATGAGGCTCCACTATCTAGGTTGCTATAGCTCTGAAACCACTTGTTATAGATCTAACCCAAGAATATTATAGATCTGAATGAAAATATAAGGCAATGCAAATAAACCCAGAAATAATATGAAATGATTCTTTATTGATGATCAAACCCTTAAGGTAGGGAAACACCATACATTCACTCCTTAAGGAAGGAGAATACTCCACAAGCCATATGCCTGTTCATACAATAATCCTTCACTCTATTCCTTGACTATCCTCCATGTGGAGTCTCTAGCCTCTATATAGGTCTCATACATACAATACCATGGATCATTACCATGGTTCCCTCATACCATCAAACTAATACCATGGGCCCATTACATTATTATTAACTACTTGTGGTCCCTTACATGATATGGGTTAACCACCTTATTTATTACTATGGCCCATCCCATTATTACATTATTACCTTGGGTACCTCCCTTGGTACCCCATATTATCCCCCCCTAGGTATATAACACTCCACCCCCCTTAGCATGTTTCGTCCCCGAAACATGGGAAGAACACAAATAATAAGATCTACTCAAAAGAGTAGTCCATTGGTACCATGCACGTGCCTCTAGCCATCCAAGAGAAAGGTGAACCCTTGATCTCGCTGGTGCCTCGCTCGCTTGAGATGGAAGTTGACCATGGAAACTTTTCTGTGTTGATGTGTAGAAGGTGGATCTTCGCTCCTCGATATCCGTCATACGGGGGTTGTTGTCCTTGTGGCTAATTGGTTGCCATCTTGTTGGTTGTTTTCTTGCCGGGTGATGTGGGTGATGATATGTTGAAGGTTTAACCCACGGTGTCTTTTTCTTTAATTCACCCTACTGTGGTGCCTGTTGTGGTGTCTTCTTTTCCAATATGACTTCAACCACTAAGCCCTCATCTGATGTACCTGTAACCTTTTCTGCTTCAGCCTCTGTTTGTGTTTGATTGTCGATCATTAAAGGCTCATCATCTGATATGTTAGTCCCTGGAACATCTTCTGCTTCAGCCTCTACCTGTTTATTGATGGAAATATCCTGTAATGTAATTTTCTTCTTTTTATACCAGAGCTTCAGGAATTTCTTCTGCACATTAATATTGATAGTACCCGCAGATTCCATCCAAGGATATCCCAAAACAACATCCATATCATCCATCTCTGAAGTATAAAAATCACCATGCAACACATACTTATCCATAGAAAGCTTCAAATCCTTATAAATTTGAACAACTTCATCATCAACCTGTGTATTTTCAATTTGTTTTGCTGGAACTTGCAATTTTTTTTCCAAATTAACATTGATGAAATTATGCTTGCAACTAGGATTTATAGAAACAATGATCTTCTCTTTCTGAATCAATCCATGAACCTGCAATAAGGAGACACCTGTAGCAAATAACCCCTTATGTGTCTCATTCTCCTTTTTTCTAGCCCGAAACCATTTGTCCAAAAAGAGTTTTTCAAATTCTGCATCTGAAAGTTTGGTCAACTGCTTGTGGTCAAGTGATAACCACCATTTTTTAGCCTCATCTCTCATATTAAGCTTCATTGGAATCTTCCAATGTGTCCCATGTATGGACTTGTATCTCTGTATGAATTCTTCAATAGTAGGACTGTTACACAGTAATTTGTCACCATTGGTCACCGTCCCTGTTACCCCTTTCCCGCACTTTGGAGGACTCATTCCGGGACTTGTGAGCAGTGACATAACTTGAAAACACTTGCATTATGTTCCCCTAGGTATGGACTTCATATGCCTTGAAGACATCTCCTGCAAAATATCCTTAAAAAGTCCCCTTTTTCCATTAGCGCGGATCCACAGTGTATCACCCGCGCCAATGAAGGAAATTCTCCAAAGAGGGCGCGCTCATTGGCGCTCTGTCTCAGAGTCTTACCCGCGCTAACCAAGTTTGGAAAAATTTGTTAACAAACGCACGCCCGAGAGTTTTTTCCTTTCGACTCATGTGGCTTTTCAGGGATAATGTCAATCTCATGGATGTCGAGAATCATCATCCACAATAGCTTTTCGAGGATAATGCTTATCCCATGAATGTCTGGATTCATTGTATCTTTTCCTCCTCCTCCATCTATAAAAGCTTGTTCTGGTGCATTTGACAAGCTAGTTTTGAGTAGAGGGAGAATGATACTGTCAGAAGTCTGAGAAATTGTTGTTGAGTCTTCTTTGCATTCATAGTCAAAGAGAGAGAGAGGCTTGTTCCTGATCCCGACAAGCTTTGCAAGACATGTGTAGCTGATCACCCAGCCAAAGGAGGATTTGACGTCAGAACTTCGGTTGTATACTCCTTTGTTGATTATCAATAATAGATGACTATCATTATGGTTCCATTCTTGCTGTTCATTATGATGATGTTTGAATTATATCTTTTCTGACCGGTATATAATTGCATCTATTGGATTTTATGCGTGTATTTGTATCATTCTTTGCATGTGCAGGTGTCCATTCACGGGGATCGTGAGGATCGTGACCGACCGGAGCAAAGGAACGGGAGTGTCGACTCTTTTACAACACTAGCGTTGGAATCCAAGTAGGCTCTCATCATTTACCTTTAATTTGCAATTAGGAACCTGCGTGTTAGCATTGTTTGATTTTTGCTAGACCCGTTTTGGGCTAGTGGGATCGCCTCTGTCCGCAGAGGGGATTTACCTCTCCAACAATTTGGCGACTCCACTGGGGAGTTAGCTTGTTGTTTGATTTGTAAACCTTAGACGGAGCCTGAAGTACGGCCAGATAGCCTTCGAAACGCTATTGCTTTGCATTAGCAAAGTAGATCAACGCCACTTCAGTCAATCTCCGGTTTGGTTTACGAACTAAACAACTTGGAGTTTGTCTTGTCTCTTTGGTTTTCTCTTGTTTTCATTGCTTAGATAGTTTTCTGGTTTGGATTCTTTGCTGTCTCTTGCGGCTTGGTCGGTCTGGATACTGTCGATCAGACCCTAGACTGCTTGTTTTTTATTTTTAAGCCAGCAAACTTTATTAGTGCGATTTTTTACCTGACAGTCGCGCCAGTGGGCGCAGGTTGCACAAAAGCAACTCGCGCTAATCCCTTAATAGCGCGAGTTACAGACTGACAGTCACGCCAGGCCTGTGAACTTTGCCAGTTTGCTTGTTTGGAAGCCTTCTGAACTCGGATTTCTGTCTTTTCACATCTTTTTCAGCTACTGGAGTGTGTCAGAGCTATGTTTGACTGGTTTTTGACCTTCATCCTTCGGGTGTTTGCCTCTTTCCATCGATCTCATATCCCAGCCCTAGAGCATCTAGTGGCTTTGTACATCGAGCCTTCCGTGGGAGTTTTTGGTTCTTTGATTGTCCAGTCGACTTCTTGGCTGTTTTTTGCACTTGTCTAGTGGTTATCAAAACTTTTTATTGTGTGCTTCGAGCAATCTACCTATTGTTCGTTTGGATTTCGCTTGGCTTTGTTTGGGCTTAGATCACACAGCTCATTGAGGTCTTTGTGATTCTTCTTGGCTTGACAGATTGTCTTGGTGTTTCAGACTTGATTCTATTTTCATTGAGTGAAATTTGTCTGTTTACTCTTTGTTATCATCTCTCAAAATTTGTTTAAGTGCATTATGCCATAAAAAAAAAACAAGCATTGCATTAGTTAATGGAAGTTAGCATTCTTCACTGTTATTAGCAATTAGTCACTTAAAAAAAAAAAAAATCGTTTATTGCCATTAGCTGCATTAGAATCTTTGTTGATTGTTTGATGATCATTTTGTTTGTTTGAAAGATCTCAAATCTTCTGTAGTTAGCATTCATCGAATGGAATGATACATTTTGGCATATAGCTTGCATTTAGGAAATTGTGAGAGATCACATACGGTAGGACCTGAAAACTGAAACCTAATCAAAGATCAACTGTAAAACGAACTGAATGAATCTAAAAATGCATTGGAACTTAATGCATACATTCTAGAGGTCTAGGCTAGAGACGTGTTCCGGCGTCGTTAAACCTAGTCACTGTTGTTTCACATTATGGTTGGGTGATTCCTCCTTTTGTGACTCGATAGTGGTCTAGCACGGATTTGTGCTCCCACGTACCGTCGAGTATATGTGGAGACCCCACAAGGTTATCATCCTTTATCCACAGGAAGCTGTGTCTGCCGCCTTACAAGCCGTAATGCACTGAACACAACATTCGGGAAGATTGACTGTCGTGCGGGAAGTCCTTGGTTTTCATATGATTGCCAAGGTGTATAAGCAATTTTACGGATTGTTTGGTAAACCTTTTGCCTAGTTCTCCAGAGTAGTCACTTTTGACCATTTTTGGACTCCCTAAAAGAAAAGGTTCACCTGAGCATTTGTCACTTCGGGCTCACTAAATATTCGAAGGAGACTAGAGTCATCTTTTTGTCCTTTTCTCGACTCTTAAAAAATGAAAAGGTCAAGTTATGTCCTCGCGTCTTAAAATTTATTCGGCCACGATTCACATTTACCCGGTTAGATCTTGTTTGCGTTAGCTTGAGTAGGGTTCTTCCTCGTTTTTAATGGCAACCTTCCTCGAGTCTACCAGCCAAGGTGTTCCCCCGGATGGAAACCCTAGTCCATTTCCTTCTTTTGGAAATGTCGGTGCTCCGTATATGGCAACTTTGTCTTTGCCTGGGTTAACCATCGGTTTGCCCGTATGGTTGTTTTCAACCTCGGTGGTCCCGAGTGTGATGACTCCTGTTCCACCGTCTCCTCCACCCGAACAACATCATGTTGATTCCAAGGTGGACCTCTCCCCTTCTTCGCCTGTTTCTGCGTCCTCATCTTCTACTTCGCCTGGCGAAAGTCTGGATTCAAGTAACCAGGTGGCTAAGAAGAAGAAGAAGAAGACTCCTAAGCGAGAGGTTAAAAGTACAACTCAAGTCGAGCCACCTTCTGCTCCTCCGCGGAAGGTCAAATTTCCTTGTAGGTTGTGCAAGGAGGACCATCTTCTTCGCGATTGTCCTGGCATTCCCAAGGTCTTAGAAGTATGGTCTCGCGATCCGGCCCGCCCCTCATCGTCCTCTTGAGCTCACGGCGATGCTACCCTATCAACTGGAAATGGTAAGGGAAAATGGAAGATTCGAATCCCCTGTAGACTATGTGAAGGCAACCATCCCCTTCACCTTTTTCCGCTCATGGATAAAGCTTCCGTTGTTTTGGAAAGTCTTACAGCTTCCTCACCCCAACTTTCAGATGGTTATCAATGTCTCTCTGCAACTGCAGATCGTCCCCCTGTTGACAAAGAGATTGATTTAAATTCTTCTCTTGTCCAGGCCCCTCTTCCCGAACCTGGCTGTGCCTAGCCTGTTCTAGACCAACCATTGGTCGGAAAGAGTGTCGACTCGAGTTCACCACCCGTCAACCACTCTGTTTCGGAAGAGCATAATTCCCATGTTCTTCTCGTCTCCTCAGATTCTCCTGAGTCCGAAAATGACTCTCCTATCCCAGTTGCTCCCGCGAGTCCTGCTTCGGTCCCTTTAGAGCAGGGGGGCAATCATACGATTCCCCCACCAAGTAGTTCAGTCGTTTCCTTCGACTGGAGTCGTTTGACCACCTCCCGCCTTCCATACCATGTGCCTTTCTGGGTCAAGGTACACGCCTATAATAAAGCGATACCTGGCACTATTTTGGATGAGGGTGCATCTGTTAGTCTTATGCCTGCCACTACTTGGCAAGCTTTGGGTTCCCCACAGCTTGTGCCAGTCGCGCCGAATCTGACGGCTTTTGACGGAGGAACTAGTCAACCATCAGGGATCCTTCCAAAGTTCCCTATTACTTTGGGAGGCAAAACCGTCTATATAGGCGTATCGGTTACCCAAGGTGCATTAGATTTCAGTCTTCTCCTTGGCCGTGACTATGTATATGCCATGGGGGCCCTGGTCTCTTCACTTTTCCGTGTGGTTTGCTTTCCACACGATGGAATAATCGTGACTATAGATCAATTATCATTCGTTCGTCCCCGGGTGCCTCATGCGCAGTTGTCATCCCCTCCTGGTTTTCATCCACCAGTTGCATCTGCCCCACCACAGATCAACTATGTGGCCACCTATCCCGTGCCTGTATCCAGCGATGTCGCCGTCGTGCATAGTGTCCTGGGGGCATTGGGCCCTGACTTCCAAGATGTTTGCCTTCCATCGGGAGTGGCACTCTTGGGACCCTCAAATTCCTATTCATTGTGATGAAGTTCGGGCGGAGCATAGTTCCCTTTCCTATGTCAAGCTCCTTAAAAAATGAAACTGGGTATGGTCGAGCATTGTTCCTGATCTTGTGTCAAGCTCGTTACCAAATGAAACAAGGGTTATGAGGATAGTTTTTTTACTGTGTCAACCTCATTAAAAAATGAAACAACTCCTCTTTTCCCAATCGAGTCTTTGATTAAGATCTCGTAAAATCCAAGTCGAGTCTTTCACAGATCTCGAGAGTGAACCTTCATTCCATCCACCTCGTTGAATGCAATGAAGCTTGGGGGGAATGTACCTCGTTTGGCATTATTATGCTAGGGGCATGCGAACTTATAACAAGCATAGTTTTTCGTTTCAAGCTTGTGTAAACATGAAACTGAATCCAAGCACAATTCTCCATGGTTCAAGCTTGTGTAAAAATGAACCCATACCCGATTTACATCTCGTGATTTCCGTTTAACCGCTAAATTCTGTTAGATGAGCCTTGGTTGTTTCATTCCATCTCCACCATCTCTTTCGCTGATTATATGCTTTCACTTGGTTGTTTATCCTTTCCTGAGGAACCGCAGCGATGAGTGGTTTTATTAGCCAGCCTCTTGACCATTATATGTTTTGAGCAGTTCCACCATTACCGGAACCAGTTGCTCCCCGTTATACCACTCGTTCCTCTAGGACGAGTCTCCTTTAAGCTCTTTTCTGACTCGTAAAATATGAAAAGATTGCCGAGTACTTTTCCCTTTTTGACTCGTTAAAGAGAATAAAAATGGAGGTCTACTTTCAGCTCTTTTACGACCGTTTAAAGATGAAAAGATCGCCGAGTTATCCCTCTTGACTCGTTAAACATAAATAAGAGGCGGTCGTCTTTAAACTCTTTTCCGACCGTGTAAAAATGAAAAGATTGTCGGACCCTTGTCGTTTCAGGTTCATTAACGGTTACGAAATGACGTGATATCGATCGCTTTTTTACTTTTTCAGGTCGACGTCACTACACATGAAAAGTACTCCTCGATCATTATGGTCGGGCGGTTCTTTCGAGCATTGTTTTATACTTTTTCGGGCTCGAGAGACACAACTTTACGAAAAAGGACACCCTTGGAGTTTTCTTTTCCGCTGTCTTTTCAAACTCTCTAAACATGAAAAGACACCGAGTTCTTCCTTTGTCAGACTTGTTAAAACTTGATGACATTAGAGTCCGTCGAGATGACGTTACAAGCATATGCTATCCCCATCAAGCTTGTTAATAAAAATAACTGGGGTACTCGCCAGAAATGGTGGGGAAAAATGGAACCATAATTATTGTCGTGTCAGCAGTATGTCGCTCTTGAACATGGCACTTGTCTGCTTTCGTGTCTGGGTGGGGACATCTCATCTCGTTTTTCACTTGCCTCCATGGATTTGGATGATCTTGTTTGACCTCTCCTCTGCTCATTGCCTCGTCACCATGACCTCTGATCCATTGATGTCAAATACTGCCAATTCCACTGTCGTGCCGCCGATATGTTCAAGAGAAGTTGACCTCTGCAGAATAACAACCTCCTTCTGATAGCTCACACAATTTTGATCCACCACAATATTCTTTCTCTGTCTCGTGTCGATGATGTGGGAAACACTATGGCCCACCTTCGATCAAGGTCACTTCCTGTCGACTTCAACTCATTATCTAGGAAGCTGATCTAGAGACTCCTTTCCGGTGCCTTGGAGTCTGCATGCCTCAATGGCAGGTTCTTCGTGTTCGATGTGAGGTTTTCATCATTGGCCTCTGATCGAATGATTCTACGGGTGTTCGACACCAGCTCACTGATTCGCACGTCGTAGATTGTACCTATAGTACCTTGAGGGCCATTTTCATTATTGGTGGTACCTCTCGCATTTGTTAACAGTTTTCATTATTGACTGGTAATCAGACGATGTTCATGCATGTTCAACTTCAGCTCATGTATTCGCATGCTTGAACTTGTACTTTTGTTCGGGTCGAGATGGAGCGCAAGACCCTGGTTTTTGTCTGTTGGAATCCAGGCTGTGATTTTGTGGATTCTTGTTACATGACTCATTCACTGGATGGCTACGACCATACCTGAGTCTATTCATCGATCCTAACTGGATGGCTGCGCCCATACCATGGATCTAGATTATTATATACTCTGTTATGGATGGCTGTGACCATACCACATATATCATGTGCTTGAGCTATCAGTTGTATCTCTCTATGCAGATTCTCCGACGACAGCTGCATGTGTTCTTGTAAAGCATTTCACCCCTCTCTCTCTCTCGGGCCTCATGCTTTAGGGGGCATCTGTTACACAGTAATTTGTCACCATTGGTCACCGTCCCTGTTACCCCTTTCCCGCACTTTGGAGGACTCATTCAGGGACTTGTGAGCAGTGACATAACTTGAAAACACTTGCATTATGTTCCCTTAGGTATGGACTTCATATGCCTTGAAGACATCTCCTGCAAAATATCCTTAAAAAGTCCCCTTTTTCCATTAGCGCTGATCCACAGTGTATCACCCGCGCCAATGAAGGAAATTCTCCAAAGAGGGCGCGCTCATTGGTGCTCTATCTCAGAGTCTTACCCGCGCCAACCAAGTTTGGAAAAATTTGTTAACAAACGCACGCCTGAGAGTTTTTTCCTTTCGACTCATGTGGCTTTTCAGGGATAATGTCAATCTCATGGATGTTGAGAATCATCATCCACAATAGCTTTTCGAGGATAATGCTTATCCCATGAATTTCTGGATTCATTGTATCTTTCCCTCCTCCTCCATCTATAAAAGCTTGTTCTGGTGCATTTGACAAGCTAGTTTTGAGTAGAGGGAGAATGATACTGTCAGAAGTCTGAGAGATTGTTGTTGAGTCTTCTTTGCATTCATAGTCAAAGAGAGAGAGAGGCTTGTTCCTGATCCCGACAAGCTTTGCAAGACGTGTGTAGCTGATCACCCAGCCAAAGGAGGATTTGACGTCATAACTTCGGTTGTATACTCCTTTGTTGATTATCAATAATAGATGACTATCATTATGGTTCCATTCTTGTTGTTCATTATGATGATGTTTGAATTATATCTTTTCTGATCGATATATAATTGCATCTATTGGATTTTATGCGTGTATTTCTATCGTTCTTTGCATGTGCAGGTGTCCATTCACGGGGATCGTGAGGATCGTGACCGGCCGGAGCAAAGGAATGGGAGTGTCGACTCTTTTACAACACTAGCGTTGGAATCCAAGTAGGCTCTCATCATTTACCTTTAATTTGCAATTAGGAACCTGCGTGTTAGCATTGTTTGATTGTTGCTAGACCCGTTTTGGGCTAGTGGGATCGCCTCTGTCCGCAGAGGGGATTTACCTCTCCAACAAGGACCATCATCTTTCCCTGTAAAATATAGCATCTCCATGAAGAGGGTTTGAGAAAAATTCACTTACTTAGCGAAAATTTGAAATTGTCACAGTTTCGTCAATATTGCTCAGAATCCCTATTATGACCTGTTTTCAGAAATGGAACAATCATTATGCATTTGCCCATGTGATAGAAATCCTGATCCAGGCACTAGAATTTTAGATCTGCGCTGCAACTCTCCCGCCGTCACCAAAATTTCTGCAAAAAGAGCTGATTTTAAATCAGCGATATCTCCCTCATCCGGACTCCGATTCGACCGATTTTTTTGTTTTGAAATCGGGTATTTTTTCACATAGAATCCAGATCTACAATTAGATTTTGCAGATCTTGCACCAGGACATCCAGATCTGTGCCACAAACTCGCTGCCTTGAAAAATTGTCTGCAACCCCACTGATTTTTAGATCAGCGATATCTCCTTCATCCGGACTCCGATTCAACCGATTTTTTTTTTTGAAATCGGCTATTTTTTCACAAAGAATATAGATCTACAATTAGATTTTGCAGATCTTTCACCAAAACATACATATCTGATCTACAAACTCGCTGCCCCCGAAATCCTGCAAAAAATTAAAAAAAAAAAAAATTCTCCCCTTGTGCCCAAGAAAGTGCTCCGATGATGATCAAACCCTTAAGGTAGGGCAACACCATACATTCACTCCTTAAGGAAGGAGAATACTCCACAAGCCATATGCATGTTCATACAATAATCCTTCACTCTATTCCTTGACTATCCTCCATGTGGAGTCTCTAGCCTCTATATAGGCTTCATACATACAATACCATGGTTCCCTCATACCATCAAACTAATACCATGGGCCCATTACATTATTATTAACTACTTGTGGTCCCTTACATGATATGGGTTAACCACCTTATTTATTACTATGGCCCATCCCATTATTACATTATTACCTTGGGTACCTCCCTTGGTACCCCATATTATCCCCCCCTAGGTATATAACACAGGTACCACAAACTACCCATCGTTGTGTTGTGGCCACAACCACCACCCTATTAAAACTTTCCCTGGTAGCAATTTTGAATGGGTCCCCTAGAAGTTTGATCTTTCATCTCTCCGAATGATCTGTTTCATCCCAGTGATTTTAACTCTATGACGAGTCAAATTTTCAATTCCTAATGGTTGAGCCCCTTGAATAAATCTCTGTTGTATGGTTCACTCATGACCCAGCCTAGCCCTTCATTCATTCCCTTCATCAGGACTTTTCAAATCCTCATAAGCATCCATAGTACATTTATGCCCACGCACATAATCACCCCCACCCTCACTATAGTCGTTTGTGGACTTAACACACAAAACCTTCTATCACACTTCATTTCCATTTTAACTCTTTGCAATGAAAAACTTCACAAACATGCATAAATCACCCCTTTTCGCTTATCACACTCAACCTTGGCACATAACGCATACCATAAAGCATCGAACTCGACGACACTATTAACCATACTTTAAATATATGTCGGGTCCGAAGCCCCGTCGCATATCGCAATCGGCCAAGGTCTAAGGCATATATATAAGGTGCGCCACTATACTCCGGACCCGACGGCACTATTAACCATACTACATACATATGTCAGGTCCGGGGCCATATCGCATATCGCATATCGGTGGAGCCGGGGCGTTATACACAATGTGCGCGGCGATACGGCAGAAACATCGAGCTTATCAAATATGATATATATGTTTTCAGGTCCGGGGCCGTACCGCATATCGCAATCGGTGAAGCCCCAGGCTTGTGCATATTACGATATGCGATATGCCAGACCCGACGATATTTATAGGCCCTGATACATAAAATTTGAGGTTCGGACCAAGTGATCAGGGCAGAATTTTCTTTGTATTCCCATGTTTTCCAAAATTCCCGATATAACAAAGGGAGTGGGTTTTTGGTGTAAAAGGTGCGCCTGTGGGGTCCCGATAGTGTAATTGCACATCGGGGAAGTGGAAGGAATGGGTACTGCGACCCATGGAGGGGCCGATACCCGATTGCAATTAAGTGAAGCCCTCAAAAACCATGCCAAGCGTATGGATTAAGTGGGAAAATTGTGTGTTACATGTGTTTTGTGTGTAAATCCTCTTCTTTCACACTTGTTCCCTGTAGTTTTATAAAAGTTAATGAAGACAACATTTATGTTTTGTTTGAACATTTTTGTTATATTGTTCACAATCATGAAGCTAATGATAACTATCTCTGTAGGTGAGAAGTAAAAGACCCATGAGTGGAATCGAAGAGTCATGTATGCAGAAGCGTTGTGTTTAAAGATCCAGCCTTAGGCATTCCAGGTCGAAGTCCCATGCATTGCTTGTGCATTCTGAAAGAAAATTTGTCCCAGATTTCATCCTGGGGAGGCGACATACAGCTACCCTTTTTATCCACATCTGTCCACTTCCTCAGGAAATGAAGTGCTCCAGCAGAGATGTGTCAGCAGTTACGCTGACGATCCTATCTCTGTATACTCGATTTGTATATCGAAAACAGTGGGGGGAGATGAAGAGGCAGGGAAGACCAAGAGTCACGGGCTTTTGCATAAGTATTACCTCTGAAGATGAGAAAGGGGCTTTTTGATTTTAGGAAGAACAATTTTGATTATTGTGAATAAAAGGACACTATTTAGCTCAAAAACAGGGCCGGTGTTTTAGATTGATTTTCCTCTTCTTTATATGTTAAGAATTAGGATGTTGTTGTGAGCATAAATTAATGTGATTTGTGTTTGTTCCCATTGATGACTTACAGTTTATGATTAGCTTTGGTTGTTTGAATGTGATTCTTCATCATAGTTAATTCATGAGCAGTCCCTGATTTGAAACTATGTTAAACGTCAGTTGCAAGCTTTAATTTCATAAAAGGAATGTGTATTCCTGTATAAGTGATTGGATTGCAATTTAGAATTGATGCAACCTTGTTCTTATGTGAACCAGTAATTGATTCATTTAGACTTGGGATTCATATATGATGTTTAACCTCTCTTTCGTCATGCTCTTGTAGGATAGATTAGGATAGCTAGAGATAGATTATTAGAAGTAGTGTAGATAAGATTTAATACATAGAGGTTAGTTGTTTTATTTTGTTGATTTAATTGAAGTCTTCCTCCTGGAAGCAATCTATCAACGCATTTAATAGTTTACGGGGTCCCTTAAATACTGTTGGAACTAGCCATTCCAAACAAAAGTAGGTTGAATTGGGGCTTGCGATAAGGTTAGTTCCCCTTGTTGGTATATCGAACATTCGCCATGTCAACAAATTGGTGCTAGAAGGAGGGCCTGAACCGTCATCCACAACTTTTCAAGATTTCATCTATAAGTGCCACGCATGGATTCAAAAAGAGTAATACATGGATTTTGAAGGTTGAAAAGACCCTTCCTCTCATTCGGAAAAGCCTCATTTCGAAGAGGAGACACTGTGGGAGTATACTGTCACTCAGGAACAACCAGTTAGAAGACTTACTCGGGCTTACGCTCGTTCCCTATCACATCTCCCTATCTTTTAGTCTTTACCTCTGACAGCAAAAAGAAATCCAAGGGTCTATCACATAAACGAAGAGACATCTGTAGCCCCTTCTCTTGAAGATATTTTGCCTGATTCTTTGCAGAGTATCGACTATCCTTGGGAAGAAATTCCTGAGGGTTCCCCTTCTGAAGGCAATCCTTGGCCTGATTTGGAAAACCCTAATGAAGAAACCCTCAACCAGAACATCCCTATCCTTGATATGGCTAATATTCCTCCATTGGGTGGAAACCAACTCCCACCTCCTCCGGGAGCACTGCCTCCCTGGCTCGCTCAAGATGTCGTGGCGATACCTAGGCAACAACATCCCTTACCCAAGAATGCAAAAAAGGTACTGCCTAAATTTGACCCTGAGCAGGGAGAGACCGCTGAAAACCATATCAATTCATTCTTCCTAGCCGTGCGCATGCTGGGGGTAGCTGATGAAGATATAGTTTGTCGCCTATTCCCTTTTACCCTAACTGGTGCAGCTTCCACATGGTACTTTAGCTTGAGAATAGGATCAATCACTTCGTGGGTTGCCTTTCAACAGGCCTTTTTGGACAAGTATGGCGATGACAAAACCCCTGCTGCCTTAGTTCTAGAACTGTCCCGTTTGAAAATGGAAACCAAGGAGAAGGTTAAGGATTTTAATATCTGGTTCAACACCTTGTTCAACAGAATCCCAGCCACCGCTAGACCTACTGAGGAGGTGCTCATGGAATTCTACATCACTGCTCTCCCTGTCCCTACTGCGATGTGGGTCAAGAGGAGTAATGCACAAACCTTACAAGGTGTTATCGATGAAGCAGTAAAGGTCGAGAATGAAATGCTCAGTCTCACAGCATGCCACCCTACAACTGGAGAAAAGAAAGCCTCTCAAGCATCCAAGAAGAATAATGGGAGTGATAAAAAAGGGGCTGAAACCAAAGAAAAGGATACCACAGATGTAGAAGGTCTGCATCGGATCATTAAGAAGTTGACAAATACAGTCATCGATATGAAAAGGAATTATGGAGAGAGTACAAGTGGGAGTGTAGGAGAGTATAACCACAAAAAACCTTTCAAACCTTTCTATCATAAGAAGGTAGAAGGTGGTCATGGTCCACTTGCACTGCCTGCTCCACCTAATGAAGGGAATTTAAACACAGAAGAGCTCGCTCTTATCAGATCGCTCCTTAACCAAGAAGAACCTATAGTGGAGCTAGAGCTAGATCAAGAAGACGAGGAAGAATACCAAGTAGCAGAGCCCTTTGAAGAAGAATCTCAAATCAACGTACTGTGGGATTTATATAAAAATGAGAACAATGATGACCAAGGAGACAATATGGTAGAAATCCACACACAAAGCAAAGGGCCACTTGCAGGTGTGATGAAGCCTGTGGATTAGACCAAGAAAGATGTCTGCCCTGTGAAGGCACCTGCTCCCAAAGTTCATGTTGAGAAGAGTAGACTTAGTGGTCAGTGCAAGAATACCCCTGTTGCGAACCATCCAAAGAAAGAATATGCATCTCCCATTGCAGCGAAGGCTACTCAAGATGGTAAACTCCCACCTAGGAATGGAAAAACTGGTATGTTTACTCTGCCCTATCCTATTTATAACATTGATTACAACATTGTGGATGATCTTAAGAAATCTAGGGCTAATATCACATACTTTGATTTGTTGAAATTAACGCAGCAAAGAGATTTGCTCCTGAAAGCTATGAATGAGAGAAATTCCAAAACTCCCACCATCCCAAGTGGCCAAACCATGAAGTCAGTATCCAAACCTGTCAACACCTCCATTGCAGCCCAAGTGCCATCAGCTATGGAAGCCACTTTGTCTAAAATGAATCGAAAACCCCAAGATGTTAGTGCAGCCATGATAGGGAGAAAATCAAAATCCATGACCCCACCTTTCCTTATCACATTTGAAATCCTCAACATGAATGTACACAATTGCCTGGTAGATTCCAGTGTCTTGTCCACCACTGTCATGCCTTATGTTGTTGCTAAAAGAATACATGCAATACCTGAGAAAACTAGGACTCGAATTATGCAATTGGACAGAACAAATGTGAAAGTACTTGGGGAGTTAAAAGATGTGTTGATTCAGATGGCTGCTAAACCATAATACACACAAGTCGTTGACATAGTGGTAGTCGACATACCCGAGGCTTATGGAATGTTGCTCAGTAGGGACTGGTCATCAAATCTGAATGGATATTTCTCAACTGATTGGTCCCATCTCTTGTTGCCTCAGAGGGGAAAAGGTGATATGTTGAGAGTTGATCGAGAAAGATACATGAAGTATGTGGTAACGGAACTAAACATCCCCAATGAACCTATGATGTTTACTAACTCCATCCTTGGGAATTATAGTTTCGACCTTTGTACCACTGAAACTTGTTTCGGAGAATTCCAGGCAGAAACAGTTGAAGAAACTGTGACAAACACGCAGTTGGAAGCTCTCCCCCATGATCCAATTGATGAATCATCTTGTATTATAGTAGATGGTAGGACTAATTTCGTAAGATGCAGTTCATTGAATGTAACATTAGATTCTATTTTTTGGATGCTCTATTTTGATGGCTCTAACTGCCTTGGAGGCACAGGCGCTGGAAACATTCTCATTAACCCGCAAGGGAACCAACATCTGATGGTCAACTGGTTGGAGTTCACGTGCACCAACAACACGGTAGAATGCGAAGGCGTGCTGCAGGGCCTCAAAAGGGCCATTGATATGCAAATGAAAAATCTTAAAGTTTTTGGCGACTCGCAGATAATTGTGGACCAGGTAAGGAAAAGGATGCGCCACAATTCACCACACCTGGTAAGGTACCAACATGAGGTATGGAGCTTAATTGACAGTTTTGATGCTTTTAATATTTCATACATACATCAAGGGAAAAACCAAGATGTCGATCGGATGGCTGGTATGGATGCAAAACTTTTGCCTAATCTTACATTGAACAAGAATAAATTTTATTTTGAATTAATTTTCAGACCATCCGTACCTGATAACATCTCAAATTGGCAAGTGTTTGAAGGTGATAATCAAATCCCTGAATTCCTGCATTGCGAAAAGGCATTCAAAAATACATTCATTGGTGAAAAGGAGCATAAGTATATACTCACAGTAACCAACCACTTCACCAGATGGACCAAAGCCATCCCGCTTCGGAAGGTTAATGAGGATGAGGTAATATCTTTTATGGAGAAATCTATTATCAACAGGTTTGGCATCCTTTATGCTCTCATATTTGATAATGCTTCTTACCTTTCATCTCTAAAATCGACTAGATTAGCTGTCAATAAACCAATCCGCATAAGGCACACATCAGAATATTATCCCCAAGGAAACAGAGAGCTAGTCCTAAACTGGGGCAAGATGAGTAAGCCGAAAGGTGAACACATGAAGTTTCAACACTTATGGCTCGGCCCATTCCAAATTAAAGAAAAAATTGGTCAAGGAACTTACAGGTTGAAAACGTTATAGGGAGAGACTGAAAATATCCCTGTTAATGGCTAGCATCTGAAGAGATACTTCTAGTAACCACCGCATGGTGGTTACCTCCTGAGTAGGTTAGAGTTCATTTCATTTTGTTGTTAGCTTAGTTGCATTTTCATCCTGTCCATTCCTGTTTTGCACAAAGTTTATTTTTCTGTTGTTTACAATTTTAGTCTTTTGCAGCCATCTGATTTCAATCCTCCATCCTTGTTTTACCTCTCAGATTTTCCCTCCTTCACCACATTTAGCGTTTTCCTCCCTCATTAACCTATTGATAATTCTTTTGTTTCTAAACCCATCATTACCTTGTAAATCAAACAAATTTTCAATCAGCCCATGAGAACCTAAAAATCAGCTGTGGAATTCAAACCAAAGCCACTCATTGGTATCTATTAAGAACTGGGTAAGATCCGTTGATAACTTGGATATCTGGAGCATGCAGGGGCAGTTTTATAAAACAAAAAATTTTGTAACCACAGCTAGAATGGCATGGAGGATGTTGCATTTTTAATAAATCCCACTCAGACCTAGCCTATGCTTGCCTGTAAGGTTTGCAATTATTCTCCATTGGTCCCATCCACCACACTAAATTCTCCAATACATGTCATCTACAAGTATACCTCCTTTCATGGGCTAAGCTCAATTGCATACACCCTGCGGAAAATCCAGTTGTGCTCTAGTCCTTGTGCCTGAAACCGGAAGGACTTATTTAAAAGAAAATGAAATGACAATTCCTTGTGCCAATCTGGAAGGATAGGTTGTTTGGGAATCCGGTTAGAGTAGGGACTGTTGTTGGGCTTAGAGTATCGGTTGACACAACAAGCCCAACCTTGCTTAAGCAGTTTAAAAATATGGCATGATCCATGACTGCGCCCCATTCAACCATATGAAAATATAGCACTGAAATTATTATACAAAGTGCAGATAAAAATATCTACATAAAGAGCTGAGGTACACACCTAAAACAGGTATTAGCATACCAGTGATGGCCCTAAAAGGATTTTGAAAGTTGGAAACAGGTAAAGGAAGGTCAATAAATCCCATAATACCACCATTGGAGAATTCCTGTCAAAACCCTATCAGTCAGTAGAAGTTATTTGTCTTTATCCCACCTAAAGCAATTAATGTTGAAGCAGAACCCATCCTGTCCATCTGTACAATTTGCATTTCAAGTTTACCTTAATACCCTGATGTGTTATTGATCCAAGGTATATTTGGAAATAAAGATAATTGGTTCGCCATTTATTGTGGCCACAACCACCACCCTATTAAAACTTGCCCTGGTAGCAAATTTTGAATGGGTCCCTTAGAAGTCTGATCTTTCATCTCTCTGAATGATCTGTTTCATCCCAGTGATTTTAACTCTATGACGAGTCAAATTTTCAATTCCTAATGGTTGAGCCCCTTGAATAAATCTCTATTGCATGGTTCACTCATGACCCAGCCTAGTCCTTCATTCATTCCCTTCATTAGGACTTTTCAAATCCTCATAAGCATCCATAATACATTTATGCCTGCACGCATAATCACCCCAACCCTCACTATAGTCGTTTGTGTACTTAACACACAAAACCTTCTATTGCACCTCATTTCCATTTTAACCCTTTGCAATGAAAAACTTCACAAACATGCATAAATCATCCCTTTTCACTTATCGCACTCAACCTTGGCACATAACGCATACCATAAAGCATTGGACCTGACGACACTATTAACCATCATATATATGTTGGGTTCGAAGTCCCGTCGCATATCGCAATCGGCCAAGGTCTAAGGCATATATATATATAAGGTGCGCCACTATACTCCGGACCCGACGACATTATTAACCATACTACATACATATGTTGGGTCCACGGCCATATTGCATATCGACAGAGCCTGGGCCTTATACACAATGTGCGCGGCGATACGACGAAACCGCCGAGCTTATCAAATATGATATATATGTTTTCAGGTCCGAGGCCATATCGTATATCGCAATCGGCGAAGCCCCAGGCTTGTGCATATTGCGATATGCAATATGCCGGACCCAACGATATTTATAGGTCCCGATACATTAAATTTGAGGTCTGGCCTAAGTGATCGGGGCGAAATTTCCTTTGTATTCCCACGTTTTCCAAAATTCCCAATATAACAAAGGGAGCGGATTTTTTGTGTAAAAGGTGCGCATGTGGGGTCCTGATAGTGTAATCGCACATCGGGGAAGTGGAAGGCATGGGTACTGCGACCCATGGAGGGGCCGATACCTGATTGCAATTAAGTGAAGCCCTCAAAAACCATGCCAAGCCTATGGATTAAGCAGGAAATTGTGTGTTACGTGTGTTTTGTGCGTAAATCCTTTTCTTTCACACTTGTTCCCCATAGTTTTATAAAAGTTAATGAAGGCAACGTTTATGTTTTGTTTGAACATTTCTGTTATATTGTTCACAATCATGAAGCTAATGATAACTATCTCTGCAGGCGAGAAGTAAAGGACGCAGGAGTGGATTCGAAGAGTCATGTATGCAGAAGCATTGTGTTTAAAGATCCGGCCTTAGGTGTTCCAGGTCAGAATCCCACGCGTTGCCTGTGCATTCCGAAAGCAAAGTTGTCCCGGTTTTCATCATGGGGAGGTGACACACAACCACCCTTTTTATCAACATCTGTCCACTTCCTCTGGAAATGAAGCGCTCCAGCAAAGATGCTTTCTATGCGTCAGTGATTACGCTAACGATCCTATCTCTGTATACTCGATTTGTATATCGAAAACAGTGGGGGGAGATGAAGAGGCAAGGAAGACCGAGAGTCATGGGATTTTGCATAAGTATTACCTCCGAAGATGAGAAAGGGGCTTTTTGGTTTTGGGAAGAACAACTTTGATTATTGTGAATAAAAGGAGACTATTTAGCTCAAGTACAGGGCTAGTGTTTTAGATTGATTTCCTCTTCTTTATATGTTAAGAATCGGGATGTTGTTGTGAGCATAAATACGAATGTGATTTATGTTTGTGCCCATTGATGACTTACAGTTTATGATTAGCTTTGGTTGTTTGAATGTGATTCTTCATCATAGTTAATTCATGAGCAATCCCTGATTTGAAACTATGTTAAACGTTAGTTGCAAGCTTTAATTCCATAAAAGGAATGTGTATTCATGTATGAGTTATTGGATTGCAATTTAGAATTGATGTAGCCTTGTTCTTATGTGAACTAGTAATTGATTCATTTAGACTTGGGATTCATATATGATGTTTAACCTCTCTTTCGTCATGCTCCTGCAGGATAGATTAGGATAGCTAGAACTAGATTAGAGTAGTTAGAAGTAGTGTAGATAGGATTTAATACATAGAGGTTAGCTGTTTTATTTTGTTGATTTAATTGAAGTCTTCCTCCCGGAAGCAATCTATCAATGCATTTAACAGTTTATGGGGTCCCTTAAAACCAGTTGGAACTAGCCATTCCAAACGAAAGTAGGTCTATACTATGTAAACTTTGAAACGGGAACTATAAACTTAAAACGGGAACTCTGGCCAAAAAACCCTGAAAAAACATCAAAAACAGTGCTAAAAACGAAAAGTGTTGATTCTAGAATAATGTCTTTTTTTTTAGGGTAAATTTTCAACATGTTTTAAAAATAGCGGTGAAAACCAATTTTTTGTGCAAAAAATGTCCAAAAAACACCCTCAAAACGAAGTGTTGATGTTTGAATAACATATATATATATATATATATATATATACACTTTTTGCAATGGTAAATTTTGTGCAAAAAACACCCTCAAAACTAAAAGTGTTGATGTTGGAATAACAAATTTTTTTTCAAGGGTAAAATTTCAACATTTCGAATTAATAGCGTAAAGTATTTTATCATGACCCCGAAAAACATTAAAATTTCAAAAATAATAATAATAATTTAAAACAATGAAAAAAAAAAACAAAAACAAAAACAAACAAACAAACATAAATAAAAATATATACTAATAAAAAAAAAAAATCAATCATAAAAATGTAAAAAACAAGAAAAAAAATTAACCTATAAAAGATAAGAATTAAAAAAATAGAAAAAAAATTACCAATTATAAATAAATAAATAGTAAAAAAAAAACATATTAAAAAAAAAAATGCACACGCACACACACATTAAAAATTAAAAAACTAGAAAAAAATTACAAATTATAAATAAATAAATAGTAAAAAAAAACATATTAAAAAAAAAAACACACGCACACACACATTAAAAAGAACTATAAAATTAAGTAGGTAAAAAATAGTGAAATTAAGATTAAATGATGATTACTTTTATATATATATATAAGAGGCAAAAAATAAATATTTTTTTTCTTTCAAAAACCATAAAAGAATTTGGGGAAAAAACAAAATTAAAGAATTTATATATATAAAATTAAGTAAGAAAAAATAGAAAGATTAAAAAAATCATTAACACAACACACACACACACAAAAAAAACTAACTAGATTAAACAAAAATAGAAAATTAACAAAAAAATAAATAAAAACTAGTAAAACTAATATTAAAAGCATTTAGAAAAAACTAAAAAGACAAAAATAAGCTCAAATTATTAAAAAAAACAAAAAAAAAAACCTAAAAAAAATATCAAAATTTTAAAAATATAGGGTAAAAAAAATTAAAAACAAATAAATAAATTTAAACTTAAAAAAAAGAAAGTGTTTTTGATTAAAAAAAAAAAAAGAATAATAATAATTAAATTTTCATTATTTATTTAAAAACAAACCAAAAAATAAATTTTAAATATAATTTTGTTTTTAAAACGAAATTTTGTTTTTTTATTTGAAAAAAATAAAAAATTATTAAACAATTTTAATAAAAATTATTAAACGATACGAAATGTATTTAATAATTTTTTAAAAACATATTTATAATTAAATATTTAATAATTAAAATAATATATATATATATATATATATATATATAAACGTTTTTAATTATAAATATGTTTTTTAAAATTGTTTTTATTAAATATTTATTAATAATTAAAAAAATAAAAAAATTATTAAACTATATATATATATATATATATATATATATGAAATAAATAAATAAATTTCGGCCTACGGTCGCGCCACCACAGGCAGCGGGCAGGCCATTGGGCGATTCCAGGAATCGCCCAATGGCCCGCCCACCGCCCGATGGTGGCGCCACCGGGCGGCGAGCGGGTCGTTGGGTGATTCCGGGAATCACCCAATGGCCCGCTCGCCGCCTGGTGGTGGCGCAGCCGTGGGCCGAAATTATTATTATTATTATTTAAAATAAATAAAATAAAATAAAATTGTTTAATAATTTTTTTATTTTTTTTAATAAATATTTAATAAAAACATATTTATAATTAAAAATCAAAATTGTTTAATTTGGGTGGAGGGCCACCATTTTTTTTAACACTAATATTAACTTTTTTTTTTAATAGTTTTTTAAATTTTAAATTAAAAAATTAAATTTGTTTTAAAAAAATTAAAATATTTTTTATGATTTGTATTTTTTTTTAAATTGTTTAAAAAAAGGTGTAATTTTTTTTTTTCCAAATATAAAAGGTAAGTTTTATTATTATTATTATTATTTTTTAAATATAAAATGTAGGTTTAATACTTTGTATTTTTAAATTAAAAATAATAATAATAATAATAATAAATGTTTAAAAAAATTATAATTTTTTTTTAATAAAAAAAAAGATGGTTTAAAAATAAAAAATAAAAAATTTATTTATTATTATTATTTTTTAAATAGAATATGTATGTTTAATAAAAAATAATTAGATGTCATTTTGGGATTCAACTACGTTAAGTAAGTCATTAACGTATGACCATTTCCATGAGAGGTAGTCGTAACTGACTAATTTCTCATGATTTTTGAATAGCTCACTTGACACTCATTGCATCGGGTGATGCTCACGGGGGTGAAGAAGTGGGATTGAAACTAGTGAAATGAATCACATAGCGTCAATCATCACTTCCGGGGCTTTCACCCGGTAACCAGGACTTCCCGGGAGGTCACCCATCCCAGATCGCCTCTGGCTCAAGCGCGCTTAACTGTGGAGTTTTCCCCAAAATCAAGTCCACTTAGCTTGCTACCCCATTTGCAAAACCTTAGCAAGTATTGTGCCTCATGAACCATTCAAGTAGAGATCCCTTCACTCTTTTTGAATTTAAGTATTAGGGGGTTTACGCAGTGCATTATATTAGATGTCATTTTGGGATTCAACTGCGTTAAGTAAGTCATTAATTACATTTTTTTCATTTTTTTAATAAAAAAATACACATTTTTTTTAATATTAATTTTACCAATTTTTTAAATTTTTTTGTTAATTTTCTTTTCTTTCTTTTTTTTCCCCTCCGCCCCTCCAGTTTTTGCTAATGTTTTTTTTTTTTTTTTTTTCACTTATATATATATATATATATTAATTTTGTTTTTTTTTTTTTTTTTTTTCAAATTCTTTTATGGTTTATGAGATAAATTTTTTTTTACATATTTTATTTTTTATTTTTGTCTTTTATATATATATTTTTATATTTGTTTTTTAGAGACATTTATTTCATGTGGATTGAAAATTTAATTAACCATGTATAAATATGTAGAATATCTAAAATGCAAAATATCGACCTTCTTCTTTAAATATGCAAATCAATAAAAACCTCATTACAAAAAAAATAAAAATAAAAATAAAAACAAGAAAGTATGAAGAAGAAGGCCACTTCCAAAATTATTAAATTTACAAAATAATTATTTACATTTCATACATTAGAAAATTTAAAGTCAAAAAATAGGGCTTTTAAAAAAAGGGTCTGATGCAGAATAACCACTTTTTTAAATCAGCATGAAAATCACTACCATTCTAAAACACAATGTAAATTAAAAAAAAATTAAAGTGCCCAGTGCTCTAAAAAAAACATGTGTGTTATGCATCACCCCTTTTCAAAATTGGGTCACTTTTTTGCTATCTCTACAAAACGGGTAACAGTATCAGTTCCAGTTTCAAAGTTTACGTTGATTCTAATTGGGGCTTGCGATCGAGTTAGTTCCCCTTATTGATATAGCGAACGTTCTCCATGTGAACACACTGATGTCACCATGCAAGCGATGAGGGTGAAATCCAGTGCGAATTGTGACGAAAAATCTTCACCTGCCGCTCCTCTTGAGGGCTTCTTACCAACCTTCTTGTGCGGACACTTTGTAGCATAATGTCCCAGATCATGACAGTGAAAACATTTAATCTTCGACATGTACTTCCTCTTGCCGTGACTGGAATCTGATTTGGAATGGGATGAATTCCCCTTCCTTTTCTTCGCCTTTCCAGCTAAGGGCCAATTCTCCTTATCATCATGCTTAGATGAGGATCCATCTTTGGTGTTCTATCGAATCTCTTCTTGTACTAAGTCGGACCACAATTGCTCCCACTCTGGTAGCTTCTCTCTCCCATTAATTGAGTCTTGGTTACTGTGCCAGCTCTTGGGCAGTCCTAGAAGTGCTAGACTCACTAGATTGTCTTCAACAACTATAACACCAACACTTCCAAGATCATCCCGAAATTGGGTGAACTTGGTCAAGTACTTCAGTATTTTTTCACCCCTTTCCACTTTGATCTTTCTGAGCTTGTCCTTCAGCGCCAGCTTCTTGTGGTCATTGTTGTTTTGAAACAAGTTTTTCAAGGCTTTTCACATTGTAAATGGAGTTTACTTACAGTGGAGGTTCGAGACAATATGATCTCGAACTCCTTCTAAGATAATCCTTCTTGCCTTTGCCACACACTTTCTCCACTCTGCCAAATCCTTAGCATCACTTGGCTTAGGAATAACTCTATCTATGAATTGTTAGGCATGTTGTCTTCCAACATTGCCTCCATCCTATCCTTCCAAATAATATAGTTCGAACTACCCTCAAGGGTATATTTGAGTCTCAATCTGTAGAACGACATCCTGCTGGCTCTAAAGTATGATACTACAAATGTGATTTCTCCCGCAAAAGGCAAACTCGTATTCTCCTCCTCTAATGGATTTCAGCTCTGATACCATGTAAAAATTTCTTGTAGATTCAAACTGAAGATTGTAATATGCTAAAACAGTTGACTTGAATCTACTCTACTCATCAACGGAAAAAATAATTGATTGATGAAACCACGAAGCATAAAAGAGAAATAATTCAATCACATAACACAATATTTTTTCGGGGGAAGCCACAACTGAAAAACCCTTGTCTCTGTATATTGCATTAATCAGAAAATACAAGAATATTATGTTGAAAATACCAACAAGAAATTCTAAATATAGAAGTGCTAAAAATATCATTGCTATAAATAGCATTTCGAGATACATTCCAATTTTAGTTAGTCCCTGAATTAAAATGAGAATTTGATCTTAGCAGTTGTTTGAAAAATAATTAATTAATTCATCTTGAGTTAATTAGTTGGAGAAAATCAAACATGAAGTCTATGTGAAGACATGCAACAATTTCCCATTTGATTGAGGAAGTTATCCCTTGATTAAGGAGATCATGATGAGTTGTAGTTTGAGTTGTAATTAGTTAGCTCAGTTAACTAAGTTAGGTCCAGTTAGATTAGTTCCAACAATTTGTTGAACTAATTGTGAGTTCAGTTAGTTAATGCATGCATGCATGTAACTACTGCACTTCATATAACTGAATATTCTCTCATAAATAACTCATGCATGTCAGTTCAGTCAGAGACCCAGTTGAGATCAGATGATGGGACAGTGTACTATCAGTTGCAGGAATATTCCATTGAGGATATCTCTTGCACGCAGAAGGAATTCATTCCTTGGAGATTGCGCAATTACTTCTGAGTTTGATGAGTTGTGTGAGAGGTGAATTCACATAGGTGGCAGCCAGAGGACCCAAGAGAAATTCTGCAAGGAAATAAGAGGCTTGGAGGACTGAAGGAAGGCATATGTTGTGTCTCTTAAATCTATGAGCAGCATTGAGGGATTGTATTGAGAGCTGGATAGCTTGTGAGCTAAAGCTTTGTGTAATCCGGAGATATTTCCACTTGTATGATAATAAGAGATCGGGGCTTTTTAGCTGAGGCTTTCCCTAGAGTATTCTTCGGTGTTCATGTGTGATTGTACTTCATCTTTTATATGTGTTCTATTTGATCTTGCTCAAAATCGATTAAGCTTCCAAAAGTTTGTTTGTAGAAGCAGATCAAGTATTTTGCTTTAGTATATTGCGTTATTAGATGATCTACAGTGGGAATTTCTACATGGTATTGGAGCAAAGGTGATCAAAGCGAAGAACATTATACAAAGAAGTTCGAAGTTCGAAGTTTGAAGTTCCTGATTATAGAAATCGAATTCTTATCACGTCTCAAATTTCACCAATGGTGTTCAATGGTTTGAGACTCGAGTATTCCCTTGATGGCTCTCGAATTATATATCCTGGAAGGATCTCATGGAAGCGGTATTAGAGGAAAATGGTTTGAAGGACTTCATTGATAAAGAAGTCCCCAAGCCAGCAGCTAGTAATGCCTGAGAATTGGCAGAATGGAAGAAATATGTGGTTAGAGCGAGGACGATTCTTTTGGAGGGAGTTCGAGACCACATAGTCTCAAGTCTCCATGGGAAGGAGACACCATTTTCAATGTGGAAAACATTGAAGGATCTATATCATAACAACAACAATCAGAGGAAGCTGGCGTTGAAAGACAAGCTTCGGAAAATCAAGTGTGAAAAGGGTGACACGATCTCTACATATCTGAACAAGCTCACCACCTGCAGGGATGAGCTTGGAAGTGTAGGGATCACAAAATCCGATGATGACATGGTGAGTCTTGTTCTCCTCGGTCTTCCTAAGAGCTGGCATAGCTACCAAGACTCGGTAAATGGAAGAGAGAAACTGCCAGATTGGGAACGACTTTGTTCAGATCTGATGCAGGAGGAGATAAGGAGAAGCACTAGAGATGGATCTTCATTAGAGCAAGATGATGAGGAAAATATAGCATTAGCGAGTAAGGCAAGGAAACAGAAAGGGGAGGCATCCCATTCCAAATCCAGTTCTTCCCATGGTGGGAAGAAGATTGACAAATCGAAATTTCAATGCTTTCATTGTCATGAGGTGGGCCATTATGCTACGAATTGTCCACAGAAGAAATCCAAGAAGGGATCCTTGAAGGGATCAGATGGTGAGGCACTGGCCTCACAGTTCGAATTGGATTTCACCCTCATTGCATGTATGGTTTCATTGATGGTGGGGTGTGTTTGATACTTGGACAGTGTAGCTTCATTCCACATGACCGACGACAAGAATCTTTTCAGTACCTTGGAGGAGAAGGACCTCCAGATGAGCATCGAGATGGGCGATGATGGAAAGTATCGTGTTTCAGGTGAAGGTGCAGTTATGTTTCAGAGGGAGCATGGAGTCCTCTCACCCTGACTGATGTAAAGTATGTGCCTGGTCTAAAGAATAATCTTATGTCCATCGCTATGTTGGAAGAAAAAGGCTATGATGTAGTCTTTAGTAAAGGAAAGGCATTCCTGAGGCATATCAGCACTGGACAGACCAAGAGGATTTGGATTCGAGTAAAGAATCTCTACAAGTTGGAGGTAGACAACTGTGCTGCATTGAGTTCCAAAGTAGAGTTGGTGCAGAGCCAAGATATTGGCGAGCTATGGCATAGAATATTGGGCCACTTGCACCATGGATCCTTGAAGATCATGAAACAGATTTCTACCGGACTTCCCAAGGGAAAACTAGAGAAAATGGATACATGCAAAGGTTGTACCTTGGGTAAGTATGCAAAATATTCCTTTCAGGATCAAGACAGTAGAGCTGGAGCAATCTTGGAGTGAGTTCATATAGATGTGTGTGGACCATTCTTTACAGCCTCCATCCCTAAACAAAGGTACTATGTTATTTATTGATGATTTTTCTCATAGATGTTGGATCTACTTTATGCAAAAGAAGGATCAAACCTTCTCAAGGTTTTTTGAGTTCAAAGCCTTGGCAGAGAAAGAATCTAGAAAGAAAATAAGGGCCTTGTGAAGTGACAATGGTGGAGAGTATGTCTCCCAACAGTTTAAGGACTTCTGCGCAGCAGAAGGAATTAAACGGGAGTTGACGGCACCCCATAATCCACAGCAGAATGGGGTGGCCGAAAGGAAGAACAAATCGATTGTGGGAGAAACTCGGGCGATGTTGCATGACCAAATCCTACCACTTCATACGTGGGCTGAGGCATGCAATACAGCAGTATACTTGCAGAATAGAAGCCCGCATCATATACTGGGAATGAAGACACTAATGGAGGCCTTTTCCGGGAAGACACCAGATGTGAGTCACTTCACGATCTTTGGATCATCGGTTTATTGCCATGTGACCAAAGATGCCCGGAAGAAGCTAGATCCAACAGCTGAGTTGGGGATACTTGTGGGGTACACTGATACACCCCACAACTATCGGGTGTTCTTGCCTACCAGTCAGAGGACAGTGGTACGTAGAGATCTGAAGTTCGATGAGCAGAAATCCATGCGAGTATCACTTGAGAGGGAGCTCAAGTTGCATGCAGAGGAGGAACTTTTAGTTCCTAAGGAGGAGGAGCCTTAGACTAATGCGGAGCAGCCGCGTATAGAGGATCCGAGAGTGGAGACATCCACTCATGCAAAGTCTTCCAGAGATGGGCGAAAACGCTCAATGGAAGCTGACAAATTGGTGATGGATGCGAGAGAGAATGTGGGACAACCATCTTCTCAGTGCAGACAGAGGAGGTCACTCAAGTGGTATATTGGTTACATGGCCCTGGCTGGGGAGTGTGTAGAGATCGAACTTTCTTCCTTTGAGGAAGCAGTGCAGCAGCCAATCTGGGTTGATGCTATGGTGGAGGAGTACGACTCCATCGTTCGGAACAGTGTTTGGGATGTTGTCCCAAGACCAGAGGACAAGCCAATAATGAGTTCCCAATGGCTTTAAAAGGTAAAGCAAGCAGTTGATGGGAGTGTTGCGAAACATAAGGCAAGGTTTGTTGCCCGTGGTTTTTCACAGGTCGAGGGGATCGACTATGATGAGATTTTTGCTCTTGTAGCAAGGTACTCTTCTATCATATCGATGTTGGCACTATTAGCTTAGATGGGTTGCAAGATCCATAAGATGGATGTGAAGATTGCATTCCTCAATGGCAAGATTGAGGAAGAGGTGTACATTGAGCAGCTAGAAGGTTTTGATACCTTCGATTGTGAATCGCATGTGTGCTGACTCAAGATAGCTTTGTACGGGCTGAAACAAGCACCTTGTGCTTGGTACACCAGGATCAACAGTTATTTCATCGAGTTGGGCTTCACAAAGAGTGAAGCAGATGTGAACCTTTACCACATCATGGTAGAAGGTAAGTCATTGATCATTGTTCTTTATGTTGATGATCTAATATTGACAGGTGATGATCAGTTGATCCTGTCTTGCAAGGAGGACCTTGCAAGAGAGTTCAAGATGAAATACATGGGTCTTATGCACTCCTTTCTAGGCATGGAAGTGTGGCAGAAGGATGGGGAAGTGTTTGTGTCTCAAGGCAAGTATGCCAATGAGATACTCAGGTGATTCCACATGGAAAAGTGCAAGCCCATGCAAACTCCTCTAGCAGGTAACTGGAGGAAGGAGGATGCTACTTCAGGTGAGGTAGTAGTTGCTATTGTTTATCGATAGCTTGTGGGTTCATTGATTTATCTAGTGAACACACGACTAGATTTGTGCTTTGCGGTGAACTAGCTAAGTCAAGCTATGGTTCAGCCTACCAAGCTGTTTTGGAAGGCAGCGAAGCATGTGTTGAGATACCTTAGAGGCACATCTCAGTATGGATTGTGGTACAAACAGACAGAGGGAGTGAAGCTTCAGGGCTTCACAAATTCAGATTGGGCAGGGAGTCCATCAAACTATAAGAGCACTTCAGGAGGAATTTTCAACCTTGGTTCAGCTGCAGTTTCTTGGTACAGCAAGAAATACAGGTCAGTTGCACTTAGCTCAGCAGAGGTTGAATACATGGCTGCCAATCAGGCAGCATGTGAGGCCACTTGGATGCGAAAAATTCTAGTTGGATTGTTTGGTCAGAGGAAGGATCCAATTGTGATCTATTGCGATAATCAAAGTTGTATCAAACTATCTGAGAATCTGGTATTTCATGACAGGTCTAAGCACATCGATATATGGTATCATCATCTTTGAGATTGTGTGGTGAAGAGGATCATGTTGTTGTTGTATGTTTCGACCGAGGAACAGGATGCAGATATTTTGACTAAGGCATTGTCAAAATGCAAGTTCGAGTTCCACAGAGACAGGATTGGGGTGACAGATAATCCCTTTCTTGTTGAGAGGGAGTGTTGAAAATAGCAACAAGAAATGCTAAATATAGAAGTGCTAAAAATATCATTGCTATAAATAGCATTTCGGGATACATTCCAATTTTAGTTAGTCCCTGAACTAAAATTGAGAATTAAAATTCGAATTTGATCTTAGCAGTTATTTGAAAAATAATTAATTAATTCATCTTGAGTTAATTAGTTGGAGAAAATCAAACATGAAGTCTATGTGAAGACATGCAATAGTTTCCCCTTTGATTGAGGAAGTTATCCCTTGATTAAGGAGATCAGGATAAGTTGTACTTTGAGTTGTAATTAGTTAGCTTAGTTAATTGAGTTAAGTCCAGTTAGAGTAGTTCCAACAATTTGTTGAACTGATTGTGAGTTCAGTTAGTTAATGCATGCATGCATGTAACTACTGCACTTCAGATAACTGAATATTCTCTCATAAATAACTCATGCATGTCAGTTCAGACAGAGACCCAGTTGAGATCAGATGATGGGAAAATTTATTATCAGTTGCAGTAATATTCCATTGAGGATATCTCTTGCATGCAGAAGGAATTCATTCCTTGGAGATTGCGCAGTTACTTCTGAGTTTGGTGAGTTGTGTGAGAGGTGAATTCACATAGGTGGTAGCTAGAGGACCCAGGAGAAACTGCGCAAGGAAATAGGAGGTTTGGAGCACTGAAGGAAGGCATATGTGTGTCTATTCAGTCTATGAGCAACATTGAGGGATTGTACTGAGAGTTGGATAGCTTGTGAGCTAAAGCTTTGTGTAATCCGGAGATATTTCCACTTGTATGATAATACAAAGATCGGGGTTTTTTAGCTGAGGCTTTTCCCCAAAGTATTCTTCAGTGTTCATGTGTGATTGTTCTTCTTCATCTTTTATATGTGTTCTATTTGATCTTGCTCAAAATCGATTAAGCTTTCGCAAGTTTGTTTGTAGAATTAGATCAAGTATTTTGCTTTAGTATATTGAATTATCAGGTGATCTACAGTGGGAATTCTACATATTGCAATGCTTTTCTCAAGCCCAAGCAACCTCTGCACTATCTCAATCTGTCTCACTACTTCCCAGACAAGCTCAAGCCAATACTTAGCCAATTATGTTTCCTGCCAAGCTCCTATTTCATTGCACAGTTTCCTAGGGAATTAGCCAATATTTAATTGGGAAATTCCACAAATATGAACTGTGCAATACTCATAGGCCTTCCTCTAATTACAGGCACCACCTGTACAATTCAGATGATTATACAACTGATAGTATATTGTCCTTGAACTCCAATATCAATTGGGTCTTTCTTTGATATGACATGCATGAGTTAATTATGAGTGAATCTTCAGTTTACTAGTTGATCAGTGTTGGTTAGACCCCGCTACTGCAGGTTACACCCCACTACTAGATCTTCCACTAATTCCTCCATCAATTGGAACTGGTTTAACGTACTTTAACTCAGTTAGACTGAATTAAATAATTACAACTCAAAATAAACTCAACCAGGGCTCCTAAAAATTAGGAGACACTCTACATGTCTCTAGTTAGACTCTCAACATGAATAACTAAGTCAAATTAACTTAGTTAACTATTACAAGTTGCTATGAGAATTGGAATTACAATTTAATTCCTAATTCAATTCAAGAATAAAATTAAATTAGGATTTTCTTGTTGTATTTTCAACAGAAAGAGTTACTTATCAAATAAAAATCTAGAGTTGTTGAATCATTACTCTTGCAAATTGAAGAAATTAAGAGAATTCAAGAAACCTTAAATCAGCAACTCGGTGAAAAGATTCAAGCAAGTGAGAGGTTGGAAAGAGAAATTGTTTTGCTAAGAAAAGAGCTAGAAAAGGTGAAAACCCAATTGAGCTTCAATCAGAAGTTTGGAAAGGGGATTGATAATTCAAATGAGCTTCTGGAAGCACAAAGAGTCTCTACTAATCGAATTGGCCTTGGATTTGAGGTTGAATCTAGCTCAGCATCACAATTAAAGGGAAACAAGTTAATTAACATTGTGCAAGAAGCCATAAATGGTGAAAAAGAAGCACCCACTAATGAGTCTACGTAGAAACAAAAATACAAAGGTAGAACGCAGTCCAATAACCAGGCAGAGTCAAACCTGCAGCAACGCAATAACAAGAGATTTTTTTCTCAGCAAAAGAGCAATGTTGGCGAGGCAAATTGAAATACACAGAGGGAAACCCAACAAAGATTCAGTAGTCCATGTGCTCCCAGGTATGTAGACATATTTCCAAGCTATTGCTTTACATGTACCAACTATGGACACAAATAAGCAAACTCTAGGGTAAATATATCATACATACAACTTATATCAAGAAGAATGAATTATCAGCATAATCAATCAATCGGATAGAGGATGAGAAGACTGACGTATAAAAATTCTTTGCTCCTTTTTTTAATTTAATTCTTGCTATAATTGTCAATATTTTGGGCATAGAGTAGCTGAGTGCAGATTGAGAAAACTAGCCAAGAGCCCAAAGTCTAGAAATAAAAGGAGAATTCAAAGAAGTGCTAAATTATTTGATATGTTCACAACAGAAGTAGTCATTGGTATGTGGAAAGTGGTTGCTCCAAACGCATGTCAGGAGACAAAAATCAGTTATTTACATGGAAACCAATTGAGAAAGGTAATGTGACCTTCAGTAATAATGCACCTAATAAGATTGTTGGAAAAGAAATTGTCAATCTATCAAATGTAAGAGGTAAAACCAAGAATGTCTTATTTCTTGATGGGTTGAAACATAGTCTATTCAGTGTGCCTCAGATGTATGACTAAGGCTACGATGTGATTTTCAAGGCTAAGAATTGTCAAATCAAGTCTGCAGATATTGGGGAAGTTGTAGATGAAGTTGTGAGAACGGACAACAATGTATATGTTCTGAAAGAGAAAACATAGAAATATTGCTTGTCAAATATTAATGAGAGTTGGTTGTGGCACATGAGTCTTGGACATATGAATTTTGATCAAATAGTTAGATTGGGAAAAAGAATGTAGTCAAAGATCTTCCAAAGCTCTCAAAACCTAAGCATACTACTCGTATGGACACAAGCATTAAGCTATTGCTTTACATGTACCAACTATGGACACAAAGAAACAAACTCTAGGGTAAATATATCATACATACAACTTATATCAAGAAGAATGAATTATCAGCATAATCAATTAATCGGATAGAAGATGAGAAGACCGGTGTATAAAAATTCTTTGCTCCTTCTTTGAATTTAATTTTTCGTATAATTTTCAAGATTTTGGGCATAGAGTAGCTGAGTGCAGATTGAGAAAACTAGCCAAGAGCCCAAAGTCTAGAAATAAAAGGAGAATTCAAAGAAGTGCTACATTGTTTGATATGCTCACAACAAAATTAGTCATTGGTATGTGGAAATTGGTTGCTCCAGACGCATGTCAGGAGACAAAAATCAGTTTTTTACATGGAAACCAATTGAGAAAGGTAATGTGACCTTCAATGATAATGCACCTAATAAGATTGTTGGAAAAGAAATTGTCAATCTATCAAATGTAAGAGGTAAAACGAAGAACGTCTTATTTTTTGATGGGATGAGACATAATCTATTCAGTGTGCCTCAGATGTATGACCAAGGCTACGTGTGATTTTCAAGGCTAAGAATTGTCAAATCAAGTCTGCAAATACTAGGGAAGTAGTAGATGAAGTTGTGAGAACGGACAACAATGTATATGTTCTGAAAGAGAAAACATAGAAATGTTGCTTGTCAAAGATTAATGAGAGTTGGTTGTGGCACATGAGTCTTGGACATATGAATTTTGATCAAATAGTTAGATTGGGAAAAAGAATGTAGTCAAAGATCTTCCAAAGCTCTCAAAACCTAAGCATACTACTCGTATGGACACAAGCATTAAGCTATTGCTTTACATGTACCAATTATGGACACAAATAAGCAAACTCTAGGGTAAATATATCATACATACAACTTATATCAAGAAGAATTAATTATCAGCATAATCAATCAATCGGATAGAGGATGAGAAGACCGATGTATAAAAATTCTTTGCTCCTTTTTTGAATTTAATTCTTCCTATAATTGTCAAGATTTTGGGCATAGAGTAGCTGAGTGCAGATTGAGAAAACTAGCCAAGAGCCCAAAATCTAGAAAAAAAGGAGAATTCAAAGAAGTGCTACATTGTTTGATATGCTCACAACAAAAGTAGTCATTGGTATGTGGAAAGTGGTTGCTCCAGACGCATGTCAGGAGACAAAAATCAGTTTTTTACATGGAAACCAATTGAGAAAGGTAATGTGACCTTCAGTAATAATGCACCTAATAAGATTGTTGGAAAAGAAATTGTCAATATATCAAATGTAAGAGGTAAAACCAAGAATGTCTTAATTTTTGATGGGCTGAAACATAATCTATTCAGTGTGCCTCAGATGTATGACCAAGGCTACGATGTGATTTTCAAGGCTAAGAATTGTCAAATCAAGTTTGCAGATACTGGGGAAGTAGTAGATGAAGTTGTGAGAACAGACAACAATATATATGTTCTGAAAGAGAAAACATAGAAATGTTGCTTGTCAAAGATTAATGAGAGTTGGTTGTGGCACATGAGTCTTGGACATATGAATTTTGATCAAATAGCTAGATTGGGAAAAAGAATGTAGTCAAAGATATTCCAGAGCTCTCAAAACCTAATCATACTACTCGTATGGACACAAGCATTAAGATATTGCTTTACATGTACCAACTATGGACACAAAGAAGCAAACTCTAGGGTAAATATATCAAACATACAACTTATATCAAGAAGAATGAATTATCAACATAATCAATCAATCGGATAGAAGATGAGAAGATCGACGTATAAAAATTCTTTGCTCCTTTTTTTAATTTAATTCTTCCTATAATTGTCAAGATTTTGGGCATAGAGTAGCTGAGTGCAGATTGAGAAAAGTAGCCAAGAGCCCAAAGTCTAGAAATAAAAGGAGAATTCAAAGAAGTGCTGCATTGTTTGATATGCTCACAACAAAAGTAGTCATTGGTATGTGGAAATTGGTTGCTCCAGACACATGTCAGGAGACAAAAATAAGTTTTTTACATGGAAACCAATTGAGAAAGGTAATGTGACCTTCAATAATAATGCACCTAATAAGATTGTTGGAAAACAAATTGTCAATCTATCAAATGTAAGAGGTAAAACCAAGAATGTCTTATTTTTTGATGGGCTGAGACATAATCTATTTAGTGTGCCTCAGATGTATGACCAAGGCTACGATGTGATTTTCAAGGCTAAGAATTGTCAAATCAAGTCTGCAGATACTAGGGAAGTAGTAGATGAAGTTGTGAGAACGGACAACAATATATATGTTCTGAAAGAGAAAACATAGAAATGTTGCTTGTCAAAGATTAATGAGAGTTGGTTGTGGCACATGAGTCTTGGACATATGAATTTTGATCAAATAGTTAGATTGGGAAAAAGAATGTAGTCAAAGATCTTCCAAAGCTCTCAAAACCTAAGCATACTACTCGTATGGACATAAGCATTAAGCTATTGCTTTACATGTACCAATTATGGACACAAAGAAGCAAACTCTAGGGTAAATATATCATACATACAACTTCTATCAATAAGAATGAATTAACAGCATAATCAATCAATCGGATAAAAGATGAGAAGACCGACATATAAAAATTCTTTGCTCCTTTTTTGAATTTAATTCTTCCTATAATTGTCAAGATTTTGGGCATAGAGTAGCTGAGTGCAGATTGAGAAAAGTAGCCAAGAGCCCAAAGTCTAGAAATAAAAGGAGAATTCAAAGAAGTGCTACATTGTTTGATATGCTCACAACAAAAGTAGCCATTGGTATGTGGAAAGTGGTTGCTCCAGACGCATGTCAGGAGACAAAAATCAGTTTTTTACATGGAAACCAATTGAGAAAGGTAATGTGACCTTCAGTAATAATGCACCTAATAATATTGTTGGAAAACAAATTGTCAATCTATCAAATGTAAGAGGTAAAACCAAGAATGTCTTATTTTTTGATGGGTTGAGACATAATCTATTCAGTGTGCCTCAGATGTATGACCAAGGCTACGATGTGATTTTCAAGGCTAGAATTGTCAAATCAAATCTGCAGATACTGGGGAAGTAGTAGATGAAGTTGTGAGAACAGACAACAATGTACATGTTCTGAAAGAGAAAACATAGAAATGTTGCTTGTCAAAGATTAATGAGAGTTGGTTGTGGCACATGAGTCTTGGACATATGAATTTTGATCAAATAGTTAGATTGGGAAAAAGAATGTAGTCAAAGATCTTCCAAAGCTCTCAAAACCTAAGCATACTACTTGTATGGACACAAGCATTAAGCTATTGCTTTACATGTACCAAATATGGTCACAAATAAGCAAACTCTAGGGTAAATATATCATACATACAACTTATATCAAGAAGAATGAATTATCAACATAATCAATCAATCGGATAGAAGATGAGAAGACCGACGTATAAAAATTATTTGCTCCTTTTTTGAATTTAATTCTTCGTATAATTGTCAAGATTTTGGGCATAGAGTAGCTGAGTGCAGATTGAGAAAAGTAGCCAAGAGCCCAAAGTCTAGAAATAAAAGGAGAATTCAAAGAAGTGCTACATTGTTTGATATGCTCACAACAAAAGTAGTCATTAGTATGTGGAAATTGGTTGCTCCAGACGCATGTCAGGAGACAAAAACCAGTTTTTTACATGGAAACCAATTGAGAAAGGTAATGTGACCTTCAGTAATAATGCACCTAATAAGATTGTTGGAAAAGAAATTGTCAATCCATCAAATGTAAGAGGTAAAACCAAGAATGTCTTATTTTTTGATGGGCTGAAACATATTCTATTCAGTGTGCCTCAGATGTATAACCAAGGCTACGATGTGATTTTAAGGCTAAGAATTGTCAAATCAAGTTTGCAGATACTGGGGAAGTAGTAGATGAAGTTGTGAGAATGGACAACAATATATATGTTCTGAAAGAGAAAACATAGAAATGTTGCTTGTCAAAGATTAATGAGAGTTGGTTGTGGCACATGAGTCTTGGACATATGAATTTTGATCAAATAGTTAGATTGGGAAAAAGAATGTAGTCAAAGATCTTCCAAAGCTCTCAAAACCTAAGCATACTACTCATATGGACACAAGCATTAATCTATTGCTTTACATGTACCAACTATGGACACAAATAAGCAAACTCTAGGGTAAATATATCATACATACAACTTATATCAAGAAGAATTAATTATCAAAATAATCAATCAATCGGATAGAAGATGAGAAGACTGACGTATAAAAATTCTTTGCTCCTTTTTTAAATTTAATTCTTCCTATAATTGTCAAGATTTTGGGCATAGAGTAGCTGAGTGCAGATTGAGAAAAGTAGCCAAGAGCCCAAAGTCTAGAAATAAAAGGAGAATTCAAAGAAGTGCTACATTGTTTGATATGCTCACAACAAAAGTAGTCATTGGTATGTGGAAAGTGGTTGCTCCAGACGCATGTTAGGAGACAAAAGTCAGTTTTTTACATGGAAACCAATTGAGAAAGGTAATGTGACCTTCAGTAATAATGCACCTAATAAGATTGTTGGAAAACAAATTGTCAATCTATCAAATGTAAGAGGTAAAACCAAGAATGTCTTATTTTTTGATGGGTTGAGACATAATCTATTCAGTGTGCCTCAGATGTATGACCAAGGCTACGATGTGATTTTCAAGGCTAAGAATTGTCAAATCAAGTCTGCAAATACTGGGGAAGTAGTAGATGAAGTTGTGAGAACGGACAACAATGTATATGTTCTGAAAGAGAAAACATAGAAATGTTGCTTGTCAAAGATTAATGAGAGTTGATTGTGGCACATGAGTCTTGGACATATGAATTTTGATCAAATAGTTAGATTGGGAAAAAGAATGTAGTCAAATATCTTCCAAAGCTCTCAAAACCTAAGCATACTACTCGTATGGACACAAGCATTAAGCTATTGCTTTACATGTACCAACTATGGACACAAAGAAGAAAACTCTAGGGTAAATATATCATACATACAACTTATATCAAGAAGAATGAATTATCAGCATAATCAATCAATCGGATAGAGGATGAGAAGACCAACGTATAAAAATTCTTTGCTCCTTTTTTGAATTTAATTCTTCCTATAATTGTCAAGATTTTGGGCATAGAGTAGCTGAGTGCAGATTGAGAAAACTAGCCAAGAGCCCAAATTCTAGAAATAAAAGGAGAATTCAAAGAAGTGCTACATTGTTTGATATGCTCACAACAAAAGTAGTCACTGGTATGTGGAAAGTGGTTGCTCTAGACACATGTCAGGAGACAAAAATAAGTTTTTTACATGGAAACCAATTGAGAAAGGTAATGTGACCTTCAGTAATAATGCACCTAATAAGATTGTTGGAAAACAAATTGTCAATCTATCAAATGTAAGAGGTAAAACCAAGAATGTCTTATTTTTTGATGGGCTGAAACATAATCTATTCAGTGTGCCTCAGATGTATGACCAAGGCTACGATGTGATTTTCAAGGCTAAGAATTGTCAAATCAAGTCTGTAGATATTGGGGAAGTAGTAGATGAAGTTGTGAGAACAGACAACAATGTATATGTTCTGAAAGAGAAAACATAGAAATGTTGCTTGTCAAAGATTAATGAGAGTTGGTTGTGGCACATGAGTCTTGGACATATGAATTTTGATCAAATAGTTAGATTGGGAAAAAGAATGTAGTCAAAGATCTTCCAAAGCTCTCAAAACCTAAGCATACTACTCGTAAGTCTTGTCAGTTGGGTAAGCAAGCTCGAATACCACTCAAGTCCAAAGAGAGCTCATCAACTAAGCCATTGCAGTTAGTACATATGCACTTGTGTGGTCCAACAAGAACGCAAGCACCCACAGGTAAATTGTATTTAATGTTTATCATTGATTATTTCAACAAAATGATGTGGGTTTCTTTTCTTAGAGAGAAATCAGAAGCTTTTGAGAAGTTTAAATACTTTAAAGCCATGGTTGAGAATGAGACTGACCATAAAATCAAAGGCATAAGATCTGATAATGGAGGTGAATTTACTTCAAAATAATTTGATGACTTTTGTAAGAAACATCGCATCAAAAGGAAGTTCATTATAGCAGAGACTCAACAACGGAACAGTGTAGCAGAAAAAGAAAATAGATTTGTGCAACAGTTAGCTAGAGCTATGATGGATGAAATGAATGTTAAGAGTATATTTTGGGCAGAAGCCATTCATACAGCAGTAGTGATAGTCAACAAATCTCACTTCAGAACAATGATAAGGCTCCCTATGAGCTTTGGTATAGCATACCCGCAATAGTCAAGCATTTCAGAGTTTTTGGAAGCAAGTGCTACATCAAAAGGAATGATGACAAGCTTGGTAAGTTTGATGCAAGGGTTGATGAAGGTATTTTTCTTAGATATTCTCAAAATAGGAAGGGATATAGATGCTACAACAAGAATACCAAGAAGATTATTGATTGTATTAATGTCAACGTGGATGAATATGTTGAATTTGAATTCAATCATCTAGAATATAATAGCTCCACTGATCTAGTTGAAAATGATGAGAAGAATGATGAGTCACCTTCAGATGAAGACAATGAAGAGCGCCCCAGTCCTCAAGCCAAATTTCCTTCAAGGTATGCAAAAACACCACGTAATTTATCAATTTGTTGGTGATTTAAACACAGGTGTACAAACAAGAAGGAAGTTGTTAAATCCCCCTACTCAAGCGAATGTAGCTCTATTATCCATGAATGAACCCAAGGGTGTTGCGCAAGGAATCCAGGATCATAATTGGTTAAAATACATACATGAAGAACTGAACGAAGTAGAGAAAAATCAGATTTGGGAGCTTGTTCCTATACTAGCAAACAAGAATGTCATTGGCATGAAGTGGGTTTTCAAGAATAAACTGAATGAGAATGGAGAAGTGGTAATAAACAAGGGAATATTAGTGTGCAAAGGCTATGCTCAAATCGAAGTTTTGGATTTTGATGAAAATTTTTCTCCTGTTGCTCGATTAGAAGCTATTAGAATTTTTTTGGAATTTTCTTGTTTTAAGAAGTTCAAGATATATCAAATGGATGTCAAATATGCTTTTCTAAATGGAGAATTACAAGGAAAAGTTCAAATAGAAAAACCAGATGATTTTAAGTTGTTAGATCAGCCAAATTATCTTTGCAAGTAAAAGAACACCTTGTATGGTCTCAAGTAAGACCCAGAGGCTTGGTATTCCAAGTTGGATAGTTACTTTCTCAAATTTGGTTTCAAAAGAGGTGTCATTGATAGTAATTTAAATGTTAAAGCTAATGATAAAAAATTAATAGTGGTGGTTGTCTATGTTGATGATATTATATTTGGAAAGGATTCAAATCAACTAGCATGCAATTTTGTAGCTAATATGAAGGTCGAGTTTGAGATTTCTATGCTTGGAGAGATTTCTTATTTTCTTGGATTATAGATTGCATAAACTCCCAAAGGGATTTTTATCTCACAAAGAAAATATCTCAAGGAAGTATTGAAGAAATTTGGCATGGAGTGTTCTTTGGTAAGCACACTAATGGTTGAAAGTTGAAAGGTTAGCAAGACTGATGAATCACCAGAAGTGGACCAGACTTTATACATATCTATTATTGGAAGCCTCTTATATTTGACAGCCTCAAGACTAGAAATTATGTAGGAAGTTGGTATTGTTGGAATATTTCAAGTAGCCCCCAGACAGAGCCATCTTCTAATAGCCAAGAGAATTCTCAGATATCTCAAAGCCACAATGGACTATGAACTTTGGTACCCAAGAGGTAAATATTTTTCACTAATTGTTTATATTGATACTGATTGGGTAGGTGATGTAAATGCTATAAAGAGAACTAGTGGTGGTGCATTCTTTCTTGGAGAATGTCTAGCTTCACAGTTGAGCAAAAAACAGACTTCAATCTCACTATCTACCACTGAAGCAGAATATATAACATCGGCTTCTTGTTGCACTAAACTCTTATGGATAATCATCCTATTCCTATTATTTGTGACAATACAAGTGTCATCAGCATGTCAAATGATCCCATAATTCACTCAAAGACATAGCATATTCCAATCAAGTACCACTTCTTGAGTGAGAAAGTTGCAAATCAAATAGTCAAGTTGGAGTATGTATCTACAAAAGAATAGGTAGATAATATTTTCACCAAACCTCTCCCAAGAGATCAATTTGAGCATTTAAGGCAGAGACTAAGAGTAGTTCCTTTTGCCTCCCTCCATTAGATCTTCCTTAAGAGGAAGAAAGGCATCCAATAAGAAATCATCATATAAATATGGAGTTACCAAGTCCACATGATCCACATGACAGGAGGAGATTGATGACTGGGGGAACATGTTCCTGTATTTTCCATTGATGTCAATGGGGGAGTAGTATTGGTGATCAAACAACAAAATAATAACTTCAAACAAAGGGGAAGAAGTATGTTGATCAAATAAAAGATGGAAATAACATCAAACTAAGGGGAGATGTCTTGAAAAGGAGAAGTAATCCACAGCAAGTTAGAAGTGCATTTAAGGGGGAGCAACATCCAAAGGAGGAGAATATGATGATGCACACTTCGTTTCTTTATGGTGTTGATTATGTTTGATCAAGGTGTTTCCATCAATGCGAATGGGGGATAATGTTATAAATGTGTTGCCATTGATGGAAAAGGTGATTATGATGAAGGCAACAATAAAGATGATTACAAGAGCAGCTCAAAGAATGGTAAATTTAAATTTGGTGATGATGTAGATACTTTGAATCTATTTCTAGCTCATAAGATCTCTTCAAACATAGTTGGGACCCACTCAGATGGATAGAGATATGAAAGAGATTTCTAGTGGTATATGGAAGTTCAAAAATGGCCTTCTGGATCACAAATTAGAGCTAGCCAGAAAAGGGACCCCAAAGTCAAAGATTGCAAAGCTAAAGTGGTTAGAGAACCTTTGGAGCAAGTTAAGTTTGGTGCATTCCCCAAACACAACAAAGTGTTTGGTGGAGCATCTATCCAAACGATCAGGTAAATGTGGCAAATATGAAGCGGCGGGAAGCTTTTTTATTGTCTCGTGATGGAGCCCTTACATAACATGCAATCCTAATAGGAGTCTTCCCTGTAAGGCTCAAAGTTGAGAGAATAAGGGAGCACCTGGGATGGTGTAGGCACCGGGAAGATGTGGCCTGACAACATGTAGTGGAATATTTTATTATTAGCATGGAGTATTAAAGCGGGAGGTCCCAATGCTAGTTCATCCCAACGGGTAGAACACCGGAAGGTTTCAAAAGTGTTTGCAGGTGTTAAAGCTTGGGATGACGCAAGCCCAACCTGAAAGGTCCTTCCCAGGAAGGTAAATGTGCAATGCAATTTTTAATGGCCCAGGATAATTAAGAGTCAAGCAGTTGTGGCAGTTTCAGAGATATAAAAGGGCTTGAACTCAATGGTTTTTATTAAAACCTTAACAAAGAAAAACATTGAAAAAACATAAAGGCCCGAGACCCTTTTCTCTCTCCTATCTGACAGGCACGTGGCAACATTTTGTTGGCCCATGATGATGTTAGCATGATGACATTATCGAGGACACGTGGCATGAAAATTCAACACTTTTGGGTACCTTAGTGGGCCATATCTGAGTGACATGTGTCACCACTCAGATGGCATCGCGTAGCATTGGTGACATTAGCATGACGACAGTCCTTAAGGGCTTACTCGAAAGGAAAATCCTAGAAGGCAAATACCATAAGGTAAATCATAGAAGGAAAATCCCAGGAGGCACTACACCAAAGAAAAAACAAAGATGCACAAAGAAATGAGGCCAAGGTAATGGGCCATGAAGACGGAGTCTTTGTCGACGGGTAACAATTTTGTCAAACGATGGAAAAGCACGCCCATGTCATGGTTTTTGTGGTGTTTCTACGTGTGCTTGAAGTGTTTCATTACCCCTCGAGGCTATAGAACAAAAGAGCACCAAGAAGGGGCTTTATGCAGTATTGGCGCTCAGACCTAATGGAAGGATTTTTATGAAATTGTTTTATAGATAAAGCGCTTTGGCCTATGTATTAGAGCCTAAAACGTAAGTAGGTTGGCAACTTAGATTTTTATCATGGAGTGCTTTTTTGTTTAGCGCAAAAACACATATTTGGAAACATTTTATATATAGCCTTCGGGATTTAGCATGGATGATTTGGCAACTTGGAATTTGGCAGTTATGCCAAATATAAAAAGAGCACTAAATTTTAAAAACAAAGGCATGAATGATTTGGTGGATCCAATGGCAGCTTGGATATGTTTAGAGGAAAATTTGGTCAAAATGATAAGTTTGGAGAATAGGAGCACTGCTAAATTCTGAAATTTTCCATAATAGAAAAATTAAGTCGTTAGGCTCAGTTTTTCAAGCAAAAATAGGTAAGGAGAGTTTTAAGACTTCGAGAGCAGATTCAGATGACTTGATAGAAGTAAGACAAAGCCAAAAAAAATACTCATGCAAGAACCAAAGTAGAAGATAACAAAAGCTTCAATCCCAAAAATATCAGTTCAAATTTCTTTATAAGCATAGTCGAATTTGCAAAGAGTAGGTGAACAAAGGTTTGGAATTGTGTTGGTGAGATGTATTGATTTTGTTGGTTAGTATGGTAAATTGTTCAGTAATAAGATATTGTTGAAGGTGTTTGTAATGGTGGTTTTGGTGAGTGTTTGAGAGACAAATTAATTTACTTTATAAAAGGGATTGGCTTCATAATTTGAATATGAAAATTATATCAAAGATGAATCATTGAGGTCATGCAAGCTGTAGCTTGTAATTTAGGGGTTGCAGCTCCTTCCAGTAGTTATTGGTAAATACTTAGGGGTTGAAGTTCCTTTCAATAGTAGTTGATAAAACCAGGGGTTGTAGCTCATTTTAATTGTAGTTGATAAATCAGGGAGCAGTTGCTTCCTACTTGTTGTAGCCAGAGAACTTCGTAACAACAAGTAGTAGCTTGCTCTTATGAAGAGATTGAAGAAAAGTTTGAAGATTATGTGTAGTATTGGTGCTAGTTATGTTGATTCCTTTCATGCTCATATGAATTCTTCGTATCTCTTGGTGTCCTAGTTTCATTGCAAGTGAAGGAAATTTTTAAAATTCCTATAATATTGATTCACCCCCCCCCCCTGCCTTAGTATTGTCCTGGTTTCTAACAAGATATAGCATTTGCATTGTGTATGAAGAAATTTTTCAAATTTTATGCTATGGAAACATCTTTTCTTCTCTTTCATTCAAGTCCTCATCATATTTGAGCCTCTTCCCATCTTTAATCAAATTGGAAAATTCATTGTATATGTGGGCCCCATCAATTCCATAAGTGTAAGAAGAGTCAACTTAAATGGGAAATCTAATATCTCCAATAGTGTGGGCTTCCTTGATCAAATACTTGCCCATGATAGATTTTTTTCTCCTTTTCAAATGATGAATCTACTATTATGAAGGTTTGTTATCATGTTTGTGTTGCTTCTTCAAGATCCTCTATGATTTCAATGTAGTCTTTAAGTGCAACTTTTTGGAGTTTTCGGCGTATTTCTAGTTGAAATTTGGTGAAAACACTTGTGGCCAAATATTGATTTGTGTTATTAAAATTGGTTTTTTGACTACATATAGGGATTCAACATCCTCAAAAACCCCAGGGACACTTTGATTGTGAAGAGTTTACCCATCAAACTTGTGATTTCAAATAATCCTTGCCAGATTCTAGACAAATTACATTAGAAGATAAATCGGAAATCTTTCCAAAAAGTCGCACTTAAATACGACCCAGATTTCAATTGGGTCCTTTGGTCAACCTACTATTGATTTCTCTTGCACTCATTTTTCTTCCTCCCGTATCCTTTAGTATCCATATATAAATTTCTATGTGCTAGTGCAACACATAAAACAAGGCATGCGAGGTTTAGTTTTGAAAATTAATCAAATGAGTTAATGGATTCCTTCTAGCAATTCAAAATGAAAGCTAGATGCAAAGAATTGAATTTTTAGATCAAATTTAAAATTTGAACCTAAGTCTTCTTAGAAGATACAAAACTTCAAAATTAAAATGAAGTAGCAAAAATAGTGGATGCTCGAGGTAAGCTTTTGAAATCAATTTGTAGGGGAAGACAAAAGAAATTAGAGTTACATGCAAGTGGCCCATGTTGATTGCTATATCATGCTTGTGATCTTGTTCTCGCAATTTTGAAGTCTTGTCTTTGTGTGCATGAATTGTTTTCGCTTTGTGAACATCGGTCGTATTCACACACAAAGTTGCACACATTGTCACTCAAGTTTTGTCACGGTCATTCGAAGATCTATCTCAAGTGTCGCACTTGTCGCTCTTAACCTTTAAGGCAGTCTCACTGAGCACATGTTTGTCTTGTTGGTTTGAGGTGCCCTGTCATCGAGTCATGCTAAGTGTGTGATCACAATGGCATGTATGCACAAGTCCACTTGCTCTCACACTTAACCATTTTTCCCAAAAATATATCGACCAAACAACCCTCCTTCAATCGGACCCCAACTGAGCTACACCACGCAGTCTCAGCTCTCAATGACCCTGCTCTACTGCCCAGAACTTTGCAAAGCTTGAGGTTATCCTTTGGGGCAGCCTGCACTACGCAATCCTGGAAGTGAGCAAGTTGACTGTCTCCTAGAACTGCGCAGAAGTTGTCACCAAGTCCAATCCAATATGTGCTTCCCGCGAGATCACTCATCAAGCCTCCCTCTAGTCTACCAAAAAACCTGAACTTCATTGTGACCTGGGGCTACACTGCTCCCCAAAACTGCGTAGAAGTTGCCAGCAGCCTACCCTGCACTATCTGTAGAAACTACACAGTCATGTGAGTCAAGCCTCTGTTGCCTGTCACTTCATTGTTCCAAGGAATTATGCAGATTTCACTGGCAGGCCGCCCACTAGCTTTCCCTCTCTCCCTCTGAGAATTACGCAGATTTGACTGGCAGCCTCCTTGTTGGCTTGCCCTGCTCTCCCTATGAAAATTGTGTAGTTTTATCTGGCACTTTCCCTGCTGCCCCACTCTGCACTCATCTGGAAACTGCGCAACAACCCCCTGTCTGACATTGTCTCTCAAAAATGCACAGTTGTGACCAACAGCTCCCCGCAACCCGATCCAGTCTTGCTCTGGAAAACTGCGCAGAAATGTCTATCAATGCCTCCTGCTACCCGCTCTGTCTTCCTAAAAGAAACTACGTAGATTCCCAACTGGACCCCAAGATGACCCATCCAGTCCTCACCTTGAAAAATGCGCAAAATTTCCCACCGGTTCCTCCCAACACCCTTCCTTGTCTTCCTCCCAAAAACTGCGCAATTCTGCCCAACTAGGTTCTACCTTGCAGTTGTCATTGTTGTCCCGAATTGCACAAGTCTGCCTCCCAATGACATCTGCATAGTTTTTCCCGATAGTTTCTGGAGCCTCTCATCCCAGCCTGAGTTGTGCTCTGCACAGTTTCAGTGCCTTGTCCTCTCTCCCGGTCACCTGCACCTAAAACGGAAAACAATGCATCATGCTAGACTAGGAGATTTTTGGATTTGATGTCGTCTCATCATGAGTGATTGCAGGAATAGGTACATTGATGAAACATGGTGCGACGACGAACGGGATGAAGAAGGAGCGCATGCTAGAAGACTTGCTCGCAGTTGAACGAACGTATGAAGCACATCGAGCAGCAAGCGAAAGGGACACATACATGTGCACCATCAAGCAAAGACCAAGACCATCGAAGACCTTGCACACTTTTCCATGTGGAGGTGAAGACATGATACACCAAGAGCACACCCATCACTCAGCAGCATAGCAGCTCGACACGGACACCACAGTCAGCCAGTACATGTCAGCAGTGTCATGTTGAGTTGTGTCATGAGTTGTCTCAGCCACATCACTACTATGGGCCATACTTGTTGTAATCAAATATAATGTAATGTGAAAGTCCAAGAGACGCACATATGAAGTTAAAGAGTCATGTAAGTCGAAAAGTCACAGGAAATCAAACAATCATGAGGGAAGTCGAAGAGTCATAAGGGTCAATTATCCCCCCTTGGCTATATATACCCCCTCATTGTATGAAAAAAGGACTTTCCATCTTGGCTCCTCCCACATAGCCTTGAGAGTCTATAGTATGTTTTTTGAGGAGCGAGGAGTGGCTCTAATGCCCCACTACTAGGGCTAGTGATGTATGGTGTACAGATGTGTCTTGGAAATTTTGCTTAATTCAAAAGCCTGTCTCAAGCCACCAAGATTTCACGCATGTTTTGTATCTATTTGTAAGACTATTCTTTAGACATTTGTAATGCATGTTTGTTTAACCTGTACTAAGATAGTTGAACTAGTTCAGTTATTTTAGTACTTACATTGTTGAAGATGTGTTGTATTGTTTATCATTGTTGTCTCGTCCATGTGGACTACTCCGTTGGACATTAGACAGACCATCCTTGTGTTTTATTGGTTATAACGATCGTCACCCCTATGTGGACTACTCTGCTGGATGGTGTATGTGTTTTCCCTTGTACTTTGGTTTTAACGACTGCCACATCCGTTGTGGACTATTCCGTTGGATGCTGGATAGACCCTTGTTGTTTTTGCATGTGTCTCTCCCTGGGTGGTACTACTACCTCTCATTTAGAGGCTCACTTTTACCCTCTCCCTTACAGTAGGAGAACCCGGACACAAAGTTACATTACGCACTCCCCAAACATACTCACCGTGCTTTCTTGAAGTTACAAGCATAACACTCTTAGGTGCTGAATAGCAAGAGCTAAGGAAAATCTCTAAGATAATGGCAATCGGGCCATTGTACCATAAGAGATTCCCACACCAAATGGTGTGAGGTCTAGTTGGGGCTTCATACCGGGGAGATCCCCTGAATGTTGGCGGGCCCAGCACTGTCAACAAAGTGTCTTATGTACTAAATGGAGTATCCAATCAATAAAAAGGAATGAAACTTACAAAGTGCTTCTTTAGATTCACTGCACCTACTAAGAAGGCTTACCTGAGAAATAATAATGGGAAGACCAATATTTACAAAGACTAATTGACATCCCTCCCATTGTTAAGATGAAACAAACCTTTGTTTCTCAAAGCAAACTAGAAGGCCCAGTAGGTTATAAAGCCTCATCTCAACTAGAAAGGTTGGGGTTTAGATTCAATGTATACTTAAAATACCATTACTTAAGGTGGTCCCATGTTTAGTTATGTGAAGGAAAGGTGTTGGTCAATATTCAATGGCCTTTTTAATTCCCAAAGAAAAAACTAGATTCCTTAGCCATAATTGAAGGATAAACACTAACTGGTCATCCAAACTAAGATTGTGATTGAGAGAAATTTAGCCTACATTATCATACAACTTAGAAGGATGGAAACTAGAAAAAATCCAAGTATTTTAAGATGTACAAACTTTTTTATGGATACATATAGCTTTGACATAAGTTGAGTTAGTGACTCAAAAACTATTCTATGAATACTTAAGTTCAAGGAACCACTTGGCTTTTTTAGCTTGAGAATGTTTTTGGAACCCCTAGTTAACCCAAGAAGGCATTTTCTGCTTGGTCCCTTACCCTTGGGCAACTAGTCTTTGACTACCACTTAGTGCACCTTGGTGTCTCTCTAGCAAAAATGTCCTTCATATTATTATGTTAAGAACTGTGAGGATGTGTTTTGGTTTAGTGGTTAACAACAATCTACTTGCAACTAGGTTTGTCGTGTTCCTCCCCACAGTGATTTTCGAAAATGTTTCTCTTGTTAGTAACATTCTATAGCAAGCTTTAGAATTCCAAGCAACATAGAAACTCACGAGAATTTTAAGTGATTTTTCATTTACATGAAATGGAAGGATTCCATGTTTAATAAGGCATTGCCTATGAAATACTTCCCCTAGCATGGCAATTCTCTAATATGTGTCAACCTAAGTAATCATATATGGGTCCAAAAGGTTGACTTAGATATGGTGCACCTACACCAACTACAAGGGTCTTAGAGAAATTCCTATGCACTAAATAAGGAGGCCTCATCAAATCCAACCCATTATGTTTATTCCAACCAACCTCAAAGATGCAATGAGGGGCCACATCATAAAGATAGTTGAATTGTTTATGCAAGGCAAGAGCACTAAAGCAACTAGTCTTGCAACCCTCCACCACATCACTAGAACTACAAGATCTTATGAGATCCTCTTGTGATTTTGGAACTTAAAAGTTGCCCACACATGGAAATAATAATTGGGGGGCATTACTCTAAATGTTGAGCTAGCCAATGACTATTGGGGGTCACTCCCAAGTACAAATATGACCGCCCTCATGATGTGGGCCTCATCCCATTAACAACTTGATTTATGATTGTGGGTTTTTTCTTTGCAAGTCCTTATTGGATTATATGGTTATGTGCCAACTAGCCAATTCAGATTATTGTCATTTTATTGTATCCCCAAGTGGCATTTTTTCAATCCTATGATCTTGGATATTCATAGCAGTTATTAAGAACTCTTTATGAGATCAACAATCAACAATTTATGATTGATAGTTATGTTTAAAGTATTAAGAATTTTTTACAATGTTGGTATAAGTGTGTTATATTCACTTAAGTTGTTAGAGTATTTTCAATGAACTAAAAAAAACACAAAAACAAAAAAACGCTCGACTATGAGTTATATGTCGTATCTTGAGTCACGAAGTTAAGATATTTGATTAGAAGGTCAACTCTAATTAAAATTTTAATGAACATCCTAGTGATACTTGGCTTTCTATGTCTCTTGATAGTCTTCGAAAATTTAGGAGTAGACTCCTCGTAATGGTAAATGAAATTATGTATGATAACAAGATTTCACGAAAGAGCAGTAAAAATTGTGACAAATTTGCACCCTCATTAACAAACCATTGAGACTTCTAAAAAAAGAGTGTTATGTAAAAATAAGCAATTTATTCACCATAATTAGAATTAATCAAAATTTAAAATCTTAACGAGTCATAAAAGCAATTTGAGCACTTATCACTGTCACCCATTAACAAAAATAGTCATCGCAATAAAGAGTTAAGATGGAATCAAAGACATATAATCATTGTTCGTGAATTCCAACAAACAAGTAATTCCATAAACATTTCTTTGGCTTAAATGAAGATAACTTTTATTGTTTTTCCACAACCTAAACATTGAAAGCATTAAATGGCTCTCGCATCTTGCATGTTGGGAATTTCACAAATGAAACTTTTGATGTGTAGCTATCCAATTCAAAGAGGTTTTTGTTATGCATCATGTCAATTGGTAAGACAACTTAGACATTTTTTTCCATAAGTTTATGAAAATAGTTCATCAAGTTCACTTTGCATATCATCATTATCATCTTTTCCATTATGTTCCTCTTCTATCACTGCCAACATCACTGCTTAATGCATATGTGTGTGTAACGTTATTCATAAAATAACTGAAGTTGTACTAGATAAAATTTCCAAGATGTCTAACTATAAACCTTATAAGCATAGTTTATTAATAACATATTTGATTGTTACAATTGTGTCTAATTATAGGGTTGTGTCATTATTCACTTATTTATCAAACACTATGGCAATATTTATACCTTGTATATGTGTTTTCGAGGATTTCTCAATAATTAGAAATAAATAATTAAAAATCTAATCTGAGGCCATAGTCCACCCAAATGTCAAATTAATGTATGAGACGTTATTCTTTGTGGGACAAGGGACTCCCTCCATGCATGGATTTCATTACTTAGTCTACAAAACATTTGCTACCCACTCCAAATTTGCTTATGTGATATCCAAAAAGGAAACGTGTTTCTTCACCATTACACACTCTAGTAGCTTGTCATTAGTCACAAGGTGAGTTACACCTTTGCCAATAGTCAATGTCCTTATAGTCTATCTTTATTAGGTTTCATCTTTGACCATTAATTGTTTGAATTCCTCTAATGCTATAAAATTCTCTCAAAAAAATACACATATTCTCCTTAAAAATTCATCTCTTCAAGTATTTGGCACCTCCAAGAGATGTCATCTTCATAGGACCACACAAATTACAATACACAACTTCATGTTTTTCTCTTACATGTCATATGGAATCTATTACTAGCTTCATCTTGTTAAGAAATTGTACAAGCTGATAACTCAAGTGTTAGTTTTTCATACCAACACTTGTGTGATGTGTCCTCTAGTGACATGTGTAAGCAATTTTGCTATCATAACAAAAAAGTGCACAAACCATTCATCTATGACTTTGTTAGATTTTCACCTTGTTTCTTTTATCTCTAATGGGAAATCTATTCTCATCAACCAAGGTTTTCTTTGTGAATTAACCAACAAAAGTTGTTTTTTAAGTAACATATAATTGTGCATCTTCTTCATAACCCGATTAGACATAAATACATGCACAATACAACATCTTGCATATTGACTATTACCTAAAATAACAATAGTATTATTATCAATTATCTATACGTAAAATAAAGAATATATTTTTTGCTCTAGAAATGTCATCACATCAAGGGAGACGCAGAGTTCATTTAAAAAACTTACATTTTCCTTCTCATATATTTAGTGGCACATGAATCAATATAATACCATTGATCACTCTTCCTTGATAATGACAACATCATAAATGTAGCCTCTACATCATCTTTAATTGATCATGTTGACTATTGTACAATGCCTTTTTTATTACCTTTTATTTCACATATCCATATTTCTTATGTTTGATATGCTCAAATAACCCTACATCAATGTGCCATAATAGATCCCTCTTGTTGGATAATGATGTCCTTTAGAGTAATGATTTATGAAGTTATTGTTTGTTTGCACTATGACAACCTTCTTTCAACATCTTTGACAACATATTTTTGCATTTTTTGTGTACTTTTGAATTTTGGGTATAATATGTATTGGTTCATATTGGCTTTAATGTTGCTTGATTGATTGATATTTTGTAGTCTTCTTGTTCTTTACAACAAGGAACATATAAGGAGCATACCATTTAGCTCATGCATTAGACTAAGGCCACTCTAACAAAACTAAAACTAATTCTAAACACAAGAAAATACTCCGACTTGAAAGCGACAAATACAAATTCTCTATTAAATACATTTTAACTTCAACAATTTGTTGATCTCTCATTTTACTTAGTTTCTTAAAGTTCTTTGTTTCATAAGTAAAGACTTTTATCTCATTTTATGCTTCAAATTAACTCTTCAAGTATTCAATGCTTCCTTCTTCCTCTAAAGCTTTCAACCCCATAAAAAATGAATAAATTCATCACAAGAGTCACATTTATATTAACAATCACTTCTTTGTATTTATCTTCATATTATGTAACATTGTCATTTGGTGCTTCAAATAAACTCTTCAAGCATTCAATGCTTCCCAGAAAGCCTTCAATCCAAAAAAAATGAATAAAATCATCACTAAGTCATATTTTTATTAGCAATCACTTCTTCGTATTTATCTTCATATTACGAAACATTGTCAATAACTTTCGGGAAAAAAAAGGCTTCCCTCTTCATATTATAAAACATTGAAAATAACTTTTCTAAGTAAAAAACTGCTATCATATTTGGTGTTGTAAATAAACTCTTCAAGCATTCAATGCTTCCTTGGAAACCTTCAATCCTCATGAAAAAATTAATAACACTATCACCGCAAAACTATTTATATTGGCAATCACTTCTTTGTATTTATCTTTTTATTGAAACAATCACAATAAATTTTAGGTTTTAAGGTTTACTTTGTAAAACTTGATTGTGTCAATAAACTTGCACATTAGTAAAAGTATTAGTGATTTTAAATACCTAAAAGCAAAAAAACCAATTTATGCTACTTGCGCAAAGTGAAAATTGACATGCAAATATTTGTCTTTTTTTTAATTTCTTTGATTGATTTCTATTAATAGAAAAAGATATTGCATTGGAAACCTTTCATACTATCAAAAGAGTGTCCTAGAGGATCATAACTACAATTCGAGATAAACATAAACACATCAGAAACTAACAATTTGCAAAACTTTCCAGATGGGACTACCCTACTCGAATGCACAAAGGTTGGGAACTACAACACAGCCTACTAGGATCCTGTAATTTCCTTAAGGCTCTAACTGAGCCATGCAAAATGCCAGAATTAAAATACTATTGACAAAACATCAAAAGATTGCTTACAAAAATCTAGTTCCTTCCTACAGTAACGACTAACACGGATTGCATGGTGGACTTATTAGTCCAAAATGATGACTAGCGAGTAAGGAGAAGAGTTTAGTGAGCAGTGTTCTGAACTAGAGCATTGATCACTACAACCTCCTCCTTATAGTCATTGGAGCCAATTTGAGTCTGAGACCACAAAATATTCCACTCAAATCAATCTAACCACTAGATCATCCAAAGTATACCTGATGTCCCTCAAGATTCTCTTAATCTCCTCCTGACCTGCAAAGAGCTTGTAACTAGCATTTGCACCAGACGTTGCAAAGAAAACGCCGTAAGGCAATGGATAACATATAACACTATGTAAAGCCATCAATAACATATGACACTAATTAACGCTTTTTTGACCCACCACCTCCGAGCTGGCACCCGCTGCGCTGGCAACCAACACCCGCGCAATTTCAAACGAGCCCTCGCGGCAAACATTCATTTGCTCCATTTGCACAACCGCAACAGGTCCTCTCGAGCATTCGTTTCTCCCGCTCACGGTGCTTGCTCATTTGCTACATTCGCACAACCGGAACAGGTCCTCTCGAGCATTCGTTTCTCCCGCTCACGGTGCTTGCTCACCTCGCAGGTCCACTCGCGGTGTTGAATCCCGACAGGGTGTGCCCCAGGCGTAAGGTAAATTATACTCTGTGAACAATGACATCCACCATTTTGGCAACCAACACCCACGCATTTTCAAACAATCCCTCGCACCAAACATTCATTTGCTCCATTCGCACAACCGGAACAGGTCCTCTCGAGCATTCGTTTCTCCTACTCACGGTGCTTGCTCACCTCGCAGGTCCGCTCGCGGTGTTGAATCCCGGTAGGCTGTGCCTTAGGCGTAAGGTAAATTATACTCTGTGAACAATGACGTCCACCATTTTGGCAGGTGCCCGGAAGGCCCATGCATACGAATCCCACCCCGTGCTTCTATAAATTCTCTGCATTGGCAGCTCCCAGCGTCTTGCGAAACATATACATTCAAGGTCTCCATTTGGGCGCAGGTTCAAGCGACACTGAAGGTGTTTTCCCATTGCATCATAATCAGTTACCAGATTTATAACAAACCACTTAGCCATTCAGACATCTTCAATAGTTTTTAGGACGTGGTTTAACGGTTAATAGTTAAGTAGGGAGGTCTAATCTCAAACAAAATTATATATATCTGAAAATTGCTCCAAACGCGGTCCAATCTCAAGCAAAATTATATATATCTGAAAACTGCTCCAAACACAATTTTTTTAGTTGAAAAAAAATACAATAAACCACCGCCATTACAATTGCAAACTCAAGCTCCTGCATCGAGTGTGCTTGATTGTGTACTACCCACTTAGCCATGGAGGCCATGAAAATCAGATAATCCTAACCCACCGCCATTGCAAGCTTCCTGCATCCATTGTGCATGCCTGTGCACTTTGCCAGGTGCATGGTTTATTTGGGCTTTTCATTGGGGTGAGATTTTGAGTACAAATATATTCAATTTTGTGAGAGGAATTTGGTGCACATTAATTTTCACATGCTTGCTAGGAAGGATGACCACGGAAAAATGCAAGGGTGCCAACCGGTGGAGCATTGATGTAAGAAGTAGGCTCAGACTACCTGAAGTATGTTGCCACATTTGCTTTATCCTCCTTTTCAACTGAAAACATTTTCCAATGCTCCTTTGGTGTGGTGCCATTGCTTTCTGCAATAAATGAATTATACCTTGCTATTTTAGCAACAAAAAATATCATTGCAAGTGAATCTCATTTTTGTGTCAGATCAACAACCTTTTTCTCGAACTTCTTGTTCCTACTTGCTGAAAGAAAACTGTGTTTTTTGTTATCAACCTTGAATATTTCTTTCATGTCTTCTCTTGCATTATTATGGCGATCTGGATTCTATGTCAAATGAAGTGACCAGACTGTCATAAGATTAGGCTAGTAATGCAAGCAAGGCAATGACTGCATGTACATTTTGAATTGGTGCCTCAACAGGTGCTAGCATCTCTAACAATTTTTTGAAGTGATTGATGTTGTTGGCCACATCTTATGTTGTCATCTTTATTTGTGAAAACTTCCTCAGCTATATCTTAGGATGACAGCTTGATATTCATAAATGTTAAACATCTTGAATTTCAATTGATTGTTGTGTTTGGCTACATATTAGGAGCCTCCTCTTTATTTGGTGAAGGAAACTCTTCTTTTATTGGATGGGGTTTCATATTGTCAAGGAAACTCCATTTAAAATATTAATGTACATTCGGCATACACTGCGATTACAATTCTAATCTACGGTGACACGCTGTGAGTCAAAGGTTAATGAATTTAAATTTGAAGATAAAAGTACAAACCAAAACGAATCTCTTCATTAAAGAATCTTGAGCATATTAGTTGATGATTAACAAAATAGAGTGGTGATTAACCCAATGTCTTAAGAAACCCAGATCAATTCAGACAGTGTATAGTTAACCAAGTTACATTTACAGAAGACAAATAAATTCTGATTTGTAAATTGACAAGTTTAGACCATAAATACCTCTGTAATACCCTCGGGCTGCCCAACTCTAGGAATGGAAACAGTTGCCAAGAACAAGAATTGAAATCGCCTTAAAATCGTATGAAAACAGAACAAAATTGTTTCGCTTAGCAAATAATAATGCTTGAATATAAAACTTTTTAAAGACGATTTGCAACGTAATTGTCCGAATTATATAATTTGAATGATCTCGACGAGCCTGGAAAACGGCGGGCCAAGTTTCTGTCAAACTCAAGACAGGCCATTTTTTTCCATGCGCACAGGGTTGCTATTGATGTAACAGCACAAGGCTACGCATGCAGGGAAAAAAGACATGAAGAGTCTCTGCGAAAGGTCTCATCACCAGCAGAAGAGTCTCATCGCCAATAAATAAACAATTAATAATATATGTGAAACAAAATAATAATCACTCGTTCTACAAAAATTTAATTGAAATAAATAATATATGCAACCACACACATCAATTATAGCTAATCCATCATATAAATGCCATTCTATTAAAAAATTATGTGAACGTTAAACAAGATTTCAACGCAGTGCCACTGTTGAAATATCTATTTTTCAAAAGAAACCACATGCTTTCAGTAAATTGCTAGTTCTATTTCATAAATTACAACCCTAATTAAAAATGGAAATAGAAAAAAGCTCCCCTCCCAAACTAATTACCATTTTACTAAAAACAGTCAAACAATTAAAAGATTGCTTATAAAAATCTACTTCCTACAGCAACGACTAACACGGATTGCATGGTGGACTTATTAGTCCAAAATGATGACTAGCGAGTAAGGAGAAGAGTTTAGTGAGCAGTGTTCTGAACTAGAGCATTGATCACTACAACCTCCTCCTTATAGTCATTGGAGCCAATTTGAGTCTGAGACCACAAAATATTCCACTCAAATCAATCTAACCACTAGATCATCCAAAGTATACCTGATGTCCCTCAAGATTCTCTTAATCTCCTCCTGACCTGCAAAGAGCTTGTAATTATCAACATGCTTGTCTCGAATTACCATGTTGAGTAGCATTTCCAATTGACGAGTGCAAAGTGATAGAGTGGAGGAAGTGTTCTCCTAAAAAACTTCCTTGGATCAGAAACCTACTTGTGGTTGCTTCCTTTGATCTCTGAATTAGAATAATATTTACAATCCCCGAACTTGCTGACTTCCAATTGTAAAATATGTCATCGTGTTATTTGGGTATAGCTTTATTATTTGACATGCAATTATTTGTCATAACATTATTTAGGTATGACTTTATTATAAAAGCTAAAAATTATTATTATTATTATTATTATTAATTAAACACATTATCGCTACTTGACCCTTTTACATGAACTTTAAAAATGAGCCAAGAATAAAGTGGGTTCTTAATCATCAATTTCCCTTGTATTAAGCAACTCTTTAGAGTAATATCTAGACCACAAATACTTGTAAACGTAATGGGCTTTAAAGCATGAATTGAACAATAACCCTAGATTTAGATATATATAAAAAAATATATAACGATAGATAAAGAAAAAGGTTGAAATGTATTTAAATGACTTTTATCTAGTGCCATATGGTGTTTATATAAATCTCATCTTACAACTAGAGAGATCATAGTTGTTTTAATGATTAAAAACATGTGTTTTCTTTTGAGAGGTCACAAGTTCATATTCAGAAGGTCAAGTATGTACACCTCCATAGATTTTAACAGAAGGTCAAGTATGTACACCTCCATAGATTTTAACATTCAAGGTCACCATCTGCCACAAACAAGGGAATCCCATACACCAATTTAGTATCTACCTTGGCCATGACCCTAAAATTAGGTGATCATTATTATTATTTTTGTTAATGATGATAAAGAAGCCCCCTTGCCCTAGTGGAAATCAGAAAATTCCCATCAATCAATGCATGAAAAGTACGTTATCTAGAAGAAAGAAAACAAATAAGACTTCAGCACTGTCATCCAGCCTAAGTTTCATGGTGACCAACTGCAGGTACGTAGAAACCAATGCACACATACAATCATAATGTTTAAACACTCCTAATAACAGCATAGAAAAAACTTCCATGGCATAACTGACTGAGGAACAACTGTACTGTAGATAAAATATGGTTTCGAGAATAAATTCAGATTTAGTATACTAGTATACAAAATGTTGTATGAAAGCCAACTTGGCTTTGTCTCACTGTTTAGGTCGATGGCGTATGAAGCATCAAGACATCCACAGAGTTCCATTTTCAACGTGGTCTGTCCCAACAGAATGGCGTGTTTCAAAAGGGGAAGAGTCCGATTGCAACTCTCGGGTGATTTTGAAGTGGTTGCCCTCATATCGGAATAGTCTCAAGCAAGCAACAGAGAGTGTTGAATCTTGCAAGTAAATGTTATTTTCTGGATAGCCAATTACTTAAGCAACCTTAAACCAATATAAAATGGAGCATTCATAGCTACAAAGTACAAATTACGTGATAATATTTTAAATCCAAATTCGAATAACAGAATAGAACTCGTGTACTAGTAACTGAATCACTATAAGACTCGTGAGCTTCTAAACAAAATCAGAAAGGATACAATTCAAGTGTTAGATGGAATTTAAAGCAACCTCAAATATTGGTATATCCATAGTGTTGTATAATGCACATGATATTGCCTGGGAAACGGGATTGTTGAATGTGGCCATGGGAATGATGCATTTTAGTACACGCACGTCAATTGCCAAACCAAACGATACCTTGGTTACCCAGGACATTTTGTTTTATTTGCATGCACAATATGATGCATGCTTACTCTGAAGAATAAATTAGTTAACGAGGTAAAAAGCCATAAATCTCGTTCTAGTAACTGAACCACTGTACAACTAATGAGCTTCCAAACAGAATTAGACCAAGTTATCATTCAAGTGTTCAATGGAAATCAAAGCAACCTCAAAAATAGGTACGTCAATTGATGTGCATAAGGCACATCAGATCACCTTGGAATCTGGATTATTGAATGTGGCAGTGGCGTTTACAGCAGACATGCATTTGAATACGTGTGCTTCAAATGCCAAATCAAACCATAAAGCTTGAAGCCCGGACCATTTTGTTTCATTTGCATGCCCAATATAATGCATGCTTATTCTAAAGAATCGATTAGAAGCCATAAATCCTGTGCTAGTAACTAAATCATTATAGAATAAACGAGCTTCAAAACAGAATCAGACAGGTTATGATTCATGAGTTTAACAGAAGTTGAAGCAACCTCAAAAATCGGAACGTCGACTTTGTTTGCACAATGTATATCATATCGCCTTGGAATCTGGATTATTATATGTGCTGATGAAGTTCACAACAGGCGTGCATTTTTGTACGTGTGCTTCTATTGCCAAACCAAACCATAAAGCTTGAAGCCCGGACCATTTTGTTTCATTTGCATGCCCAATATGATGCACATGCTTACTCTAAAGAATCGATTAGTTAAACATGGTAATAAGCCATAAATTACACCTCCCATTTTACTGTTACATTATTAACCTTTGACAGTTCTTCACTACAGTATAAAGAAAAATCGAAATCACCTGTTAGTCACCCAAAAAGTGCGTACATCTTTTGTACATGAGCATCTGTTTCACAAGTTCCAACGGTTATGTTCCTTAGATGGCCTTAAAAAGTGTTGAAAAACGCAAAGCAATAAAGAATCGAGTCAGTAAATAGATATTAGATAAGTTAAAAATACGTGATTTAATAATCCACCTTATTTAATACAAATGAGATGACCTGCTTTCAAGAGCAGCCACTTTCCTTGCTGCACCATTTCCAACATACGGAGTCTTATGTTGTGATACATTAAACTGATTAATTCCATCTTCCCGCTTATCATCAACCTCAGTTTTCGCTGTGGAATTTCGTCTTGGATAGGAATAAATTGGAGCAGGACACTGAGACGGTGCAACACCAGCATTTCTGATCAACCTTCTTGGATTATATGCTTCTTTGATGCTTCCATTTTCACAGGGTAATACAGGACCAATTACTTTTCCAGGTTTTGCAGTACTTCCTGCAAGCAGATCAATCCCCCGGGTTGATTTTAGGTTGAAAAAAGGAAGGTCCATATAAAGATATCAACTGCTAGACCGATCCCAAGACTAAAGGGCAATTAATCTAGATTCCTAGAATATGCTATCAATTAAAGGCATTCAGATGGTGTAAAAAAATTCAAGACATCGTGTAAGCTACAACCTTGCAAAACTTTATGACTTGCATGCAAGGGCACTTTCACATTTCCGGAGCTCCTGTCTTGGTGCTGCTTCTCTCCTTCTCTACTATACCTTGGAGCTTCTTCACGAACTTCTAAAGCACGATCCCTGGAAGGACCTGAAGATGCCTGCTCTGATGAGGGCCCACCAGAGTTTGAATAGACAACACAGGGTCTGTGAATTTGTTTAGAACACAATCCAACTAGTCATCAGAATAATGTAAAGCATCCACTATGAATCTGAACGACAATATAGTAGTAAACCTAACATGGCAACAACATTTGTTCACTCAGTTCCATAGTATGTTCAATCGCAACCAGAAATCTTACCTTGGCAAAGATGCATGCTGCCTTTCTAATGGAGTAACTGATGCACCTTTCACATAGTGCTCCTCCAGGTGAGCAAACTGTCTCTTAAATTGATCAACAGCACTGCAACGGCAACCAACAAATCATACTATGGATGTTTAGACGTTACCCACAGATATAAGTTCCAAAGAGGATGAATTCCAACTAATGCTTAATGCCATTGTCTTCTATAACTAGTCACAAGGTAACCTGACAAAAATTAAGTAACGGCCAACCTCTACCTAGGATACATAAAGTTTGCGCGATCTGCTCCATTCAGGTATTCTTTCAGTATCTGCGGATGATATTCAAGTATTTCACGATAAATAAGTTCTCTCACATCATCTTTTGTAACCCTCCGTCTCTCAAACTCGAACTCCATTTTAGTTATTGGCTGAGCTACAGGCTCTCGGGATACTCTTGCTAACCCCCTAAAATAAGGATCGGCCAAAGCCTGTCACATATATAAGGAGGAATTCAGTAATTGAGAAAATGTGGAAGTACTGCTGAGAAAGATAAAGATATAGAATTGACTAAAAACAAACAAAAGAAGAGCATTTATATATCTTATGCCAGAGTTAAGAAATAAGAGTCCAATATCATTACCTCTTCTGCAGTAGGACGATCCTTTGGATCAAATGCAAGCAATCTTTCCAAAAGTTTAAGTGCTAAATGATCTGCACCCACAAATTTTTGTGTAAAAGGTACAGGTTGTTTCTTGCGCATGCTATTCAAGTATCTTCTAGCTTTTTCATTACGAACCTGCACATCGAAAACAAATCAAAATACTTAAATTGCATGAAAAAAGTATATTAACAGAAAGATCCAAAGCCAGGAAATGCAAATCTGTAATAAATTCCAAGAAAATGATTAATAATCAAGTGAACAACAAAATTGAAAAAAAGAATATGATGCTTTTAAAAACTCCAGGACTACTAAAATTTAAAGAAGTATTAAAGTAGAAATAACGCGAACCCTTGCAATTGTTTCTGGGGAAGGAGTGCCAAGAAGATCCGTCATCAAATCTAGCTGATGAACAACATTTTTGCCTGGGAAAAGCGGCTTTCCAGTCAAGACTTCAGCAAATATGCAACCAATACTCCAAATATCAATGGCAGGAGTATACTGTTAAAATGTGTCAAAATATCATACACGAAGAACAAAAATGGTCAGAAATGAACAAGCAATCAACAGCTTATTTCTAACTTAATTCTACTCGTGATATATTACAGGTGATCTCCAACATCGCTTGCCAATAGTTTATGAAATCAAAAAGAATCTTGTTTGCACGTAGTAATTTTAATATTCAAATTTCAGACTCAATCTGGCATAGGCTTGACATTACACTATTTTATAATAACCAAATAAGATGGCTTACTAATCTATAATTTCACCATGCATGAGTCTACAGGACATACAGCTAGAGTTTTGATGTTCAAGTCTTGGAACATATATTTTCAGTTATAGCTGCCACTCAACAAATTTTCAGTTCTATCTGCCATTTACTGGGTCAAGTACTATCAATTAAAATCTCCATTCATCCTTGCGCTGTACCTCTGTTTATTCCATTATTCTATTATTTGTAACAAAGATGTAATGGGTCAAGTACTATAATTAAAATCTTAATGCATTCTTGTGATGTAGCTTTGTGTATTCCATAAATTTTATTATTGTGATACATATTACAGACACTCTCTTTTTGGCATCAAAGATTTAATCAACCTGTGACCTGTTGATAAGGGCTTTGTAGCCTATAATGGTAAATCTCAACTGTGTATGAATTATTTAGATCAATAAACCATGGTTGAGAAGAGAGCATGCCGGCATTGCAATATCAGAAGACAAGTCATATAATAAAATATACATAAATGCACTAAATAAAGTTGTAATTAGTACGTGTAATAAAGAATTTGTTATGTACTTAGAAGTCGAGTGTTGCCTGCCTTTAGATTTAGGAATTTAATGAACGTTATTTCATATGAAGAGTGGCACATAAGGAATATTATTATGAAATAGCAGGCAATATATAACAATGTCAGAAGGATAAGTAGTGTTAAAATATATGCAGCATTTCAAAAAAAAGGTAAAAATAGAAGTCGTAGAGCAACTACTCATGGGAGCTAACTGATGATGAATGTTTGTACCTAACCATTCAGACCTATTCTGACTTTCCACATGCATTATGCATGGCATAAGTCTCTAATTCAGTAAGCAACTGACAACCATGGACCTGGATACTTCAACAACATTGAAGAGGGGTCTTTCCAGTCAAGATTGATCTCATTACATCCAACTGCAAAAAAGATATGTACCCGAACTATGAAAGTAAAAAGCATCATGTAGTATACAAGTTAAATAATATCAACCCTTCAAAAATAGGCAATGTGGGTTGTATAGAAACTCACCACACTCGGGAGCCTCTTGAGGTAAAGGAGAAGACATGATTAAAAGACAGTGTTGCATAAAAGATACGGAAGAGGGAATAGAAACTTGAGCTTTGGAGAAGAGGAAGAAGGGAATAGAAACTTAAACTTTGCAATCCTCAAGAAGATAGACATGTGCCTGCTCAAGATCCAGGCCAACGCTTCGGAAAAGTACACCTGAAGTGACTGGAAAAGCAATGGATCCCATTCAGGCTTCATCCAACTGTGTAATTTGTGAAAACAAGATGTGGCCTTTCTGTAAAGCCAGAATGGCCTCAATCAATCTCCGCCATCAACAGTCTCTTAAGTCTTAACTATACTGAACACCCAAGGACAATGAAGTGGTGCACTCTATCTGATTGGTACTAACCTTTAATGGGTTGAAGACAATTATATAGTTGAACTGCTGCAATTCTAACTTGGACATCTCTATGTCCCATGTAATGTCCCCGAGAGATTAATTGCCTCAAGAGATGAAGTAGCCTATCAATCCACATAGGCTATATAGTCTTGGATAAAGGGGAAACCCCAAAATTCCCAATGTTTGGGTAACAAGGGGCAAGCTTTGGGGCAGCTGGGGCACAAAAGCCCAAAGTTGGGGTTACCATGAATCCCTCTCCATTAATTTTACCCTCAAGGAAATCTATAAAATTATAAATACAAGAGGGTTAGAATCATTTGAGGCATCATTGGATTGGATCAATTTGTCTTTGTTTTCTTTGAGCCCGAGCCTCTAAGGATTTTTAAGACCCATTTTCTATTCTTTGACTAGTTTCGGTGGAGGTGATCCCACCCTACCTAGTCACTTCCTTCTTGTTCTGGCATAGGTCATTGAAGCAATCTTGTTCTGGCAGAAGCGAAAGCGAGAGCAGGGAGCAACAATTTTCAGTAGCTTCCGGGTTGGGAGCGAATTTTATATCATATATATTTTTATATATTTCGATGCATATATGTCAACAAAAGCATGTAGAATGATGAATTAGTTATCAAAAGCATAAAAACATCGATTAAACCATATAACATCAATCATCTAGCAGTTATAATCTTCATCAACCACAAGTCCACAAATTACAACTTCACATTTATATAGCATGTAAGGGTGCACACAACCAAAATAGCATAGAGTGCAATCCATCTCTGAATGGAAATAAATTACAAACTAGCTCTAGATGGCCTCTAGCATCCAAAAAAATCATGTTACAACAAATACTTACATATCATCAAAATCATTTCCTATCTTGGGATCTTTGTTATTAATATCACCGTCTAAGCATTAACATAAGATAGAAAAAAATGTAACATGTCAAGTCAAGATTTTGTTTGAGTGATAGGGTGCATTTTTAGAAGGGTCATGATAGAGGAGTTTGACAACCAATGCCACTAACATCAGCGTACATAGAGGGCTTAGTGCTCCTGATTAAATATGAATTCCATACCCTAGTACATGACAAAATCCAATGGAAACATTGCAATCCCCCCAATCCTGAAATCCTGAAAAACTGATAAGTCTATTGGATTTTGAGGGAGATATAAAATTATACTTTCTCCATATGAAATCCAATGAGGTCGGAACCATTCTCAAATATCCTAAGTCATGTCATGGTGATGTTAAAAATTTCAGTAAAAATTAAAGATAAAGGAGAATGTAACTTTTACTTTAAGCATTTAGCATTACCACGAATCACATATCAATACTAGGGCCATAGGCTTGAATATTAGGCTACCCCACTCAAATTTGTGTTTTCTTTGAAAAAATTTGTGTTTGGGACGTCTTTGAGAAACTTTTTTGCGAAGAAAAGCTAGAGAGCGAATTTTTTCTTGGGGGGGGGGGGCGCTCTTCCACAACCTAGCTCTGGTTTGGTTTAAAGAATTAAAGATTTAGATTGTTCTGGCACAACACAACAATTGAATTATTTCTCATTTGGTTCGGTGGAGTGTTCGAAATCGACAAGTCTGGCAAAGACGAATCCTCAATCAACAAAGTATTTCTCTGTGCTTTCGATGGTCTAGACACCCAGTGAAAGTCAAGCCCATGGTTCCGAGACCCATTCTATGGACCGTAGGGCACGTCTTTATGTTATCGATCGACCAATCACGAATCCAAAGAGTAGGTACATCTTGTACCATGCTCATTGAAGGACGGGCTATAGTTAGCAATTCTCCAACATTTGCAAACATTTTGGGAGGGAGTCAGCGAGTTTCCCTTCTGTGACGGTTGTCACGGAAGTTGTTTCACAAGAAGCAACATACATAATTGTGTTACGCTAGAGACAGAGCGGGGCCGCATTAAAAATCGGAGCATCGGTTCATGGCCCAAATCCATAAGGTTGACCTATGGCATCATTGCCCACTCATCAACGCATTGATTCAAGCGATTCTCAACAGATTAGCAACAACGTAACAGAGTACCTATGCAGCGAAATTGGGGCAGTAGCCTATGTGCCCACTGTTGAGAAATATAGGTGCAGCAACATAGGGTAATTTTTATTGCTTTGATCATTGTTTGTGATGTATTTTTACTTCTTTAAATTAGCTTCCTCTTTACCTTGCTTATTATTAGTGTTTTCTTCATCAAACAGCTACCAAACCATAAAGAACAATGAGACAAAGGACACAAGATATAGGCGATCAGCCAGGGCCAAAACCTATCCAATCTTGAGAGGAAAACCCACAAGAATTCTTCTTCTTATAGAATCTTTAAATGACGAATTCCAACCCCTAGACCCTTGACCACAAACCCTCCAAGACCAAGTCAAATCTATTACTTGATGTGCTTCCCTTCTTTTAAGTCAACATTGGTCAAACTTGTTTCCAAACCACAAACTTCGGCCCTTCTTAAAAATTTCGGCTTGTGGTAATAGCACTGTAATTTCGGCCCATTTTCTGCAGTAACCCTAGATTCCATGTGAGACTAGAAGATGGACAAAATTGTCTCTTGTTTCCTTCACTTTACTTGATTTCCTTTGCTTGAGATTTCAGCTTGCAGATGAGACCTCCCTTGGCCCAAAATTTAACTCTTGAAGATGGCTTTAATTTGTATGCTTGTTGTTGCAGAATGATGCCCTAATGCCTCTCACGTGTGGAGGAGAATAACCCAAAAATAGACACACAAATGCTTCGATCTTCTTCCTTCTACTAATCTTCATTGGAATTAGACTTATTTTGCTATGCTTCGATCTTCTTCCTTCTACTACTTATCTTCGTTGGAATTAGACTTATTTTGCTTCCTTCATCGAACGAATTTCTTGCTTGAATGGATGCCTCCTTGAATGAGGCCAAGTTCCTCTTTATATAAGCTTCCTGGGCTCTCTTATTAGGTCGACATCTCCTTCTAAGTAGGTCGACTAGCTCTTTGAAGGCCGACTTGAAGTTTGCACCATGACAAGGTCTTGAAGGGTCTTTTTGACTCATCTTTGACTTACATAAATTCTTTTACAATATGTAATGGGCCCAAGAAGGGTCTTTCAATGACAAGCCCTAGAAGCTCCCAATGGGAGCTTGACCTATAAAATAAATTTCCTTGAGCATGAAATCCATGGCTCAAGATCAACAATAATAAATTTATTTTTCTTATTACATCAAATACATAAAATCATGATTACATATGTCATTATGAAGACCAAACCTAGTTACATATTTCAACACTCCCTCTTAACTAGGGAGGTATTCATAATCCATATAAGGCACAAATATTCTCAATTTGAAGAAGTCTCATAAGAAGAGTCGGATTGGTAACCCATCTGTATAGCATCATATCATTCAGCATTATCACATAGCAAGTCCTTAACTAACAGCTCTATCTCTTCCCAAGATCAGAGCACAATGCTAGCAAGACCAATGACTTATAGACACCTTCATCATTGTCTCTCAAGGAACATACCCCACCCAAGTGTTCACAAGGTATGTCAAATAGAAGTTGTTAATTGTCCCACTTTTTAACGTCCTTTTGGTGTATAAAGGCCTCCTCTTCCTCTACTTTTATTTTCATTTATGGTGTTGATGTGGAGCTAGGACATCACACTTTAATGAGTTTCCCTCAATGTTGCAAATATTGTGAAAATATCGACAACATCACAATATATACGTAAATTTCAAAGGGCCAGTAAATTTGCTGGAGAATATAACGATATTTTCCTAGCCAAAATTATTATGCTATTATTGCGCAATGACATAAAATATTGCTATGTTCGCAGACATGCCAACATAAAGGCAATTTTCAACATTTTTGTATGTCATTTTGCAAACAAAGTGAAGGGTTTGAGAGCAAAGGAGGTGGAGACCATTTTTCTTTGAGCCAAGGGTCAGGGAGAGAGCACTTTCATTTGTCAACGCCAATTTATTATGAAATGGGGATTGATTCCCATCAACTATTGGTGTATTTCAAGGTAGTTCTAACGATTTCTACCTTTTTTAGATTTTTAATAGGTCTTAAAACTCCCATCAATTTTCCCTCTACTTGCTAATTTTTAGTGGATTGTGGGAGTGTCAACATTTATGTGAAATATAAATTTGTTTGATTTTACACAGTGTTTTTGCACGTTGATTTTTGTTTCCCCCCTAGGTTTAATCATTGCTATCAAGATTCTAGAGTTTAAACTTTGAAGATTGGAAACGTCGAAAGCTTTAGACCCTATGTGGGAATATGGTGAACCTAATGAAGGGTATAATAGACAAAAGTTGAAAAGTTGTGTGGGATAGTAATGATAGGAGGAATCATGCGGTTAAGATACCACCTTACACAAATTCTAGGGCATGAAATGGTAATCTGCCCTAAAGCAAGACCCAAAATCATTCAGACCACTAACAAATTACTTTTAGATATGGGTATAAACACAAATAAAAGGGAAGTTTTGAGAATTGAGCTTGCATGAGAGGAGCCACAAGATCTAGGTGGGAAGAAGTGACAATGTTTCTTAGTCATCACCTTCCACAATGCCCTTAGCAACATCACTTTTTAGTGACTAGAACAACACATAGTTCACAACCTTCTATCAGATTATCGACTAAAATAAAGAAGCAACAAGCTAACAACATTGTGGGTATGTGTTTTCTAGGGAGTGACACTCCTTTTAGCATTACCAAGAACAATCCATTCTACCAATCTATGTTTGATGGTGTTGGCATTATTGGCCCAAGGTACAAGGTACATGTAGGCTGTGACAAGATTAGAGGACCTATCCTTCAAAATGAAAAGGTCAATTACACTTGTAGATTGGAGGAGCATAAGTGATCCTGGAAGTCATTGGATACCATGATGTCAAATGCTTGGACTAATCAAACAAATAGGGTCCTTAATTTTTGTTAAAATCTGAAAGTTCTATGCGGAATTTTAAAAATTATTTCCAGAAACTTGAAAATTATATGTAGACAACTTAATGTACGTCGCAGAAAATTGAATGGAACAGAATGTACATTACAAAAAGTTGAATGTACTTTGTAGAAAACTGAATGGCATTGAATGTACTTTGCAGAAAACTGAATGGAACTGAATGTTATATGCTATTATAATTATTTATAATGCAGATTTCTTCTTCAAAAAATTTCAAATCAACAATTGTAGATAGAACATAAACTTAAAAATCATATGAAGACACCCAAGCACAAATATGAGACATGAGATTTTGGTGCAATGACCAAGGGAAAACCCAAATGATTCTTCTTCTATTAGATTTATTCAATTGTTCAGTAGAGTACGGAGAGAGAGAAAGTGAGAATGAATAAAGTCATCAATGTTCGATCAACTTGAAGTTGAAGTGTTTTTGCTCTTTTTCTTCAATTGTTCAATAGAGTACAGAGAGAGAGAATGAGAATGAATAAAGTCATCAATATTTGATCAACTTTCAGCTAAAGTGCTCTTGCTCTTTGCTTGAAGATCTCTTTCTCTTGATAAGATCTTTTCCTTCACACATGCTTCAGCTCTTCCCTTAATCTTATTCTTCACTTGCTCTCACACTTCTCTTGCACACAACTTGCTCTCCTTCATAATGAACATGCAACTTTCAACTCTCACTTGCTCTTGCTTAAATAGATGATAAAGAAGAGGAGCTACAAAACGAATTCATGCCTTCAACCAATAATAGGAGAATCGAATTCCATGAGGGAGGAGTTACTTAAGGAGAAGTGTAACTCATCCCAATAATAGAGAGAGAGGTACACTTGTCTTGAAGAGTTACAATTCGAATTAGGGAGAGAGAGAGTTACACCTAAACATGAGAGAATATTTGGTGAGTTACAAAACGAATTGAATGAGGGAATTACAAGTGCATTTAATGAGGAGTTACACTTTTGCCATACATTGAATTAGTGAGGGAGAGTTACATTCTCTTAAGTGTGGAGTTACTATTTTATTCCAAGAGAGAGATTTGATTTTCCAAGTAAGAGATTCTCAATTTAATTTACTTATTCCATGAGAGAATTCGTTTTTATTAATCCATTAATAGTGAATGACTTTAAATTATTTTATAAATAATAGTATCATAATAATAATAATAATAATAGTACTAGTAAGGATAACTTTAGCAACATATTTTCCTTGAGAAAGATAACTTTCATCAAGTCTTTGCTAGACCTCTAGACCTAGAAACTAATGCATCAAACCAATGTCTTTCATTTCAAGTTCAGAAGATAACTCCCTCTTACACTGGAGGATAAGAGGCTCTCTTCCTATCAAGGATAAATCATCAACACACAATACCAAAATCAAAGGTATATCTTGGATTGTCTTGAAGTAGAGATTTGTGTGTGCACTGCTTCTTGTGAAACTAAACTTTAACAGGTAGCTATCAATGCGAGCATACCAAGGAGCTTGCTTCAACTCATGTAAGGATTTTTTTCTATCTATATACATGAGTTTCTCTGTCATGATCTTCAAAGCCTTGTGGGTGTTCAACAAATACCTCTTCCTTGAGAAAGCCATGCGAGAAAGTAGTTTTCACATCCATTTGGTGAAGAGTCCATCCCTAGCTAGCAGCTAGGGCAACAACAAATCAAATAGTATTACATCGAGCTACAGGTGAAAAAATCTCATCATAATCTATTCCCTCTTTCTGAGAGAAACCTCTAGCTACAAATCTAGACTTATATTTTTCAATACTACCATATGCACCATGTTTAATCTTAAACAACCATTTGGAAGTGACAACAGATTTACAAAAATTATTGAATTTGACCTGCAAAGGCATCTAACTTCATGTACTGGTAACTGGATAGATCAGCTGAGAATGTTTTTGACTCTCAAGCAAAGTTGGATAAAAAGCCACTTCTGTTTTTCTTCCATGTGCTACTCTGTGTGTCCCAAGCAAATCCCCTGCGTCGCTCTTCCATTTTTGGTTCATTTCCTCAGAAATTTGTTGCCCTTGATGAATAAGTTGTGTGTCATGACAAGAAGATCAATTATCTGATAAGTGAAAGCTAACAACACAATACGAATGATATTGCTAACTTTGCCATATTTATACCATATTTTTATTTTACCATAGCAATTCTAATAAATATATGTAGAGAACATCATAACACACAGTTCAGGGTAATAAACTTCCATCAGAGCCGTGAAAGTTTCCCTATTAACAGGTTATTCACCTAGGCACAAAAATTATAACTGTTGTTGAGGACAGATGGCATGGAAACCAAGCATGAAGAATACTGAAATGAAGTTTCCTATGAACAATTCAAATTCTTACCAATTAAAAAACTCAAGTATGGATGAAAATGCAAACTCGATCCACAGAAATCAAAACCATTTTACCTTTGAGAAAAAGGAACCACATAACTCAGGAGCCCGGTACCATCGTGTAGCAACATAATCCTGCAAACCACAAAGTTGTAATTTCAAACACAACTAGCACATTGCCTCAAGTCAAGCATTAAATTCAAACAAGTCTGATCTAAAATAAAATTCTTGACAAAAGAATTCTTCAATTATGAACTATCAATAAAAAAATAAGTGTACAAGGCCATACAGTCCAGAAGATTGTTGTAGGAGTGTCATTGAAGGCAACTCTTGCTAAGCCAAAGTCACAAATTTTGAGCTTGCAGTCCGCATTGGCAAGGACATTCTTTGGCTTGAGATCCCGATGAAACACATTTGCTACAAAACAATATAGCTCCAAAAATCAGAATAGAAGTGCTCAATATGCAGCATAATTTTCAACATCAAACATGCATTAACATGTGCTCAAATCTTATGTGAACCACACACACTGCAGAATATATATTTTGGGACAATAAATAAATGTTAAGACCATGTAAGCAGGTATTCAATGGTAAAAGGACAATGGTTTATCCATTATGAAAAACTGGAAATTGTACAGCAGAGTCAAACTAAACTTGTCTGCAAAATCCACAACACATGCAAAAGTTCATGATTTAGGATATTGTAAATGTGTGCCACTACAGTCAACCTTGTACCATACACAGGAACTGACAAAACAGAAGCTCACAAAAAGTTATCATTTCTCATACTGGAAGCCACAAGAGCAGCAACAACATTATTAAGGGACTGTCATTACCCAAGAGAGAATACTTGTGTGTATGTATTTTAATGCTCGAAGAAGTTGGTACAGGAAGAACTGATAATGTTCTGGTGTCAAGTCATCATTAGCCTTTATAACCTGGTGTAGGTCAGACTCCATAAGTTCAAATACCACATAAATGTCTTTGAATTCTCTCTGTGAGGGAGGTAGCATGATATGCTTGATTTCTACAATGTCAGGATGTCGCAGCAACCTGAGAAGTTTGATTTCGCGTAGAATCCGGGTTGCATCAGACAAATGCTCAAAAATATTGGTTATCTTCTTAATTGCAACTTTCTCCCCTGTATGTGTATCAACTGCTGAGCATACAACACCATAGCTTCCTTTGCCAATCACCTCCTGAATCTTGTAGCGACTAGCCCCTCCATACTCTGTGAAAAATTCTATCTCAGAAGAGTTCTGCAATCAAATTCAACAACATGCACATCAGTTTCCTAACTGTAATAGACCTTTGCAACTTGAGGTGCCAATAAACAATGGGAAATTAACAACTTCTATAAAGTTTAAACTCTATTACAATATAGTTTTCCAATACTGAATTACAGATGGTATTGCCAATCTGAAGTATAGCAAATATTCAAAAGAATTACAGATTGAACTATTAAACAACTTTTTTAGCAGGAAACAGTTGTGCAGGCTCTGGTGAACTTCAGAACAACTTTACTGCAATATATTCAAACAATGGGTCGTTCTAGCTGCAAAATAATTGTAACCAAGGAACAGATTTCTAAACCACGTTTTCCCAGTAAAATGATGGCCACAAAATCTAAGATCGTAGCTAACATTTACTTTAGCTTTACAAGCTGAACTAAAACAGTTTGGAATAGTGGCACAGATGGATGGCTACATCTCACAAGATCAATAGTTCCATTCTTCATATGCTGTGCGAATTTAGAGCTCCAAACTTATGAGGCAACAAATATGTTTGGGCATTAGAATCTTTTTTCACTTAATAAAGATTTTTTCAAGATAATCAGTCAATACAAAACTACCTTTAATTTGTTAATCTTGAGTGAAAAAGAATAGACATGAAATTTTTGTGCAGAAATGCACAGCAAATGCAAAATGATGGTTGTTTGCAAAAGGAAACCAAGGTTCAACAGGAAAAATAGATTAATATCTGGCACTAGATTCCAGATATCTGTGGATAGGACCAAGACAAATGCAAAATGATGGTTGTTGGCAAAAGGAAACCAAGGTTCAACAAGAAATAGAGATTAATCTTTGACACTAGATTCAAGATGTGCATGGATAGGACCGAGACCGTCAGACCCTCAAACTACAAATATGGAATACTACAAAAATTGTGGCCTTCTTCAAAGCAAATCTGTAAACAATGATAAGTTATAAGCACAGCAAATCTGACAAATCCAACATTTCAAGCTAGATCAACTCAGACACGAGATTCCCCTGGAAAAATAACTTACCAGTGGCATTGTTGAATTTTGTGCCCCAACCTGCAACATATAATTATTGGGCTTCAAACAACTATAATTTTGGGAACTATAGGCAAGGGGTCTTTAAGGCATAATATCAACTGGATGAAATTCCCCTGGGAAAGAACAAATCCTCAGGACTGTTTACTGTTGTGCCTCAAGTCAAAACATAAGATTATTGAGCTTCCAATGATTTTGGGTCCTACAGGCCAATTTGGAATAATTATTGCCATTTTGTATGGCCAACCTCTTTCTAACCACCCTATAGCTCAGTCAAGAAGTTGAGGCTAGCTCTAAATATGTATCATCTTCTCAAAAGTTCACGTTTAGGCATTTTACCTTTATGGGAAAAATATGTGCAATCCTCAAGACACCTTCTTAGTTGTTGAATGGGTCGCCCCAATGCGCTAACCAATGCAAATGTATGCCTCCAATCAAAATACAATGATGAATTTATATTTCGGGCACACCAAACGGTCTCCTTATCTCAACAAATTCAAAATGGACAACAAACAAACAAATATTGATGAATAGAGCCATCCAATACGATTTGTAACCAAAATTATAAAGCATTTCACTCCCTCTACAAATTTCCAAAGATGGCTGAGGAAATGGACAAGCCAAAAATCCTGCCAAGTCTGTCGAGTCTTGTTATTTGTGGTTCTACCATGAAATACGCACATGGAAACCCCATGTTGCATCAGAAAGTTCGAAGTGCAGACATCCATATCGCAACGCTTGAGCTGTTTAACCTTTTCATGACATTGACCTATTAATTCATTTATCAAAACCATCAGCTAATGCAAATTAATTCCCAAGTTGACCGCTAATGATTGTTCGACCAACATTACATATAATGACTAATATGCTAATTACATGAGCTGTTAAAACCCGCAAATCTCCAACTTACAGGAGTAATTGGCCAGTTCACCTCACGTTCTTTCCTAGTCTCGATGTTCTTGGTCATTTATTGAAATTCTGATTTGCCAAAATGCTAAGAATAAAGGATTTATAATCTCGATACCTTATAATAGGTGTAAATAGAAGAATTTGGGACAACTTTGAGGAAGGGTGAAATCTACCAGTGTCAGACGCACCGATCATAGTGGCCTTCAATAACAGGGATAAATTCTTCCGAATCACGGGCCAAGATATATCAATATTTGTGCTTGTAAATGTAAATCTCACACCAAAAGGCCAAACCAGGGTCTTCGTTACATTGGATGAGTATATAGAATCTCCGGAGGGAAGTGCGTTTGCAAGGCATAGAAATCCCGGACGCCCCCCAGGGTAAGTAAACAACCTTGACCTTTATTTACGAAACAGCGGCTTTGGATTACACAATGAGGGTTTGGCCCAGCGTTTCGGCATGTAAGTGGTCAGCACTTCGATTTCCATGAGCTATAGGAATACCTAGATCTTTCTCTAGCGCCGGATCCGGTCCGTAATCTTCGCAGCTTTAAATTTTTCATAAATTTTACAACTAAGTGAAATTGAGAGGAGGAAAAGAAAAAAAACAGAAAACACACCTTTCGCCTCTGGTCCTGCTGCATCGCTACCGCTCGGGTTCGATATCTCGAACGCTCGAGATCTCCAAAGCTACGATGCCCTTTGAATCGGAGTCGAGTGACAAAAATCTAGGGAGAAAAAAGAAAAAAAGAAAGATCAGATCCGACTGAAATTTTTCATGAGTTGAGCTGAGGCCACCGGAATCCGGTTAACCGCATTTACCCCATCTACCTCTGCTGCGGATTACGAAACCGCTGTCCGTCCTGAGCCTCCAATTGTCCCCCAGGGCTGAATTCTGATGGGTATTCCTTGAAGGGGAAATTGCCTGTCTTCTTGACGGCAATATTGCCCTTCTTCTTGACGGGAATTCCTTGAAGGGGAAATGGTTTGTCGTCGTCTGCCGGCTAATGGAGGGAAGCAGCAGGCCATCGACTGCGCTCGCTAGATATCTGCATTGCCGATTTCCTTCCGTTCTGCTCGGCTGCCGTTGTAATGCGGCAATTGACGTCAAAATGAATGAAATAGCCAGCCCCAGGTGGGCTCTTGCCTTTAGGTTCACGGATAGAGGCGGATGTGTATGTCACTACAAATTAAATATATGATAGTAAAATAATAATACTGATATTAATGGCGCAAAAGGAAAAGGTCGTCTCCACTTGCCCTCCTCGACCGACCCACCGAATTTATTTCGCGATTCCTGTAAGAATATTCCCCAAAACTTGTCCTCCGCAGGAAATGGTGCAGTGGCAGTGATAGTTTATATTAATGTGGAACTTCATGCCTTTTCACTTCTGGATTCTGCAATTTAAGCAACAGATTTTGGCTGGATTTTGTAATCTAAACATCAGATCTGGTTGTTTCCCAAGGCACTGAGATCATGGAAATCTTGAGAACGAAATGCAAGGCACTGAGGTCATGGAAATCTTGAGAATGAAATGCAATCGTTGTTTGCTTAAAGAGTGGAATTTCTCTGAAGTTATAGGTTTAATAAATTGGTAAGAATCTTGATGATGGAATTTTTCAAAATTCCTTTATTTTTAAAATTATTAAAATTTAATTTAATAGTGAATCTCATTGTAATTTTGTGAGGTATAAAATAATAATGCATTTAGAATTTATTTATTCATCAACTCATTCCAAGGTCTTAGAAGGTATTTATGTCACTGGATCAAGTCATTCCAAGGTCTTAGAAGGTATTTATGTCATTGGAATATTCAAAACTAAATATAACAATGTTTTAGTAAGCTTGTGTTTTAAAACATTAAATTGTTAATAATTATTATTATTTTTAGAGTAATTTTCAAGTATTATAAGTTAGGATAAATTTATTTTAATTTATGTTTTTAGAATAATATTAAAAATTAGTATAAATTCATTTTAATTGGGGAATTTCCAAGTTTTTTTTAGAATAATAACTATTATTGTTTTTAAAATTATGTGATTGGTATTGTTGTTAAGTGGAAGAAGATTTATAGATTTATAATAGATAAAATCTGTAAATTTGTGGATCATCCTCCACTCAACAACATCACTTATTATTTTCAAAGCAACTTGGGATTGGATCATCCTCCACTCAACAACACCAACTATTATTTTTAAAGCAATTTGGGAGTATTTGAAATTAGCATAGATTCATCTTAACTTGGGTGTTTTCAAACCTTTGAAAGAGATCAGATCAATTCTACTACAAACTTTTCCAGCTAGATAAATACAAGGTCAAGATGAATCTATGTTGATTATTGTTAAAGTGTTTTTTTTTCAATATGAAAAATCAACATGATATTTACATTACAATTACTCTCTCACTCTTACACATTTCTCCATATTCCATATTAGGTTGTTGTGCCCAATTGGGAGAGATGTTGTCCCCAATATGGGAGATATGTTGTCAAGTAGAGTTGCTCTATAGCCTAGTGTGGGAGAAATGTTGTCCCATAACATTATATTTAAAAATAATAAAATAATACTTACATTCACAAATTAAAAAATATTAATAGCAAAAAAAACTTTCAATGTCACATCAACTTTACATAGAGAGATAAAGAAATTAAAAGTACAAAAGAAAAACTTTATAATTATTTTTATTAATATGAGATAGATATGTAACATGGAGTGAATCTAATTTTACATCAATTTTATATATATAAAGTAATTAAAAGTAAAAAATATATATATATAATTTAATTTATAATTGATTTCTACTTTTTAGTGTAAGGGACATGTGTAATTCCTTCATTACTTAATATGGAGTTGATAGGTGGCATCTTAAAAAAACCATTGATATTATAGTTCAGTGCAAAGATGTGCAATTCATTTTGTGTTATGTTGACATGTGGTAGTTAATAAATTATATTAATAACAAAAAAATTATTTTAATATCAACCTCAAAGTAAAATGTTTCAATGTTCATATTAAATAACATTAGTGCTTAATATGAAATTGACATGTAACATTTCAAAAAAATATTCATAACAAAAAAAAATATATATATATATATATATATAACAAATGAAAATTAAAACTCCTTATGGTTAAAACATTTTATAGTTTGTTGTTCAAGATGGAGGAGATGTGTGTGTAGAGATGGGGAAACTCTATATATTATATAAAGCAAATTAATATAAATATTCATGTTAATACCAAATTATGAAGGGCCAAGAAGTATCAAATCTCTGAAGGTGTAAACTTTTCTTCAAATTTTGCTCTCTAAAATAGGTTTGCACCTTAAGAGATTTGATCCCTATCGGCACTTGATAGATCCAGGATTAACATGTGGATCTACGCTGGTAGAATGCACCTCAAGGTGCAATAATGAAAATTTGCCCCAAGGTGTCGATGGATCTTAGCTTGAGTGATTTGCAGAACAATTTGTTTCCCCAACAGCATGGGTTCAAGTCTCTAGAGACATGTTGTAACTAGCCCATTTGTGCATTTATGAAATAGTTGTACATGGTGTAATAATGACAACCATTCTTTCAAAGTTATTGATTCTCAAATTCTCAATCCGGTTTTAAAAAGAAAAATAAATAAATAAAAATTGTCCATGCTATCGAATGTGATTTTGCATAATTTTTAGAGCTTGGAAGTTTGATTAAGTGTAACTGAGCACAAGAGCATGATAACATGCCAAAAATTTAGTGTTTTTTTAATTCACCCTCATAAGAATGTGACCATTTAATATTTATTGAAATTACCAATAATTATTCTATAATTTCATATTATGATTGCATAAATAAATTTAATGACCTTGAAAACCTTACACCCAATTTATGCAATTTATACATCTCGTATTTTTAATTTCATTGAATAAAATAATTTATCATCAAAGGTTCGTTAAAAATTATTGGTTTGACCTCCTATGATTTTCATTTAATGCAAAAGGGAAAAAATGTTTGGTTGTTAACCCATCACATTGTGGCCTTATTTTTTTATGGAGCATTGAAGGAAAATTGAACAAGCTAGAAACCACAAAACTAGTGATGAACCACAAAGCTCACATAACAGCATTGCAACAATCGATTCATAACAGGGGAGTAGAAGTTGAACATGTGAACTTTGACCAATGATTGAATCAAGTTTGGCCCTAGAGAGTACAACTCCTATTGTGAGTCAAGGAATTTGTTATATAAAGTCGTCATAACACAACTTTTGTTCTGGAGATCCAACATTGTGTAGATATAGGAGTTTGAATCTACATGGATAAAAACCTACATGGCACTATCATAAGACATCATGTTGTGATAAACACAATGGACACACAAATGGCCTTATGTAGTGGGGTTATGAACCATGCATGTTAGTGTAGTACAAAAAACAACACAACGAACAAAATTCATAATACACAAAAGATGCTCATGAGTGTATTCATTCTCATTAACATATTATTCATATTATATTAATGTCTCCAAACTATGAAGTTTACTTTCTCTCAATGTATCCCAACTTTTCTTGCAACCTTCACTTCCTTCTCCAAATAAGTCCAACATGCACTCCTCCTTTACATGTAGTCTACACTCATGAACTCTTATCCTAGTCTTTGAGATCCTTCACTTATAAAAATACTCTTCCTCTTTCATACTCATTTGTCACCAAGAACTAATCACTTAAATGTCAATCTTAGAAAAAATTGGTTATCTTAAAGATTAACCTGGTTCTTTTGACGAGAACCACCTCTTAAGCTACTTAAGCTAAATCGGTAAGTGTCACAATTCATCCTTGTATCCTTCTTCTCTGTAACCCTTAGGTTGCCAACAAAGACGATTGCCATACCATAATGGTCCATCTTCTTCCCTCCCTAACATTACATGTTCACCATTTTAATGGCTCTCTAGTTTCTTATGTCTACATGTGTATGCCCAACTTTCTACTTCCCCATGCAAACACTATTTTACAACTACAATTAACCCACACCAACATTCTTAATGTACCTCTATTATTGTTGAACTATCCACACACTCACTTAATTTATTTTTGCTTATTTGCATTGACTTTATTCTAAATTTCCTTACATCAACACACCATCAAATAATGGAATCTTTTGGAGACTAAGAAATGCATAGACTCTAAGCATTGATCTGAAGGAGTGAAATCTACATTCAATCACTATAACACATTTTTTAAACCTAAAATATTTTAGAAATTATCACTATGTGTGTATTATATAAAGCATCACACCCTCATTGGAATCAAAAAATTCACATGCATGCAATTCTAAGTGATCCATTGTTGGAGTTGCATTTTTATGAAATTGCCATTATGTGCATGTTAATTAAATTTTTTTATCCCCATTAGCATCCTAAAAATCACATACTTGACAATTCTAAGTGATTCATTATAAAGTTACATTTTTTAAACTATGAGCTAATTCAAGACATCTCTAATTATACTTATAAATTAGTGAAAATTACATTTTAACATGATGAAATTATAGTTTCAAATTTCCAACCACATACAAAAAAAACATTAAGAAAAGAGAAAGAAAATGCTTTCATTAAAAAGAACATGAATTTAAACCACTTGACTAGAAGAAGGTAACATAACCTTATTATTAAAATCAATCCTATGAATATGATATTTAGAAATAATTTTTTAAATGGTGTGAAGAGTCTATATGAATCCCTAGCGTATGATTTGCATATACAAAGAGTGTCCCTAATGTATGATTTGCATATGCAAAGAGTGTTGTGCCTAAAGGTAATATTTTTGTGTGAAACTAGAAAGTGTTGTGCAAAGTAATATATTTTTGTGTAAAAGCTGATGGAGTTGCATATTTTTATTTGAAAAGGATGTGCATTATGCATAATTACCACAAAGCTTTTAAGTTGTAAAAAAATCGATTTGATATGGTTTGTTATTAGTACATTTTTGTATTGGTATGATACTTTCACTCTTAACTTCATGAGAATGGGTGGGAGTGAACGCTGCATTTGTGATATATAAGTCAGGATTGCCCTTAATGTAATATGTGTATACAAGAATATTAAGTTGAATATAATTTTATTTTGTGCAAAAAGTTTTAAAGTTGTACATTTATACTAGACAAGGATGTGATGCAAGCATGGGTTTGAGAGAGCATTTGAGTTGTACACACAATGATTTGAGAAGACTTGGCAAGGATGTTGTGCATGCATGGGTTTGAGAGAGCCTTTGAGTTGTACACCTACTACGTTGAGATTGCATGGTAATCATACATTTTGCATTGGGGACTTTAAGTTGCACAAACAACCTAACATTGTTGTACCATTGTTGTACTATGTGTGTTTGTAGATTTTTAAGATAGATAATACTAACAATTGTTTTAGCAAATTGTGTTTGGGTCAGTGCTTTGATGTGAAACATGTTGTGGTACAGTGTTTTGGATGATGGAAATATAAAATATGCATACATACATCTTGTGTCTATTATTAGATTTGAGAAACATAGTTCATAATTATTAAGAAGTAACTTTGTTAATGCATTGCTTAATGTAATTCAAATCAAGTGGTCAATACCAAAATAAATTTCAATTTTGATACCAACTTGTGTCTAACACATGTAGGCAATACATCACACATACCATATGCTCAACACATAGGCCTAGGTGGATGTGTCATGTACCTTGGATTAATATACTACTAGTAAAAGCCTATAAAGAAGTGTATGCATTCATCAACTCTTCTCCTTCACTTTGAGAGATTTCATTTTCAAAAATACTCATCCCATTTCATACACCTAATTCACAAAGAACTGATCAATTAGATGTTAATCTTTATGAATACAATTCTCCTCATAACTAATATAATTCTTCCCATGGAAACCATATCTCAAGCTATTAAAACTAAATCATTATATGTCACATTTTGTCCTTTAATCCTTCTTCTCCATGGCCCATGTGTTTCCAAATAAGTCCATCGTACACTCTAACGACTCAACTTCTTCATTTCCTAGTGTTACATGCTCACCCTTTTAACGTCTCTTCATATTTTTGTGTCTACATATGCACAATAACTTTGTTCTCTCCCATGCACACATTGTTATATGCATGTGGGTCTCATAAACATACATAATCAATGTGTCTCCATCCTTATCAAACTCTTCACACACTTACTTCCTTGATTTCTTTTACATGTTGCCATTTTTTACTTTCATCTAGATGCCCTTGCATTAAAATTCAATCAAACAATACAATATTTTGAAGATTAAGTGATGCATTGACTCTAAGCATTAATCTCAAGGAGTGAAACCTACATCAAGTCGCCCATAACACACTATTTAAAGTTAAATTTTTTTAGAGATTGTCATTCTCTATGTGTTAATTAAAAACTCCCACCCTCATTAGAATCCAACTAATCACAAACTTAATATGATTGATACATTGTTGAAGTTGTTTTTCTTATGACCTAGGCAAATTTAAAGACCCCAAAACCCCATAGATTTCACTTATGAATTGGTGAAATTACTTCTTTGGCATGGATGGTTTGCAGTGTCAAATTTCGAACCAAATACATACCAAAAATTTGTTAGGAAAGGGATAAAGAGGCAAAAAAAGGTGACTTTTTAGTTAACATTTATTTCATGCCTTAAGTAATACATGAATCTAAGAGCACATAATTAGAAGAATGAAGGTAGTAAAACCCTAGTGTTAAAATCAGCCCTATGGATATGTAATGCTTTGGAGTGTTTTGTTTAGCTAATGTGAAGAGTTAGCTTAAAACCCCAACATTTGGCTTACAAATATAGGAGAGTTTGAACCTAGAGATATTTTTTTTGTGTAAAAACCCATGGAGTTATTTTTTCTCTTTGATTTGATATGGCATGCCAATTGTACAGGTATGCATACATACCTTGACTCTTAACCCCACCTTCATGAAAATGGGATAGGGGTGAAGGTGTGCATTTGCAATAAAAAGGTGGGGGACCACCCACAATGTAATAGGTATATATAATAATGTTGAGTTAAGAGAGCTCTTTGTGTACATAAAAAGAAACCATATAGTTATACATTTGTACTTGACAAGGATGTGATGCATGCACAAGTTTAACAAAGCCTTTGAGTTGTACACATAATGAGTTGAGATGCTTTATTTGTCATTTATATTGGGGTCTTTGAGTCATAGACATAACCTAAAATTGTTGTACCATTATAGTATTATGTATATTTAAAAACAAATTATAATAATTAATGTGGTAATTATTTTTATAAAATTGTCATTGGCTTGGTGCTTTTTTGTGATACATTTAATTTTCTAAATGAAAAAATGTTTAGATATAGTATAAATATAAAATACACATACAAATATCATGTGCGTGTGATTTTCTTTTAGCAAAACAACTAACAAGATTTCCCACCCTTCGAGAAAGGTCTTCGTGCTCTATTAACTCTAGATTTTGCAAGTTAGGGTGATCAACAGTTGATAGGCCCTCTTGAGAGACCTTGTCTTATATGTTTTGGTGGGTGTCTATCAAAACCTTTATGGCTCTTTCGCCCAGCTTTTGACAACATCTTTTGTGCCCACATAGTTGTTGGTGGCATAAAAATATGAATCCATGAGTCTTTCTGGCTTAGGAAAATGGTACATACGTCAGTAATCTGCTGCCAGAAAAGTAGCAAGCTTTCATCCGCTGGTACTGCTCTTCACATCAATATGTGAAACAATGCAGCTGATAACATTTGCACATGGGAAGGTTGGATATCTACATGCAACCCTGTGTAGCCCTGATTTCTGGACATTAATATATACCTGTTGGTCCTCTAGATCTGCTTCAAAGCTCTTTGCTGAAAAAGCTTCATTCACTTTCTGCCATGTAAGATCTGATTCCTTTTCCACATACAGTTGAGTGTCTGAGTATACTGGCAAGTTTACTACCTTTCTCTTAACTGCTTCCCCAATACTACTTTCTATGGTATCTTTTGAAGCAGCTCTCTTAGGTGCCATGATAACAATGACTGCTGGAGAGAAGTGCTCAACAAATGTGGTACCTGCGGGAGGGAAAAGGCACTCATGGAAAGAATAAATTAGCTTTTGCAAATCCACTTTCAAAGCAAGATTAGGCAGCAAACCAGTGCACTAGTGAGAGAGATTGTGCAATTTTCATGAGAAAGGGAGAGACACTGGCTGAGGGAATTGTGCATTGCTTAGTCTTAGCAGCCAGTGATGCAACCTGAGGCTTGAGACTGTGTAATGCACAATTAAACCTGGGCAGTGATAGGGAGAGACTGCACATTGCGTAGTCTTAGTGGCCAAGGTGGCAAGACTGAGCCCTGGGACTGCACAATGCATAGTTGAGCCAGCCTATACTACGCATTGCGCAGTATCAAAGGCCAAGCTCTTAGTTTGAACCTTGGACTTGTGCAATTCCCAGCTAGGAAAGACAATGCATGACCAAGTGAAGTGAAAATCTGCACGGTGAGGGTGTAGGAAACAAGCAAATCTAAGTGATAATGCAAGTTAAAGTATGGATCTAACTAAGTATGGATAGATCAATGTGAATCAAGTGCAGAAACTCAACAAACAAAAGGAAAAACAAATATGCAAGGAGAGTCATCGAAACGATGATTATCGGTGTGCAAAAATAAGAAAATCAATGCGACACTTATGAAAGGCAAATGAAAAACTGAATCAACACTTATACAAGCTAAAATAAGTTAAAATGCCAGCAAACGTGAAGATAAACAAGCAAAACAACACTCACATAAGTGAAACGACAAAAAGCGACAAAAGACGACAAAAACAAAACTCACCCAAAAAAGTGACGCAAACTACACTGAAAGCTCCTTGATCTCCTTGGGAATGCTAGAGCTCCAAGATTGAATGTACAAATGAGCTCTAGAGGCACCTATTAAATAGATTTTGGTGGATTGGGGTTTATGACGCGCATGCCTAAAATCAAGGAAAAAGCGACATTTGGAAGAAATTTCTAAAATTAGGGATTGTGCCACCTTCGGGAAACTAATGATGAATCCTTATTTTTTAGGGATAGACTTTTTACTTTTTACTTTTTGATTTTTGATTTTTTTCCTTTTTTGGGAAACTTTCCATGCACACTTGCAGGGAAGATTGCACAATTTCGAGGAACTAGACAACTTCCCGGCTTAGTACATTTCGCAGTTTCTGAGCTCAAGGAATGGATTGTGCATTTTCTGAGCTTATTGCTAGGTTGCCATCCATGACTGCGCAATTCTAAAGCTCAAGGCTGAGCTGCCATTCTGGATTACGCAGTTTCCATCATCAAGGTTGGCTTACCTTCCAGGATTGTGCAGTTACTGGAGGCAAGCCCAGGACTACTTGCAAGGTCAAGTCAAAAGGCTGCTTGTGACTTAGAAGATCAGATAAGTATGAAAACAAGCAAAAAAAAGAATAGCTGAAAAGAACAAGTCTTAATTTCAACATGAATACTTGACGACAATATAAGATAAGCTCTTGTGGACCGAATGGAAGGCTCCAAAATCAAAGCATAAGCAAAATTTTGGACGGTGGTTGTAGCAGCTACAATGGGCTCCAACATTTAAGAGGGATCTTATTGACATTGATGGTAGGAGGCCCTTAATGAAAGCACCAATTTTCAAAGGGCACTCAACTTATTAATCCCACTTACATGCTTTGATTGAATCTAATTCAGTGGGCCCTAGTTAGAATTCAAAGGTTGAAAAGGCCTTCAACACGCCTTGAGGAAAGATCAAATATTCAAAATATCTCTAAAATCTACTTCCCTCACGAAAAGGATTTGACCTCAAACTTAGAATGAACCAATTAGGTTTGAAGCATCCACACCTTAATGAAAGATGGCCATAATGTTGTTTGGATGAAGAATATCCTCATTTTTCCATGCAAAGGCTTTGAAAGGGCGTGGCCCATTTAGAGATGAAAGCATTATAATTTGTTTTTCTTCTATCATGTTCTCTTTGAATTCATGAATTTCTAACCAGCTGGGACTTAACTATAATTTGGGATTCAAAGGTCTTTAATGCTTTATTTCCCTTTTAAGTTGTCTAACCTTGAAACTAGTGGAACTCATTCAAATCGTGTAAGTGTGGTTGGTCTTCAACTTTGCTTTCATTCTATGAATGCTCAATCATTTGAATGGATGTGACTCATTTTAAGTTTTAAGGATTTTTATTTTATGGGTTTCCTCTAATTGTTATGAACTTTCATTAGGTGGAAGCTATAGTTCAAAAGTACAAAGACTATTTTATTGTCAGTGTTGGTTTGTTGGTTCATTATAAGTGATGTTTTGTGATCACCCCCACCAAGGTTCAACTACTATCTCTAATGATGTTTGTGCTTGTACTTGTGATAATGTTTGTGCTCTGGTACAAATCCTTGATGAATTTGGCGTAAAAGATACCATCCACTTGCAACTCTCCAAAGTCCCAACTTACTAACCATTTGGGGCCTAGTTATAATTTGGGATTTAGAGGTCTTTAGTGCTTTCTTTTCCCTTGAAGCTCTCTGACCTCCAAACTAGTGGAACTTATTCAAAGTTCTCAAGTGTGGTTGGTCTTCAACTTTCCTTTCATTTTATGAATTTGCTATCCTTCAAATGGATGGGACTAATTTGGAGCTTCGAGGGGCTTTGAATCCATGGGCCTCCTCTAACTGTTATGAATTTTGTTTAGGTGGAACCTAGAGTTCAAGAATACAAAGATTAATTAGATTGAATCGTTATATTATTTGTCATTTATTTCGATGCTTTCATAGGAGAAAAATGGAGGAATTAGTCTGCAAGTTCATTTTAATGGCAAGTTTCAGTTTGAAGAATTGGGATTTGAAACCTTTCAGAGCCATTTTGAAACATTAAATGATTTTTTTGGGGGTCAATAAAAAATTTCCTACTTTGGGCATAAATCCCCAAGATGTTGATCTACCCTTAGATACATTTTCAAGGATGTGGGAGTTTCATCACTTGAAGTTCATATGCAAAAGTTATGCCTCCCACATTAACATATCGTGTTGACCACCATGGGATGAGAGGGTGCCATGTCATCCCTTAGTGCTTGTGCAATTGGGGTGATCCACCTGTGGAATTTTAAGAAGATTCTAGAAGGTCTAAAATAATCACTCTAGTTTAGGTTTGAAGGAGTTAAACCTTACCCCTAGTTAGGTATTAGGCTATGTTAAATATCAAGCTGCCAAGAGGAGCAGGGGCTCCATTCTATGCTATTATATTTTGTTCCATAGTTGATCGGAGAAACTAGAAGTGGGAAGTTAGAGAGGTGAATGAGGGGGCTAAGGTTTTGCAGTATCCTTATAGGCCATCGATCTTAGGTAACTCCTATAGAGTACCTCTTCCTTTATACTTGCATATACCCATAACAAAGAAAAGAGAGCAGCGCAATCTCACTTTCTAGTTCAGTTTTTCAATCTTAAGGGTTTCCCAAGGTAAAACTTGTGTTTATTGTGGATGTGTGTATATTTGTTTCTATTCTCAATTATTGCATTTTATTTATTTAATTAGAAAATCAACTATTAAAGAATATGAGATCTAAAGGAAAAATAACCTTCATAATATAGATTTCATATATTTTATCAAATTTGTTATGATGATCTTTTCTAGTGGAATATCCATGAAAATTTACAGGACAAAAGACACTTCCATTTCCAGTGTTGGTTTACTATAAGTGAAGAGTTGTAAACACCCCAACCAAGGTTCAATGAATGTCTCTAATAATGTATATGCTTGTGCTTGTTATGTGCTTGTACTTGTTATAGTTGTCATGCTTATGTACATTGGATGACTGTCATAAAAAAAACCCCACTCATAACCCCTTAACTCCTTAATTGAAGGATCCTAATTTAAATATTGTAAGCAAGCTATGATAATTGTTAACTCTTCTAGATTAGTAAATGTTAGCTCTGCTACATGTCGCTTATTTTCAAAGAGCGGAAGTAAGCTCGGTCCTTGGTTGCCTGCTCAGAAGAGGTCTACACTGGTTATCCTACTCCTGCTCCTTCACCTCGCTTAATCCCTTTCACCCTGCTGCCTCCGTTTTTCCCCTTGTCTTCCGCTACTGCGATATTGTGATGCGATCTAATCACTATCGCATATCGCATCCATGTGTGTTTTAAGGTTTCGCCCCTGACTTCCGCCGATACGATATTGCGATGTGATCTGATCGCTATCGCAAATCGCACCCATGTGTGTTATGGCTCCGCCCTTTGTCTTCCGTCGATGCGATATTGTGATGCAGTGCGATCGCTATCGCATATCGCATCCATGTGTGTTTTAAGGTTTCGCCCCTGACTTCCGCCGATGGGATATTGCGGTCACTCCTCCGCTGCGGATCTGTCCGCCCTCGATCTGACGGCTCGCGGTTGTTTGCTCCCGTTTCTTCCATTTTTCCCGCTGTGTCATATCCGCCATCTATCTGTGCGATCCAACGACTGATATCCCTCCTCTTCCGTGCATTCCTCTCACCCCGATCACTACATGCTCCTGAAGGAAGAAAGTAGCTGGTTCGACCGTACCTGGCGCATTTCATTTTCAACAACTGCATTCAAGAAACAGAATGGCCGAGAGCGAAAAGGACATGCCTCGAGCAGTTAAACGCATTTATCAGTCATGGAATGTCTTCCATATTACACTCCACCTGCCCGAAAAGGACAACAGCGCATCAGAGAACATCAAATTCATCAATTAAAGCAAGCAGATTGCAGCAGAGACTCCATCAGAAGATTTAAAGCGGTTGGTGGTCAATTATGACCCTTCCACGCATAGAACAACAAAACATTTTTGTAAAGAAACTCTATATATACCCAGAACAGAGATGTAATCAGGGGGGATGAATGTTATTTTGATGTAAGGTTCAACTTCTGGAGACTGTAACTACTGTGATACCTGCAGCGTCTGGTCTTCATTTTCAGCTAATACAAGCTTCTTTTGTTGTTAATTGCTCACTTTCCACTTCTTCTTTGTTCCAGGTTGTGCCTGTTATGCATTTGTCTTGAATTCTTGATGTTTGGCATTAGAGGGGTTGTCATCCCACCTTTGTGTCAAAGTCTTGTTTATTTCAGTAAATGTATTATTCAGGTTTCTGTTTGCTTAGTGATAGAGAGCTGTCATCCTGTCTGTGCATTAAGAAATAGATTTGCAGACCTTTTTAACTGGTTGCAACCGACCATCACATGGTCTTGTGCATCTGTTGGTGTGGTCAGTATTCTCCATCTTCACCTAATCTTTAAACTGAGTGATTGGTGGTTTAAAGCCTCGTAGTCTAGGGATGTTCACCCATGTCTGGGGTTAAGCATAGTAGAAGTGGTTATCTGGCTTGAATATGCGACATTTCTTTCATTCATCCACCATTTTTCCAACATTTTGTTGAGTTTTTAACGTTCCCGAGCATCTCTGAGATACAACCTAGGAGAGTTTCTTGGGGTGATAACAATAAAAAACAAACTTTCGACTTCAAAATAATTAGTAAAGAACAAACTTTCCACTTCAAAATAATTAAAATCGGTAAGAATATTTTTCTAGCTTAAATCTCCTCCAAATAATTCAACCTTCAAATAGATAAAACCCATCAAAAATTTAGAAATTTAAAAAGCTTTAAAATCTCTCATATTTCTTTTAAAATCTTCCATGCTTTAAAATTGGACAAAACTTTGAATTTCCAAACTTAGGAACTATTCAAACTTTTAAAACCTGTAAAATGGATATTGAAATTTAAAACATTTTAAAACATTTACAATATTCCAAATAAATAAAGTTCATTAATATTCCTCTAGAAAAAACAAAGAAAGAGCCTTTCAATTTTCAATATTCCAAATAAATAAATTTCGTTAATATTCCCGTGGAAAAAGTAAAGGAAAAAATTTCATTCTTAAATATTTCAAATAAATGTGGTTCATTAAGACTACTTCACTATTTTGGAGATGAATATAATAAACATAACTTTGATGGTGTTAAAAGCTTTTGAAAAACACTTAGTTACTTTTTCAATTTTATTAAATATCAAATGTCCACAATTTATTAAAAATAGAAGTGAAACATTTTTTTATACATTTTTAACATGTGACTATATGACTTGACTTAACAACCAAACACATGTCAATGGTCCCTTCCAAAATGAAACAACCAGACACAGGTCAACCTAACATATCAACAACCAAATACTTGTCAATGATCCCCTCCAAAATGGAACGACCAGACACATGTCAACTAAATAATGGTTGGCATTATAACATGTCAACAACCAAATACTTGTATAACATTATTTGGTTTCACAAAATAAATGTATCATTGTGAATTTATACTTGTATAACACTCTTATTATTTGGTTTCACAAAATAAATGTAAATACTTGTATAACATTTTTTTGTTTCACAGAATAAATGTATCATTGTGAATTTATACTTGTATAACACTCTTTGGTTTCACAAAATAAATATATCATTGTGAAATAGTGGTGGTGTGTCCTAATGAAAGGATATGAGTATAAAATATTATCTCATGTAGAGGGTGCCATGTGCATTTTTATGCTGTGAAGCTTTATTAAAAAGCAAAAGCTTGATACATCTTTTGGAGTACTTTGTATTGAAGTCATGTTTTATTTAATTTCTATTTTCTTACCCATAACAATTATTGAAAAAGTGCCACGATATTATAACTAATCAAATAGTTTGGCGTGCAATAGTTGCATGCACGAAATGATCAGATTTATGTGTTGAATACTCGATCTTAGTCTAGAAATAGGCTCCTTTTTAACATTATAATGGCAACTTTTGTATTTATATAGATTAAATGACTATGATGACTTTCGTTGGAAGCAAAATCACATGCTTGGAAGAACTAAACCATGGGGGTGTGGTTGGATTGGAGGAGAAGGAGGAAGGTGAAAGTAAAGCTAGTTAAATTGGTAATTGGGTTGGGTTTTGTATTTGTATGACATGTTATTGTATTAATTTTTAGGTGTATTATTTTACTCTCGGAACAACATACATGTTAGGTATTTGAGCGATTGAATATGAGACTTTTTATCTACATTTATATTGGTGGTGGAGAGGGAAGGGTTGCATAAATATTATTAAATGATTACTTTTTAGTATTTTAATAGTATGTGAATTTAATTATCTTAAATTTACTAATATTTTTATTTGGTGTTAAGATTTGTTAAACACATACATGGCAGAAATAGAAGATGAATGATAAGCATGAGAGTGTATATATTATTAACAAATGATATACATTTATAGTACATTCATATGGCCTCTGGTTTCGTATTCCAAGGTCTCTTGGACTTCCTTAGACCATTCAGCTTCCACACCAACCCTTAGAGGATTAGGTGTCCATCATTCCCCCCCTTAATCTGAAGGGTTATGTATGAGTCCAAGAAGAGATTTGTAATACAAAATGTGCAAAAATGCATGGCAGCACTAGGCTGAATGTGCTCTCTGAAATGTGGAATTCTTAAGGATGACCACCAACATTGGAATGCCTAGTGCAGTTCCCAGAACTCTTCCAAGTCTGGCATGAAGCTTAGGTCTTCTACTAGAGGAAGTTCTCTTGATGTTTTGAAGAGGGAAACCTTCAACCAATAAAGGGAGGTCTCAACCTGTGATGGTTTAAGGATTACCACCAACTCTGGAATGCTTAATGCAATTCCTGGAACTCTTCCAAAATTGGCAAGGAGTTGAAGTCTTCTGCTAGAGGACGTGTCCTCAATTCTTTGAAGAGGCATCACCAACTTAAGGCATGCTCAAGGGCATCTTTGTCCCTGGCTACAACTCTGAATCTAGTATGGTAGGTTGTGGCTTAGCCTCACTTGATGTGACTTTGAAGCTTGTAGATGACCATCATTTCCCCCCTATCAGATACAAGGTGAGATGATGGAGAAAACTCAATTGCAAGACTGTTCAATATTTTAGAACAAGTTTGAACATATGACTAAAATATCTTCTTGGTTGTTGATGCCCATTGCCGAGAAGCGATCCATCGAAGATGAATCTTTGTTCTTACAAGAGGTTTGTTTCTGAAGCCTCTATTTGAACATTGATTGGTTTTATGACAGTGCTTACATGGATGAAGATCAAAACAATGATCTTTCATGTGGCCAACTCGGTCACATTGTTGGCATTTCACAATCTATTGTTGTTGCTATGGAAGAGGGGCAAAATCTGAAATAGCTGAAGGTGAATTGTCATGAAGGAATCCAACACTCTGAAACTGAATGGGCTTCGAGTAATCTGGAATATGAAAGGAAACGTCCTTGTCATATCCAAGACTAGCTATGTGCTTGTTGTGGACAAGCTCTTTCCAAGGTCTGATGATGGGCTTGGAAAGTGCACACTGAATTTCTGCATCTGCGTGTGACTTTACTGCTTCATTGGGCACTGGATCAACTTGTTTCTTATGGGAGTTTGTTTCAATGTTTTGAACAGAGACAAGTTCAAAATGATGACTATACTTTTGTAACTCCTCTTGTTATAGTTGTGATTCAAGCTACAAAAATCCAATGGTTTCTTTTGTAAGTTGTAAACATGTTTGAATATATCTGAGAGTGTCTTTGTTGACTTTAATTGTACTTCCATCAATAGATAAGATTAGAGTGCTTAATAACTTTGATAATCCATGAATTTTCTCCATTATTCAAATAATAAAATCAACAATGCACTTGTAGAAACAATCAAATGACTAAAAATGCACCTTTTTTTTTGGACCTCTGTCTGCTCCTTTTACACAGAAAATTAGTCCACTAGACGGTCACTTAACTGAATGTACACACCCAAAATACAAGTGTTTCCTCCCTAAACAGTGAGTTGATACACGCTCAAGAACAGGGTTTTTCTTGTAGGTAGACTGCTCCTTTCTGGGCTTACTCACCCAGAAATCTCAGCCTGCTCCTACTGCAACCTCAGCTTGTACCCAAGCGTTAAGAAATGTGTTGAAAAAGGCTCGAACTTCACACTGAAAAACCCAGAAATCTGAGCAGTGACAGGCCTCGGTTCCTGTGCAAATTCCTGCCTTTTACCTCCACTATTTTAGCTGATAAATACACACAACTCACCTTTCAGAAATAGTACTACGATTCATCTATCATTTCAGCCTTCTATCCTTGAAACTCGGCCTGATTTTTCCTTAAATCTCGTGCTACCAAGTTTAGATACCACAGGAGAAAGAACTCAAGATTCTTGCCAAAGTCTGATAGCTGAAAACACAAGTTGGGTAGTCTCTCTTAGCAGTTCGAACTTCCTTCCTGTGCACAGCAATCTCTGCCTCCTCTTGTTCCTTGCTCAAGCTCTTCTTTTCCTCCTACACTCTCCTTGAGCTTCTCAATATCACACAATGCTCAACACATTTTCATCATCTGTCAATATAATTCCCCTCCGAGCCTCCACAATGTCGAATTCGTAGGCATAACCAACAATTTTGTCTCACCTTGCAGTCATAAGCACACCAATTGTATCTCAACTCTGCGAGTCACAATGGATTTCTGGTAGCATCGAAATTGTTTGTGTAAGAGGCTAATTGTCCTTTTGCAATGGTAGAAGATCGAAATGACCATTTGTCTAAGAGGCAAACTCTTCACTATGCAAGGAAAGCAGATGAAAATGAGTTCCCGCATTCGTTCACGAGTGCGCCCCCCTTAGTCTTTCAATCTGCAAAGTTCGGCGAGATATTTCTCTGGTATGGGGATAAATTGAGGCAACAAGAAATGCTTCAACCTCCTGTTGCCACCTTAAAGGATGAGGACTGGAATCCTTCTCGCCTTATTCTAGTTCTAACACACACTGATAAAAACTTCCCAGAACTTGGAGAATATCTACACTGGGTTGTTCCACTGTGCAATGATTTCGAGATCTACCAAGAGGATGAAATTATACCATACACACCTCCTGTCCAGGGCGATCCCCCTTTTTTGTACACTTTCACGCTCTACGCACAGTTCAAAGTCGACCTAACGCAGCCTTTGGTAGGGCTTCCTTGTCTTGACGGTGGTGAGAATAACCAGCGGAACTTCAATTCAAAACACTTTGCAATTTTAAATAAGCTTGAAGCTACACACAGGGTTCATTTCAGAGTTTAAACTTTAAAGAGGAAACTTTGTTGTACAAAAGTTGTAATATATCAGAAAACACTTCAGTGAATCTTCAACGATATCGAATTAATGTAGAATTCTATGTTGGAACTGGTGCTCTGCGCTTATTCAAGACGTATAAGAGTATAATATGGGATTTATTCTTCAGCAGATCTCAAGAATTCAATCCCCCGTCCATCATGACGGGAATCCTCTGTCTTTGCACAATTTTGTAGAATGCTGCCTTTCAGAACTAACACGGGTGTTGTTCGTAATAACAAGAGGCTCAGAACAGTGGATTCTGGTGGGAACGTAGCCTAGATCCGTTCTTGTTCTTCCATAGCACAATCTTTTGAAGGAAATTGGTGCACGAGGGTTCCGAGAGCCTGTTGTATTACGTAGCATACAACCACACCAATTGGTGTAACCACCAGAGAATTCAAGAGAAATAACTCACCATGGAATTGCCATGGAATATCTCTTCAGGTAGGAACATTGTCCACAGGTTTCACCACTCATCGCCCTAGCTCTCAAAGAAATTAATTTGAAGTCGCAGACTTCCCCTTCACCCCAAAACAAAACACGCAACCTTCAACGCTCAATTACATGGAAATATTCATGGAAACCAACTCAACGCATACACATTCACAAAGAGTAATGAAACGGTCTGCTAGAGCACCTAGGTGCAGCAGAGTAGAGTAGCATTAGAATATTTCTATAAATAGGGAAATGACAGAAAAATTGTAGAAAGAATGCAACGTTGACATGGTATAACCTTCCTCCGACTGAAACATTCAACCAGCGCTCAAAAAGACTAGGAGACTAGGGTAATTTGTAGAGTGTTAAATCTTCAAATTTGCCAGAGAAACACTCTATTCACCATAAATAACCTCCCCTTTTTTCTTTTTTCTATTTTTGAATAGAAGGTAAATGGTCACAGAACAGTGCGCACGAAAATGACAAATGTGTTTCTGCAAGACGATGTAATTGTGCAGGGAACGTTTCTTAGCGCTGCTACAGAACTAGGCAGAGATCGTAGCTACAATTTAGCTGACAACATATTCATGAAATGCAAGACTGACATGCACAAAGATGCCACAAAATTAGTGGCTCATATTTGGGCAGGGTAGGAGTACGCCTGCTCTGATACCATGTTAAACACATACATGGCAGAAACAGAAGATGAATGATAAGCATGAGAGTGTATCTATTATTAACAAATGATATACATTTATAGTACATTCATATGACCTTTGGTTTCGTATTCCAAGGTCTCTTGGACTTCCTTAGACTATTCAGCTTCCACACCAACCCTTAGAGGATTAGGTGTCCAACAAGATTGATGGGAGGATAAAATATTTATACTATTTTTGGAAAGATATGTTAGGGACACATTATTATCACGAGTTTAAAGCTTTTATATATCAATATAACATTGATTAGGACTTACATTTATCACCTAGTTAAATTCTTGCACATTAATCTTGCTTGGGCTAATGAAATTGGAATGGGGATGGGGAAATGATGATCAGCTCACTTAGATTAGTAAACAAAGGTAACAAGAAAAATATGAAGTTTCAGCTCGACCTTTGATTAATCCCTTGTTATTCCCATGCTTTTAGTATTTTTGTTAATCACGAACTTTCATTATTTTATTCGTAAGTTGATTGGTTCAACGGAAAGACTTTTTGTTATTGTATGCCAAGATAATGAGCAATCGTCTTAGGGACCAAATAGCCAAATGAGCATAAAATAGAGACATTTTAGTAATGGAAAAATTAAAGAATGATCAAAAGTGAATGAATAGCAATGCCACTTCAAGGGGGTAACCTTATTTACACCTTATATTTACAAGAAACTCTTGATGCCTCTTAAAACTATACCTCATTAATTTATAGAAGAAATAAATGGTACAATTACAAATATTGGAAATAGCTCATCAGTAATGACAATAATAATATGACAACAATAATATAAGAATAGTAATGTACTGGCCCAAGAACTAGGGACTTAACATGTCTTCCCCCTTCAAACAAGTGTTTCCCTCGACATTTGCTTATATGTGGATGATTATATGAAGAACTCATCTTCCCAAGTCACATCTTCCATGAGCATGCTCTTCCACTTAATGAGGTGCTCAATAATTGGTAAGTTCCATAACTTATTAATCTTTATTTGACAATTGTTTCAAGTTCTCTTATGTTTTCTCCTATTCACCAAGCGATGGTAAAATAATCTCAACTTGGATCTTGTCAATTATTACCTTCTTTAAACAAGAAACTTGGAATACTAGATGAAGACACGAAGCAGATGCAACTTTGATCTGTAAGCTATATCGTCAATCTTTTGTAACACCTTACATAGACCATAATACCTAGGGGACAATTTATTGTCCTTCTTTTGTTGTTTGAGGAACATTTTTTTAATATGGTTTTGGCCTTAGAAATACTAAATCCCCACTTCAAAGTTCCTATCATTGTGTTGTTGTTGTCCTTGTTGTTTCATCTTATTTTTTCACTATAACCAAATTGTCCTTCAATAGTTGGAGAACCACTTGTGGGTGCTTGATGTGACCCTCCACTTTGTGAACCTTAGGTTTCACTCTCAAGGGTGATGTGATGGATGGGGGGTGATACCCATAGAATGTCATGAGTGAGTACATTGTGGATGACATTTGGAAGGAAGTGATATACCACCATTTTACTAAAAGTAACCATTTGACCCATAATTTACAATTGTTTATAATATGCAATGCAATAGAGATAACCTTCCAAACATTTATTTACACTTGGTTTACCCATCAAATTGGGGTTGGTAAGAGGATATATGAGCCAATTGAGTACCCAAACAAGAAAATAAATCAATTCAATAACTTCCTATGAAAAATAGATCTTTATCATTGTTAGCACTTGAAACCACACCATTAAACAATGATCATTCTAAGAACTACAACAAGTATTATCGAATGAAAACTAATACGAAATCAACCCAAATGTCTCTAGTTAATTGCCTCACCATTCAAATAAATGTTTTTCTAATATTAGTGGGGCATCCCTAGTTTATCATGCATTGAAAATCATCTAAACAACTATAAATTAGCACTCTAACACATAGTAGGGATCCTTGGCATGCAATTAGACACCCAAGGATAAAAATGATTGATAAGTGGAAATGAATATGAGAATTTCAATAAATAATCAACAAAATATGAAATATATGTAGGTTTTAACCCTTTACAGAAATTACCTGCATACGAATTCTAAAACACAGAAAATAAACAATGCGAGAGCATAACACATAAAACACATATACACAGAGATTTTCCCGTGGATCCCAAAACTGGGACTACCAGCTTGATTTTTCATTATATTCCTTTTAATGTTACAATACATATTTATACATGCCGAAGCATCCAATACCATGGACCGAAAACCATCGCATCCAAAACCATGGACCGAAAAACCATAGGTAGGTTCGCCCAACCTAATATAGGGTCCAAAAAAAATATTTCCCGAGGCGCTGCCCCGGACCCCGTAGAGGGGGGCTACCCGCCCTCCTCAAACCCCCCGTACAGGGGGGGCTCCGCCCCCCCTCTAACCCCCCAATTCACTACGTGGGTTAGTCGTGGAAAGAATATAACACAACCCAACAATCTCCCACTTGTTGTTTTCTTTCCACAGGGGGCCATAGGAGAGCTTAGTCATTTTTCTAGCCCTGAAATGCCCATTGTTTCTCTACACCAAGAGAACTTCTCAGAGCTCACAGATTTTGTTAATGCATCTGCAGTATTCTTCAAAGTGTCCACCTTTACCAGCAACACCTTTTTGTCTTCTATCATATCCCTCACAAAGTGATACTGAACATCAATGTGCTTTATTTTTGAATGATAAGCAGGGTTCTTTGCCAAGAAAATTGCACTTTGGCTATCACAGTCTATTCTTATAGCTCCCTGTACTAACCCCATACTTGAACACAATCTCTGCAACCAAACTGCTTCCTTGCTTGCATGAGTTGCTGCCATGTATTCTGCCTCTGTAGTTGATAGTGCCACTACAGATTGTTTCTTACTCATCCAACTGACTGCACCTTCAAATAGGTTAAACACATACCCACTTGTAGATCTTCTCTGATCCAGATCTCCAGCCCAGTCTGCATCAACAAAGCCACGAATATCCAACACTCTGTCCAATCCTAGTTTTCCTTGGTAGCACAAACCATAATCACTAGTGCCACGCAAATACCTGAAAACCCGCTTCACTGCTGTCCAGTGCTCCTTCCCTGGTTTTGACATAAACCTGCTCAATACTCCAACTGCATGTGCAATGTCTGGTCTAGTACAGACCATTGCATGCATCAGGCTACCGACTGCACTCGCATATGGAACACGGGACATGTCCTCTTCCTCTTCTTGTGTCTTGGGACACTGTTCAACAGATAACCTCACACCTACAGGAATACGAACCTTCACCAGTTTACTATCTTGCATATTAAACCTCTGCAGTATTGTCTCGACATACTTCCTCTGGTTTAACCAGAGCTTCCTCTTTGCCCGATCTCTTTTAATTTCCATGCCCAAAATATAGTTTGCAGCACCAAGATCTTTCATGTCGAATTTGGAGGACAATTGGGTCTTCAAATCCTGGATAATTTCTTTGTCATTTCCAACCAGCAACATATCATCTACATACAAGACCAGATAAATAACACGGTCACCAATTAATTTAAAATACACACAGTGATCTGCTTTGCTTCTGGTGAAGCCAAGTCCCCGTATAAATGTATCAAATTTCTGATACCACATCCTTGGTGACTGTTTTAACCCATACATAGACTTCTTTTACTTGCATACCAGTTCTTTCTTACCCTTCACCGCAAAGCCTTCAGGTTGCTTCATGTATATTTCCTCTTCCAAATCCCCGTGAAGAAATGTTGTCTTCACATCCATATGTTCTACCTCAAAATCAAAAGCAGCAGCAACAGATAAAAGTAACCTAATAGAAGTTACCTTGGCAACAGGAGAAAAAATATCACCAAAATCAATTCCCGGCACCTGGGAATAACCTTTTGCTACCAATCGAACTTTGTATTTCTCCACCTTCCCTTCTACATTTATCTTCTTTTTGAACACCCATTTGCTGCCAATGGGTTTCCTTCCAGCCGGCAACTCCACTAGATCCCAAGCCTCATTTTTGTGAAAAGATGCCATTTCATCAACCATGACCTCTTTCCAGAGTTTTCCATCCTCTGAATCTACTGCTTCCTTCACAGTTCTGGGATCATCATCAATAACAGACAAAACAAAATTTGAACAGAAAGCAGAAGGACTATACCTTTTTGGCTGCCTTCTTTCTCGAACTGATCTTCTCACAGCTGGAGTTTGTGGCTCTTCATCTTCTGATTCCTCCTCTGCTGCGGAGTCTGATTCTTCCTCCTTTAGCTCAAACTCTATCTTCTCAGGTTCCTTTGGTTGGACTTCATGTTTAATAACATCTTTTACCTCTCTGAACACCACATCTCGGTTGTACACAACCTTCCGTGTGACTGGGTTCCAAAGCTTATAACCCTTTAAACCATCCTTATACCCAATAAAGATGCACTTTTCAGATTTACTATCCAACTTGGTTCGTTTCTCCTTTGGAACATGTATATATGCATCACATCCAAATACCCTCAGATGTGAAAGAGAGGGTTTCTTACCAGTCCATACTTCTTGTGGAGTCTTATCCTCCAACGCTGATGAAGGTGACCTGTTGACCAAGTAACATGCAGTATCCACTGCCTCTGCCCAGAATTCCTGTCCTAACCCGACACCACTGAGCATGCTTCTTGCCCTTTCCATCAACGTCTTGTTCATTCTTTTTGTGACTCCATTTTGCTGAGGTGTATATGGAGTAGTCTTCTGCCATGCTATACCACACTTCTTACAGAATTCTTCAAATTCCTTGCTGCAAAACTCTCCACCATTATCTGTCCTCAGCACCTTTATCTTCTTCTCTGTCTGATTTTCCACCAGAGCCTTAAATTCTTTAAACCTGTCAAAGACTTCAGATTTCTTCTTAAGGAAATATATCCATGTATTCCTTGAGAAGTCATCTATAAATGATACATAGTACACAGACTTACCCAGTGATGGAACCTTCATAGGTCCAAACACATCACTGTGCACAAGCTCTAATATCTGTTTCGCCCTCTTAGCACCAGAGGGGAAACTCACCCGATTCTGCTTCCCATATACACAATTTTCACAGAAATCAAAATCCAGAGAGCTATTACTCATACCTTCTACCATACCTTTACCATGAAGTATTCGAAGGCCCTTCTCTCCAATATGTCCAAGCCTTTGATGCCACAGCATGGTCTTCTCTCCAGAGACCACTAGATTTTCAGCTCCACTTTCAGGAACCACAGAATTGTTGCACCCATCAACAACAGTGCTACCTTGCAGCGTGTACAGAGTTCCAGTCCGAACTCCCCACATCAATACCAATGCTCCCCGAACCATCTTGCAGGTATCCTTCTCGAACACTGTTTTTACACCTGCATCATCCAACTTGCTTACAGAAATCAAATTTCTGGCCAATGCAGGAATATGTAGAACACCCGGAAGTGTTCTAACCCTTCCACCTTGCAACTTCAACTTTACTTTTCTGCGACCAATGATTCTAGCCTTCCTATCATCTCCTAAGAATACATCACCACCATTGTATTTATCATACTCGCAGAACCACTCTCTATGGGGAGTGAAGTGAAAGGATGCACCTGAGTCAATCAACCATGCCTCATGATCTACATGTGTACTTGAAGAAGCCAAATACACATCCCCACCTTCATCTGAGGTGGTTTTCGCCTCTACAGAAGGAGCATCATCAGATCCCTTTCCTTTATCAGGAGCTTTAGATTTACAGTCCCTTTTGAAGTGCCCTTCCTTTCCGCATTTCCAGCACACCACCTTTACAGGTTTTCCTGGAGATTTAGATCTCCCTCTAGATTTAGATCTCCCACTCGATGACTTATTTTTGTTTCTATTCTGGGACTGTCCTCGTACAGACAAGGCATCACCATTCTGGCTCTCCATATTTTTCCGTCTCATTTCCTCCGTCAGCAAGGCTGAGACTATTTCATCAAACTGCAAAGCAGTTGCATTGCTACCTATTGCAATGACCAGACTATCCCACGAATCTGGTAGAGAACACAACAAACTAATGCACTTATCTTCATCTGAAATTTTAATATCAACAGATGCTAACTGACTTACCACAATATTAAATGCGTTTAGATGCTCTGTCACTGAGTCTCCATATTTCATCCTCAGGTTATACAGCTTTTTCCGCAGGAACAATTTATTCATCAGAGACTTAGATTGGTACAAAGTCCCTAACTTGTCCCACAAAGCCTTCGCCGTAGCTTCCCCTGATACATTCAACAATACTGAATCTGAGACACACAATCGTATTGTGCTCTTTGCCTTTTGATCCAACTTCTTCCATTCTTCATCGGTCACTCCTGTTGGTTTAGTACCTGGATCTACTGCGATCCACTGATCTTTATCCACTAACAGATCCTCCATCTTGAGTTTCCGAAACTCAAAACTCTGACCATTAAACTTCTCGATCTCTATCTTTCTGCTGCTTGCCATCTTCTTTCACCACCAGAATCGATCTCGCAGATCTACCATTGAACAGGGTCTACCACAGGCCCAAGCGAAACCCATTAGCAACAAAGGCGTCCCCTTGAAGCCAAAACAGGTCTGATACCAAATGTAGGTTTTAACCCTGTACAGAAATTACCTGCATACGAATTCTAAAACACAGAAAATAAATAATGCGAGAGCACAACACATAAAACACATATACACAAAGATTTTCCCCTGGATCCCAAAACCAGGACTACCAGCTTGATTTTTCATTATATTCCTTTCAATGTTACAATACATATTTATACATGCCGAAGCATCTAATACCATGGACCAAAAACCATCGCATCCAAAACCATGGACCGAAAAACCATAGGTAGGTTCGCCCAACCTAATATAGGGTCCCAAAAAAAAAATTCCCGGGGCGCTGCCTCGGACCCCGTAGAGGGGGGCTACTCGCCCCCCTCAAACCCCCCGGACAGGGGGGGCTGCCGCCCCCATGTGACCCCCCCACTGCGCAATCGGCGCAACGAAGGGGGGGCTCCGCCCCCCCTCTAACCCCCCGGTTCACTATGTGGGTTAGTCGTGGAAAGAATATAACACAACCCAACAATATAGAGAGAAGAAAATGCACTATGAGCAATTGATAATTAAAAAGTAGAAGCAAAATTATATGTCACTTCATAGAACATGAAATATTGCATCCACAAGTTTAGAAGATGCAAGAAGAGCATGGTCAAACTACGTCTTTGTACTGGTAAATAGAGTTGTTGTATCATGGAGATGAAATACATAATAGATCACAAAAATATGCCTTACATAAAGTATAAATAATGAGGAAAGAAGAAGAAAAGCGACAAAGATGGAGCACTATTAACTATTCTCAAGGAAACACTACCAAACAATGGCCATTCAACCTTTCTTTATAGAAATTTGATCCTCCTAAAGGAGGTTCCAATCTCATGCAATGCACCTTCCTTAACTTATGGTGAACTAGAGTCCAACAAGGTGCCTTCCTCATGGAAGCTCATGTACTCTTTACCTAATTGTAGATGTATGATTTGATGATGACTCCATTGAAGATGAGTGAACACAAGTGAGGTCACCCTAATTGAATCAATTAAATATGATTGGAATAAAGACGAATAAATGGAAGTGAGGATGAGTGAACTCAAGTCCCAACGAGGAACCTAAGGTGAGATGGCACCCCTTGCCACATCATTGCCATGATCCACAAATTGTCATGGATATTCCACTGGACAATTCATCACAATAGATCTAATAAATTATCCAAAATCTAATAAACTCCCTCCCTCCTCCTTGAACTATCTCAAGTTGTGGGAGGTGTTGCTTGTTGAATTGACCTGACCTCCAAGGTCTATTACGGAGATGGGGTCATAAAAATCCTCCTTTAACAACTTCTTCAAATATCAAAACAAATACCACCATCACATTTAGCTCATTGATAGTTTTCTGGAAATATAAATTTTATCTCAATATGACTCCTGGATTTACATTTACACTCCTTTGAAGTTTAACCATTTAGGTACGACCACATCAAGAATGTGCTACCATGTGGCACCCATGTCATCAATGCATGGCAATTTAGTATCCATGGGTGGTCCATGTAGTTCCACCACACCAACATAACTAGATTCCACATCCTCATTAGGTATCTATAATGCCTCCATGTGGGGTTTATCCACCCCTCGTGGCCCTGCCATGTCAACTTAGGGCGTGGACCCACCTAGCCTTTCCCCCCCTTCCTTGTGGGGTTTTTCCATTATACAATCTTTGGTCCAACTCATGATTCTAATGGGGGTCCACAGACCCACGTCATGCCACTCAATCATGGTACTACCCTCAGTGCCTAAGCTACAAGGTCGAGAAATGAGTGGTGGTAAGGTTCCAATTTGGAACCATGTCTGGTTCCACATCATGTTGCTAGGGCATACTTCCTCCGTTCACAAGTAAGTTCCAAAATCTAACAATGGGCAGCAAGCGATAGCAAGGTTCCATAGTGGATCCATGCCTGATACATGTCATGTCATTGGGGTTACCATTTTCCATAGTGTTTGGATTCCAACAAGGTGGGGATAATTAGTGGTGAGGTGGTAACATGGTTATTGTACTCCAAGTTCCACCTAGCGCCACTCTCTGCCCCATTTATGCATCATCTCGAACTCTTTGTATAGACAGCCTTACGATTGATGACCGATATTGGCCTACGGTGCACAATTCCACTATGTTAGGGTTCCACCAGCACTCCTGTCGGGGTTGGCCCCACCCAAAAACATATGGTTTGAGCTCTTTCACCCACCAATCCCAACAGTCGAAGTATAAGACAATCAATCCAAGGCTAGGTTTTCATGAAGAAGGAAGGGTGGCCCCTTGCTCACAAATGACTATTTGAGGTCTTACAATGAATTATGGCCCAATTCCTAAAGCCTCAAGCCCTCATCTCTGTAATTTTTATTACAAATGGGCAACCCACGCTGCCAAAATACTAAGATATTTGGCCCCAAGGCCTGAAACTACAAACACTTAGTTTATACAGAGTAATCAATACAGGTACAAGTTTTATTCACACATTTATTCATTCAAAAAAGTTTGGAGTATATTAGAGTATTCAAAAACACAAAGTATTGCATTCATAATGAATATAACCATAAACAACATAGTCCAAACAAACATCAGAATTCATGAATACATAGAATATCATTCCAATCATGAGCATAATAGTGAGCCTCACTACTCATGCATCATTTACATTTATCAACACAATGTATTGCATCATTCACTTACAACAAGAATAAACACAGTCCATGAGATAATATACATAAGCAATTTACAATTATTTGTGTGTTTAAAGATGACTAACAACTGAAGGAGGGACTTCCACCCTCCACCAAAACATAGGCCACCTACACCATGATCTTTTTTGTAGCTGACCTCCCCTAAGTTGGATCCAAAGTCTGAGGGGATGCTTTCTCATGGAATTCACCCAAGGCTCAACTAGGGTATTGCTCAATTCTAAGAGTCTAAATCTACTATCTAGGTGGTTTATCAACTGTATTTTCAAGGCAAGCACTGCAGGAGCATGTAGCCCAGGTGGTTTATTAGCCTTCACGACAAGCACCAAAATGGTTTAGCTACCCTTCCTAGTTGTTTTTCAACCTTACAATAAGCACCCAAGTGGTTTATCATCCATTTTAGCAAGCTCTAATTGGTTTCTCAACTTATCCAGCAAGCACTTAGTGGTTTATCAACTTACTTAGCAAGTCGTAACAACCCTAGTTAAAAATCCATGTAAAAATATATAAGACCACATTCATGGGATACATATTCCAAGATGAATGGTGGGAAAAACATCCTAGTGGGTGTTCATTTCGGTTATTATGGCTAAGGAAATTGGCAAAGGAAATGGAAAAGGCTTTGGAAAGGCAAAATGACATTTTGGCATATTTATTTATGAAAATAAAGGAAATTAGAAGAAAAGGGAGGTGAAAGGTCACAGCTTGCATGTGAGGAGGAAAATAAAGGAAAATAATGGAAAATGAAGAAAATAGAGGCCTCATTAATAAAAAGGCTTATGAGGATCAGTGCGCAGCCTTTTGACAAGTTTTGGTGGAGCTGTCTTCTATTCTCTCTCTCATACTTTTGGATACTTAAAGTTTATTGGAGCACTCTTGGAGGAGTGTGGAATACTTGGGATTTGGAGCAAGAAGGCAAAGGGAAGCAAAGATCAAGTAAGGAAGAGAAGGATCAATGAATACAACTGGATTTCTGTACAGGTATCGAGTTGCATGTATGGTTTCCTTGCTAGTTTTGGCATGGATGTGGTTTTTTGGTCATGATCTGTCATTAGTATGGAGGATTGCATGGATTGACAGTGGATTTGCCTAACCTTGCCATTTATGGGATAACCATGTTGTTGTGGGTTTATTTCTTTGTTTTCTAGTTGTTTCTCACGTTTCCTTTAGCTTGGGTTGGGTTACTATTTCTTGGGGCCTTGGTTGGACAAATGCTCTAAAGCCCTATAACAGCTCGGGTTGCGTTACTAGTCTTGGAGCCTTGGTTGGACAAACACTCTGGAGCCCTTGGTGGGTTGAGTTACTAGTCCTAGAGCCTTAGTTGGACAAACACTCTAGAGCCTTGTATAATCCGTGGGTTGAGTTACTAGTCCTAGAAGCCTTGGTTGGAACAAACGCTCTGGAGCCCTGGAAGGCTTGGGTAGAAACCAATCTGGTGATGGTTTTGTGATGTCTGACCGTGAGGTGGAATTAATGTTTGATGGGTTGAGGTGGCTTGCCCCATGGAAGCCCTTGATGGTTTTGATTGATGTGTTTTATGAGATCCCACATTCTTGCTTGGAATATGGGAAGGGGGTGACTAGCTGAAGAGAGTTTTGGCTCAGCCATGTCTACAGTCGGGTGGTACGAGGAAGTCCTAGACCTGGTTGCATTTTGTGTATGTTAATAAGATCTATTTCCTCTTGTAAATGATGGGTAAGTGTACTTGTTATTATGTGATCTTGATGGTTGTATTATCATTGTTATGTTGTTGGTTATATGCTAGTTATGAGCATGTTTTATGACAGTGATGATGTATGACTCTCATCATGTTTTGATTTGTAAATGAATGAACAATGTATCTATGGCCTAATAGATGAAATTGCAGCTAATGATATAAGGGAACAATGCTTCTTAGCAATTCTCAGATAAGTATGAGACCCCTATGCTCAAATTTGTTGTTTAAACCTGTAGATTACATATTTGTGACATGTTTGACGAAATGCTTGTCATGGCTAGTAGGGGTCTAATCTAATCGTTGTTGATGTTCTTGCAAATACATCATTGTTATGTTGTGTAAATTCATTTCTGAAAGTGTCATTGAGTTATGGGCAGTGACCTGGGCTCTGGGCCAGAAAATGTGGGTCAAATCCCGGAGACACAGGGATAGAACTAGGTAGAAAAGTCCCTGGACACATGCATGCCCATGTTGTGGGAGCATCCAGAGCTTCCTGGATGCATGCATGGCCATGCTGTGGGAGCGTCCAGAGCTTCTTGGATGCATTCATGCCCATATCAAGGGAGCGTCCGAGATTTTCATGGTAAAAAAAATCAGTGGGACCTAGGGGCTAGTTACCTGAGAGGTTGGGATGGTTCCTAGGAGTCCTGTTGTCGATGTGGAAGGTTTGTATGGTGTGTTTCCGTCGGTTCCACTTCCTTAAGGTGACTTAGAAGGTAAAATCATATCATAGTAACTTCTCGTCACATGTTTACCCGATTGTCCAGTCACTTGGGTAGATGTGGGAGGAGGATGTTACAGAGTGGTATCAGAGCATGGTTCACCCCTCAGACTAGATGGGTTGTGTGTCGATCATGCATTCATGTTGGTTGCATAGGTGTTCCTTATGCTTGTAGTCCATGTGCTTGTTGCAATTGCATGGTGTTGATCATGGTTGTAGTGATGTCTCCATGTGAAGGTTGATGGTGTTGTTGTGGATGTGCCGTCATGACTTTATGGGTGTATATGCATTGTTATGCATGTCAGTGTCTATATGCATGCATTGTCATGGTTATGGTTATGCATGTATGATAGGTTAGATATGCATTGTGAGGTCATTGGATGTAGTTATGTCATCATGATGATATCGGTATGTAATGATGCTAATGCGTTGGTTGATATAGAGCGGGAGATGCAAATCATCAAAATGAGGTTGTGGCATTAGACTTTGGGGTAAGAGCATATTGTCATATAGGTATTGTATTTTTGGCATGCATGTATGTTAGTTAATGATTTTTTATATGCATTAGGGTTATATACATGTTTGTCATTTATTGCTGTTATGGTTACATGCATGGTAGATGCTAGTTGATTAGTGTAGTCATATGCACATGTGTCAGATGGTCATGAATGATAGTAACCTGTGGTTGTATGTATTGTTATTGTTGTTTTATGTTAGATAACTTGATTATTATGTTATATGTTGTTGATGAGCATGCTATATAACTTCTTGTTGTTATATGCTAGTAACTTGATGATTAGCGTTATTACAATAAGATCTTGATGTTATATGTATCATACTAATTTGGATTGGTCTATGAAAATGGTTAGGGTTATGACATTCATGTATGAGTTAATATGTTGTGATATTATGTCATACTAATCTAGAATGCCTTTGCATGTGTGATTTCTATGCATGAATGACAATAGTTTATGAGCTTATGATGTGAACATGTTAGCTAGTTGCTATTATGGATATCATGACCTTATTTATGTTTGAGTTGATATTTTGTGAAATTATATTGTGCTAATCTAGCTTGATTATGGAGACAAGATAGCCTCCCCTGAGATACATTAAGGTATGAGTTTTCTTATGTCATCCATTTGGTGTTTGAGTGTTTGGTTTCTATTATGTCGTCTATTTGTTGTCTGAATGTTTGAATGATATGAGTATGTGTCTATAAGATCTCTTGCTGAAATGATCATGTTTTAAGATGGTTGTACTAATACATATGTGTTGAGACAATTGATATGTACTAAAGTGTGAGTTCCATAAGAGTTCCACTCAACACCACGAAGACAAAGAAGGACACATGAAAGTGGTGTGAGTTCAATAAGAGCTCCACTCACAACACAAGTGAGTGTTAGCCCAAGAAGTCACTAGGGAGTAAGCTGAAGGCTTCTGAGTCTGACGCATGTTCTGACTCTGAGTCAGAACCTGACAAGGGGAATGAAAAAGGGAAGCAAACCATTGAAACGAATCCCAGTGCCACTGTGGCCACCACCAAGATCCAGAAGATTGAGCCTAAAGATCCAGAAGAGGGGGAGCGCCTATTCCACTCACAAATGTGGGTGAAGGGTTCTCTATTGCAGTTCATTGTTGACATCGGGAGCCAAAAGAACCTCATTTTAGTAGAGGTCATGAAGCGGTTGGGCCTACCGACTACAACACATCTACAATTGTATACCATCAAGTGACTTCACCAAGGACGAGATCTTCGCGTTAACTAGATGTGTTGCCTTCCCTACAACATCAAGCCTTTCACGGATGAGGTATTGTGTGATGTTTCTCCTCTTGAATTTTGTGATGTATTATTAGGACAACCATACTTATGGAAACAACATGTTGTATATGAGTCTAGACCTCACTCTGTTATTATTTCTTTGGGTACTAAGTTATACAGGATACCAGAGGTAGCCCCACCTACCATCATCTCTTTGATCTCTGCTAAGCAATGTACTAAGGTCATCTCCAAGGATGGGAATTATTTTTTTCTTTCTGATTCGCTCTCAAATTAAGGAGAAGGTTGTAGCCACAACCATGGCCCCCGGGAAGGGTTCCTCCAACCAGCAGAGGCAGGTGTATACAGTCGTGGAAGAATACAAAGACATCTTCTCCTCACCCACTGGGGTACCCTTACATTGTTAGGTCAAGCATTCAATCGATCTGACTCCCAGAGCACCTCTACCCAACGGGATGATATATCTCTGCTCCATTTTGGAAAATGAAGAGATTAAGCCGGAAATCTACGAGTTGCTGCAGAATGGGCACATCCGACCAAGTTCCTCACCTTGTGGGAGCCCGATTGTACTTGTACATAAGAAGGATGGGACTTGGAGGCTCTGCATTGATTATCGGGCACTAAACCCATAGATGTATCCAATCTTGCAGATCAATGACTTGTTGGACCAACTCAAGGGGGGAAAGTATTTCAGCAAGATCGATATGAAGTCTAGCTATCATCAATTTCCAATAGAGCCCACAGATGTATGGAAGACTAACTTTAAATCCAAGGAAGGCCTTTTTGAATGGATGGTTATGCCCTTCCGGTTGACAAATGCCCCTGCTACTTTTAAGAGGTTAATGGATGACATCTTGTGGCCCTTCACCAACTCATTCATGGTGGTTTATCTGGATGATATCCTCATCATCAATAAGAGTTGGGAAGAACACTTGCCACACATTCGATAACTCCTTCAAACCCTTCAACATCACAAACTGTGTGCCAACTTGGAGAAATGCACCTTTGGCATGAGCTAGGTCCAATACTTGGGTGACATCATAGATGAACATGTTGTGCATGTGGACTTGACCAAGATCCAAGTCATTCGGGACTGGTTAGCCCCGACCCCTCTAACGGAGCTTCGTAACTTTTTGGGCCTTGCAAATTTCTATCGGAGGTTCGTGTTGGGATTCTCCCATATCACTTGGCCTTTGAGTCATATTACTAAGGGTGGGGAAAAATCAAAACTTTCCTGGTCCGAGTCCCAATAGAAGGCATTCATTGAGTTGAAGCACTGCCTCTGCTTTGCACCAGTACTCACACTGCCAGACCTGCAACAACCATTTGAAATTGAGACAGACACCTCAAACTATGCTATTGGTGCAGTCCTCACCTAGCACGAGCATCTAGTGGCCTATCATAGTGAGACACTTTCTGATACAATTCAAAAGTACCCCACCTATGATAAAGAGATGTATTCCATCATGCAGGCTTACCGATAATGGAAGCACTACATTTTGGGGAAGGAGACGATCATCCACACCGATCACCAACCTCTTCAGTTTATACAAACACAAGGGAAGTTGCAAAACGATCGCCATCAAAAGTGGTCTACATATTTGCAACAATTACACTTGAACATTAAATACAAAAAGGGTAGCACCAATCATGTTCAAGAGTGCCTCAGCCGACCCCTAGTTGAAACACTGACTACTGTTCTCAACTCTTGTGGTCATGAGACCTCTGGATGGCCACAACTATACAAAAATGATCTAGAGTTTGCCTCGACATACCAGATGCTAGTAGCTGGCAAGAAAGTTCTTGATTTACACCTCCAGGACGCATTATTATGCTACCTGGGCCACCTTTGTGTTCCTTCAAGTGAGCGTGCCAAGCTGATTTAAGAGGCGCACTATAGTCGGGTCACAGGACACTTTGGTGTGGAGAAAACTATGGTTGTACTAAAAAAGTAATTTTATTGGCCCAAACTTTGACTAGATGTTGGGAAATATATCAGATTCTGCATTGCCTATGCCATCGCTAAGCCAACCATCCAGAAGCAAGTCCTGTACACTCCTCTGCCTACTCCTAGCCAGTCGTGGGAATCCATCTCCATGAACTATATGTCTGGCCTCCCTTCTACCAAGTAGGTAATGATTGTGTATTTGTGGTCGTGGACAAATTTTCTACGATGGATGTATTGGCGGCCTGCAAGAAGAGTATCAAAGTAGAGGAAACTGCCAAACTCTTCTTTGAGCAAGTATGGGTACATTTTGGGATCTCGCAGACCATTATATCAGATCAGGATAACAGGTTCCTGAGCACATTCTGGTTAATCCTATGGACACTATTAGACGCCAAGCTCACCAAATCGATTTCCTTCCATCCCCAGACTGATGGCTAGACGAAGGTTGTCAATAGTATGATAGTACACATACTCCGCATGTACAACTCCAAGCATCCTAGAACTTGGGATGTGAGTCTTCCATATGTGCAACACAGTTATAATAGAGCTCTCCATAGCTCGACTGGTTGTAGTCCCTTTCAAGTGGGTCTAGGATTTCAACCATTGTGTTTGATTGATGTTGACATGCCTCATGTAAATACACAGAAAGAATCCACACATGTATTGTCTGAGGCTGATAAAGCGACCATATTTATTGAATGCATCCAACACATTCGCCAGTAGGTTCACGAAATCCTGAAGAAGTCAAATGCAAAGTACAAGCAATGACATGATCAACATCAGGTGCCACACAAGTTTCAGGTGGGCGACAATGTTTGATTGCATTTGCAGAAAGAATTCCTTATCGAAGCCCATCAGAAGCTCAGACCACTCCGATATGGTCCTTACACCATTACCAAGGCTTTGGGAGACAATGATTTTGAGCTCAGAATTCCCCCATTCCTTGGTCTACACCCAATGTTTAATGTGGACCGTCTTTGACCATACTTCCCACCATTGCTGGACACATCAGACACTGTAGAACAACTCACACCAACAAAGTTAAACCCAGATTGCATGGAACATGCCACAATTGATCGAATTATGGACACACAGGTCAAGAACACTCACCAGCAAAAGATCCAACTATATCGGGTTGTCAAAGCTGACCAACTTCTGCACCAAGGCAAATGGCTCACCAGGGACCAACTTCAATAGAAGTTTCCGCATCTCATGGAGGCACTCAACATAATGAGGACCATTTATTCCTAAGGGGGGAGGATTGATCCAAGTGGATGTCGATGGCCACCCACCTATTCCACTAGGACCCCCACCACTGTCTCTTTCAGTTTTCTTAATTGTAGCGCAGTTTACTATTTTTGGCAGTATTTCGGGTCCTGAACTTCTGAAGCCGTTTTGAGGCCCTAAACGATATTTTTGAGAAAACTAGGGCCATTAAGGGCTTTCACTAGTGTTGGCTAGTCGGAAGTTGTAATCCTCGGACAGATATTTCTAACGAGGTATTTTGCGTGTCAAACGGAGATTGTATGCTAAAGTTATGACCTTGAGAAATTGTTGTACCAATTTACCCAAACAGGGTCCATAGTTTTGGCACTTCATCTCCTAGGGTTAGGGTTTTGGATGTTTAGGGTTTTCCATTATTTCTCAATAATAAATATACCTTCAAGACTCATTGTAACATAGTTTAGAGGCATGTAGCCATCACATCTCTTCTCAGAGATAATCTACCATCACTCGAGATAGTCTTCTTTCCATTTTGTTTGTAAGCATATTTCAGTATTTGATATTAATGAAATGAAGTGTTATTTCTGCTGCATCTTTGTATTTATGGTTGTATCTGTAATTTGTTGCATTCTTGTTTAAATTCAGATCAATGGTATCAGAGTGGTCTGCTGTTTCTTTCTTTTTCTTTGCATGTCCCCAACGAGGTCGGGATATAAGGAGTTAGGGTTTGAACTGGTCGAACCTTTGTAAGACCAGCCTTGCAAATCCCAACGGCCTCGCATGGGGGAAGAAAAGGAAGAAGAGGGGGTAAGAGATCCTTTGAAAATCTTGCTCGAAGAAGCCCTCGAGCGACAGATTAACGAGATGATAGACAACTTTTCCCAGATCCTTCAACGGCTACCCAAGGGTGACACATATATTACCATCAGCTACTCTGGAAGCACCACACCCTTTAAGGTACAAGTTAACTTTGACATTCCCATATTTTAGGGTTAGATAAATGCAAATGCCATAGATAAATGGTTAAATCTGCTAGAAGGGTATTTTTTTGTTCATGATTTTTCTAGCTGGGAAAATATTATTTTTTCTCTTCTCAAATTTGCCCCCCACGTCAAGGACTGGTGGGAAACCTACTGTGAGCAGAAGGATGAAAGTACGCCCTCACTATTTTCAGCCGCACCCACTTGGGATTCATTCTGGGATGCCATCAAGGAGAAGTACTACCCTGTCGGGAGCTATGAGGATAAATACATAAAATGGATCACATTGCGACAGGGAAGGGACCAAGACGTGCCAAAGTTTACCAATGTTTTTCATACCCTTCGCACGAAGTTGGGTATCAAGGATTCTGAGAAACTTTGGTACTCAAGTACCGTGACTGCCTACATAGGTACACCCAAGATGAGATGGAGTTCCTGGACATCTCCTCGCTCGGCACGACATACCGATACACTGTCATGATCGAGTAGAATCTTAAACAGAAAAAGTGAGACTTTGGATCTGTGAATTCGAAGCAAGGGAAAGGTGCCCCCAAACCACAGAATAAAGGGAAAATCCAAGGTGGGGTGACCCAGGATAACTCGCCAAAGTCGCAAGAAAATAAAAACACCATGAAGAGAAAGAAGGACACAGGAAAGTGGTGTAAGTTCCATAAGAGCTCCACTCACAATACTAGTGAGTGTCAGGCCAAGCAGTCATTGGTGGCCAAGTTGAAGGCTTCTAAGTTAGAACTCGACAAGGGGAATTATAAAGGGAAATAGATCATTGACACGGAGACCAGTGCCACTGTAGCAACCACCAAGATCTAGAAGATTGAGCCTGAAGATCCAGAAGAGGGGGAACGCTTATTCCACTCATAGATGTGGGTGAAGGGTTCTCTGCTGCAGTTCATTGTTGCCAGCGGGAGCCAAAAGAACCTCATTTCAGCAGAGGTCATGAAGCAGCTGGGCCTACTGACTACAACGCATTTGCAACCGTATACCATCGAGTTGCTTCACCAGGAACAGATATCTGCATCACCCAGTGTTGTCGCCTTCCCTACAACATTAAGCCCTTCACGGATGAGGTATTGTGTGATGTTGTTCCTCTTGAAGTTTGTGATGTATTATTAGAACAACCATACTTATGGAAGCGGCATGTTGTCTATGAGTCTAGACCTCGCTCTGTTATTATTTCTTTGGGTACTAACTTATACATGATACTAGAGGTAACCCCACCAACCACCATCTCTTTGATCTCTGCTAAGAAATGTAGTAAGGTCATCTCCCAGACTGGGAATTTTTTCTTTCTTTCTAATTCACTCTCAAAGTAAGGGGAAGGTCATAGCCACAACCATGGCCCCCGGGAAGGGTTCCTCCAAGCAGTAGAAGTAGGTGGATATGGTCGTGGAAGAATACACAGACTTCTTCTCCTCACCCACAGGGGTAACCTTGTATTGGCAGGTCAAGCATTCAATCAATATGACTCCCGGAGCACCTCTACCCAATGGGCCGATATATCGCCGCTCCATTCTGGAAAATGAAGAGATCAAGTGGTAAATCCAAGAGTTGCTATAGAAAGGGCACATCCGACCAAGTTCCTTGCCTTGTGGGAGCTCGATTGTACTTGTACAGAAGAAGGATGGGACCTAGAGGCTCTGCATTGATTATCGGGCACTAAACAAAATCACTGTCTGGAACAGGGATCTAATCCTACAAATTGGTGACATGCTAGACCAACTCAAGGGGGCCAAATATTTCTGCAAGATCAATATGAAGCCTGGTTATCACCAGGTTACAATAAAGCCCACATATGTACGGAAGTTTGCCTTAAATCAAAGGAAGGAATTTTTGAATGGTTGGTTATGCCCTTCAGGTTGACAAACACCCCTGCTACTTTTATGAGGCTAATGGATGACATCTTTCAGCACTTCACCAACTCGTTCATGGTGGTTTATTTGGACGACATCCTCATCTTTAGCAAGAGTTAGGAAGAACACTTGCATACATTCGACAGTTCCTTCAAACTCTTCGACAACACAAATTGTGTGTCAACTTGGAGAAATGCACCTTTGGCATGAGCTAGGTCTAATACTTGGGTTACATAATAGATGAGCGTGGTGTGCATGTGGACCGAGCCAAGATCCATATCATTCGGGACTGGTCAACCCCGACCAATCTAACAGAGCTTCGCAATTTTTTGGGCCTTGCAAATTTCTATTCGAGGTTTGAGTTGGGATTCTCCCATATCACTTGGCCTTTGAGTTAGATTACTAAGGACGGGGTGAAAGAAAATCTTTCCTAATCCGAGTCCCAACAGAAGGCGTTCGTTGAGTTGAAGCATCGCCTCTGCTCTGCACCGGTACTCACACTGGTAGACTTGCATTAGCCATTTGAAATCAAGACAGACGCCTCGAATTATGCTATTGGTGCAATCCTCACCCAGCACGGGCATCCAGTTGCCTATCATAGTGAGACACTTTCCGATACAATTCAGAAGTACCCTACCTATGATAAAGAGATGTATTCCATCATGCAGGCTTGTTGATAATGGAAGCACTACATTCTGGGAAGGAGACGACCATTCACATCGGTCACCAACCTATTCAGTTTATATAGACACAAGGGAAGTTGCAGAATGATCGCCATCAAAAGTGGTCTACATATCTGCAACAATTCTACTTGAACATTAAATACAAAAAGTGTAGCAACAATCATGTTGTAGACTGCCTCAGTCGGCCCCTAGTTGCAACACTGACTACTGTTGTTAACTCTTGTGGTCATGAGACCTATAAATGGCCACAACTATACAAAAATGATCCAGAGTTCACCTCGACATACCAGATGCTAGTAACTGGCAAGCAAGTTCCTGATTTCCACCTCCACGATGCATTATTATGCTACTTGTGCCACCTTTGTGTTCCTTCAAGCGAGCGTGCCAAGCTTATTTAGGAGGCGCACTACAGTCGAGTCGCAGGACACTTTGGTGTGGAGAAAACTATGGTTGTACTACAAAAGTACTTTTATTGACCCAAACTCTGATTGGATGTTGGGAAATATATCAGATCCTGCACTACTTGCGCCATCGCCAAGCCAACCATCAAGAAGCAAGGCCTGTACACTCCTCTGCCTACTCCTAGCCAACAATGGGAATCCATCTCCATGGACTATATGTTTGGCCTCCCTTCTACAAAGCATGATAATGGCTATGTATTTCTGGTCGTGGACATATTTTCTAAGATGGCTATATTGGCGGTGTGCACGAAGAGTATCACAATAGAGGACGCTTCCAAACTCTTCTTTGAACAAGAATGGGTACATTTTGGGATCACACAGACCATTATATTAGATTGGGATAACAGGTTCCTGAGCACATTCTGGTTAGGACTAAGGACACTATTGGACACCAAGCTCACCAAATCGACTGCCTTCCATCCCCAAGCTGATGGCCAAACAGAGGTTGTCAATAAGATGATAGTGCACATACTCCGCATGTACAACTCCAAGCATCTTAGAACTTGGGATGTGAGTCTTCCATATGTGCAACACAGTTATAATAGATCTCTCCATAGCTCGACTGGTCGTAGTCCCTTTCAAGTGGGTCTAGGATTTCTAACATTGTTTTTGATCGATGTTGTCATGCCTCATGCGACTACGCAGACAAAATCGACACATGTACTATCTGAGGATGATAAAGCGACCAAATTTATTGAACACATCCGCCAATAGGTTCATGACATCTTGGAGAAGTCAAATGCCAAGTACAAGCAGTGACATGATCAACATTGGGTGCCACACAAGTTTCAGGTGGGCGACAAAGTTTGGTTGCATTTACAGAAAGAACGCCTTTCCGAGATCCATCAGAAGCTCAGACCACTCTGATATGGTCCTTACACCATTACCAAGGCTTTGGGAGATGATGATTTTGAGCTCATAATTCCCCCATTCCTTGGCCTGCACCTAGTGTTCAATGTGGACCGCCTTCGACCATACTTCCCACCATTGTTGGACACATCAGACATTGCAGAATAGCTCACACCAACAGAGTTAAACCCAGACTGCATGGAACAAGCCACAAATGATCAGATTATGGACACACAGGTCAAGAACACTTGCCAACAAAAGATCCAACTATACTAGGTTGTCAAAGCTGACCAACTTTTGCACCAAGGAAAGTGGCTCACTAGGGACCAAGTTTAGTAGAAGTTTCCCCAACTCATGGAGGCACTCAACGCAATGGGGACCATTGCTTCCTAAGGGGGAGGACTGATCCAGGTGGATGTTGGCGACCACTCGCCTATTCCACTAGGACCCACACCACTGTCTCTTTTAGTTTTTTAGTTTCCTTAATTGTAGTGAATTTTACTACTTTTGGCAGTATTTTGGGTCCTAAAATTCCGAAGCCATTTTGAGGCCCTAAACGTTTTTTTTTTTTTAAAGAAAACTAGGGCCAACAAGGGTTATAGGCTAGTGTTGGCTAGTCGGAAGTTGTAGTCCTCAAATAGATATTTTTAGCAAGGTATTGTGTGCGTCAAACGGAGATTGTATGCCAAAGTTACGACCCTGGGAAATTGGTGTACCAATTTATCCAAACAGGGCCCATAGTTTTGGCGTTTCATATCCTAGGGTTAGGGTTTTGGATGTTTAGGGATTTCCATTGTTTCTCAATAATAAATAGGCCTTCGAGCCTCATTGTAACATAATTTAGAGGCATGTAGCCGCCACATCTCTTCTCATAGATAAGCTACCGTCGCCTAAGTTAGTCTTGTTTCCTTTCTGTTTGTAAGCATATTTCAATATTTGATATTAATGAAATGAAGTGTTATTTCTGTTGCATCTTTGTATTTATGGTTATATCTGTAATTTTTTGTGTTCTTGTTTAAATTCGGATCAATGAGGGTCTAAATCTTATATTAGTATTGAATTTGGACATCAGATTGAAGTCATTAATCCAAAACCATTAATTTAAGTTCACTTAAACAATTAATCCATATCATTAAATATTATCAATATGGTATTTTTTTTTTTGTAAGATTGGAAAGACCTTCATTCAATCATCAAAAAGGGCAGATTACATCCATGATCAACTGGTAAGGTGGCCTCAATATGCCTAGTGGGAAACCAGATCTGTTGGCCACCGAACCACATTATAAGCCAACCAAAAGCAAAATAGTTTAAGACCACCTTTTAAAGATATGTATGTCTAAGTATCCTTATCTTGTATAATATCTAAATATCTACTACATAATATCATTGTATGCTTATCTTGCATTTGTACTTAACAAAAATGGAAGAACATACTGACTAAACATACTCTTAATCATCATAAGAGTTTATAGGAGCTGGATCTTTCGCACTCGAGCCAAGTAAGTTTGTTTGATGGAGACATAGAATATGATTTTTGATACGGTTGAGATAGACATTCTATTGCTGGATTTGAAACTGGATAAGCTGAAATTCTTTATGAATTTTTGGAAGAAAAGGGTCTGTCTTAGTCAGAGCAACAACAAGAGAGGACATGGCTCTTGCTACAATGTTTTTCATGATCCAATACATGTAGAAAGTCTGTTTGTACTGGGAGGATCGACCTCTAGTATGACCAAGGTCATGAGCTACTCCAAACATTCCTCAATATCCAAATTTTCTTGAGCTTCCTGTTGGTTCAGGTATGCTTGCCACCTAGAGATAAGTTGTTGAACCTGAGGTTGAGTGCTTGTCTGATAGGCCTTGGCCACCTCATGAATGAGCCCATAAGTCATTCTACAACCTTGGTCGTGAGAAGGATGTGGCTAGGGCTGACTACCACCATGCCAAAGCCCTGCACAACGACCCTGACCCCAATTTTCTCTCATCCTTATGCCTCTTCTGGAGGAAGGTCGTACCATATTGTTACTTCGCTTACCACTATGATAAAATAAAGAACCAAGATGATAGCCCTCTAACCCTAACACAAAGTAGGTGCCCAAGCTACGAACTTGAAACATGTACCTGGAGATAACACCCGCAAATGTTAACCTCAATAGAATGGAGAGGGGTTGTTATACCCAGTCGACCTGCATCCGAAAGGACCTTCACAAACGCACTGGAGACAACCTCTAAACTTGTAACCACAATACTAACAATGTATCTGGCTTGAGACTAACACACAACAGAGAAATCCAGGTGGGCGATACCATACCCATCGCTCAAATCAACATAATTTCCTTGCATGTGCCTTGCCACCTTGCAACGGTTGGCTAGCGTATGAGGGTAAGAGTTAATGCCCTCACCGTCCTTGTGCCTTGGCCTTCTAACCATAGCTTGGATCCCGAGGAGTCCGTTCCAACACCCTCACCCTGATTGGGGGTAATATGGTATTTTGTTTTTGTTTGTTTGTTTTTTTTTCATTTTTTTTATATGCTTTTAAAGTTAAAATATATATCCTTTATTTAATAATAACTTAATAAACTTTATTTAAAAAGAAAATTATTAATTAAATAATCTTTATTGATGATGATGATTAACGTCCTATAAGACCAATGCAGTCTATCAGACCTTAAGAAGGAGAATCTAATTGTAATATTTTAGGATCTTATTTCTTTGCTAAAAAAGAAGGGAACGAAGTGCACCAAGATCACTATAGTTGGGTTGACTTAATAAGTCAAGAAGATTGGAAGTGTGACAAATGTTAGAGAATTGAGAGCGGATGTGAGTAAGGGCTGGACAATCTAAAAGAAAGTGCTTTTCATCCTCCACTCTCTTAGTATCGCAAAGTTGGCAAATTCTATCATCCCAGGGAGTCTTGGGAGTAGACCACCGCCCGGTTTCACTTCGAAGCTCATGAGAATTAGTTCTAATCTTAGTGATGTTCATATTTTTCTTCGAGCTGGTCAAAACATAAAGATAATTTTGATTCTCAAGGACGGGGTTGATCACCTCCTTATAATATCTTGGCTTCCTCTTACCCTCCAGCTCTTTATCATCCCATAACTTATCCTTAAATTTATTTTATTATTATTTTTATAAACATTGTTTTTAATAAGTTTAATAATAATGTGAAAGAGTGATTACATTTTTTTTAATAAATAATTTTTAGAAGTTTAAATTTAATTATTCAAAAATAAAAATAAAAATAAAAATAAAATATTTATTTTATTTAAATTAATTTTTAAAACCCCAAAAATATAATAATAAATACAATAATGGTCACTGAAGGTCATAGGTAAACTTTTTGGAGAATATGCATCTTTGAAGAATGGATTTAATTCAAATTTGGACCGTTAAAATATGAATAGGAATATGTTTATTATAATAAAAAAATATTAAAGTAATTAATATTAATATTAATATTTGTTAAAATTATATAAATTTTGAAATATGAATTAGCTTCTTATTATTATTTTTAAATTATTAAATCAACTTATATTTATTTTAACTTTGGATCTATTACGCGTCGAGAGGGATCAAATCGCTCGAAGTGCAAACGTCTTTTTTGGGTGGAAAACTTGAGGAAAAGTTTGCACCTCGAGAGATTTGATCCCTTTCGGCGCTTGATAGATCTGGAGTTAAGATGGATCTAGGCTAGTTTTAGTTGTGTGCAACCAAAGAGAATCTAATGAACATATGATTATTTTGATCAATAATATGTAAATTCATTTAATATTATATAATCATTTTAAATATGCTAAATATGTCTCAAATTAATCTGGCAATTTTAATTTTAAATTTTCTTAGATACCTCAATTTGTTGAGATGATAAATATTGTTAATAACTTTAATGATGAAAAATGATGAAATAAATTTTTTGAATGTAAAGTGACAATGTAATAGTGTTGAATGACAAAACATGTGAATAATAAGAATATAGTCAATTATAAATAGTCTTCATTGTGATTAATCTCAAACTATTTTCTTCTACTATTCTTATTGTCACCCTTGTTACTTTTGTCATATTTTCATATCAATTATATGAAAAAGAGAGGTTAAATCATAAACCATTTAAATCTTTAGCTCGAGCTATTGTAATAAGCATTATACCTTGTCTCTTTTTCTCTCCAATATTAATAAGTTGAATTACTATAACACAAAAATCAATGTACATTGTTAATATTTTTTTTGTGTTTACATTGAAATTAATGCACAATGTTAATCCAATCACTTTAAAATTAATGTACCATCATACATCCAATTACATCAAATCAGAAATCAACATCTACATTGAAATCGATGCATCTAATGCAAGCAATCAAATAAGATTAGAAAACAACATTTATGCTGAAATCAATGCATCTAATGCAAGCATTCAAATAGGATTAGAAATCAACATTTACACTCAAATCAATGCATCTTGCGCAAGTAAGCAAATAGGATTATAAACCAACGTCTACATTGAGATCAATGCATCTAGTGCAAATAAGCAAATATGATTATAAACAAACATCTACACTGAAATCAATTCATCTAATGCAAGAAATAAAATAGGATTACAAATCACCATCTACACTAAAATCAATGCATTTAGTGAAAGCAATCAAATAGGATTAGAAATCATCTACATTGAAATCAATGCATCTAGTGCAAGCAATCAAATAGGATTAGAAATCACCATCTACACCAAAATCAATGCATTTAGTGCAAGCAATCAAATAGGATTAGAAATTATTTACATTGAAATCAATGCATCTAATGCAAGCAATCAAATATAATTAAAAATCAACATCTACACTAAAATCAATGGATCTAGTGCAGACAATCAAATAGGATTAGAAATCACCGTCTACACTAAAATCAATGCATCTAGTGTAAGAAATCTTCTTCCTTTTCTCCCCCCTCCATCTATATCTCTATCTCCCTCTTATCTCCTTCTTAGTCTCTCTATCTCAACCCCCCAAACATACACTCTCTCTCACTCCATATCTATCAATCTCTATGTCCCTCCCTCCCTCTCGCCATCTCTCTCTTCTTCCCTCTCTTCACTTTCCATCTATATATCTATCTTCCTTTGTCTCTCTATATCACCCCCAAAACATACACTCTCTTTTTCCAATCTATCTATCTATTCCTCCCTCGTCCTCCCCCACCCCTTCTCTCTCTTCCCCTTCTCTCCCTCTCCCCTGCTTCTATCTCTCTTCCCTCCTATTGTCCTCTCTCCCTCTCTCTCCATCTTCCTTATCACCCCCTCTCTCTCTCCACCTTTCTCTCTCTATTTCTTTCTTCTTACCTCCCTCTCTCCCCCCCTCCAACTCCATCTCTCTTTCCCTCCCTCTCTCCACTCTCTCACATCCTCTCTCTCTTCCTTCCTCTCTCTCCCTTTCTCTCCCACCTCTCTCTCTTCACCTTCCAACTCTGCTACTATATCCCTCCCTCTCTCCTTCTCTCCCCCATTCTCTACATATATCCTTCTTTATGTCTTTATCTCACCCCCAAAGGTCTCCCCATCTCTCCCTTTTCACTCCCTCTCTCTCTCCACTTCTCACTGTCTATGTATTTCTTCTTCCCTCCCTATTTCCCTCTCAAACTCCATCTCCCTATCCCTCCCTCTCTACTCCTCTCTCCCTCCCTCTCTCCTCCTCTCTCTCAAGTCTGTTCTCTCATACTTTCTCTCTCTCTCGCTCTCTCTCTCTCTCTCTCGCTCTCTCTCTCTTTCCCCATCGCTCTCCTCCTCTCTCTCAAGTCTCGTTTATTGTTATTCCTCTCTCTCCCTTTCTCTCCTACCTCCCTCTCTCTTCCCCCATCTCTCTCTCTCTCTTTATGTTACTATATCCCTCCCTCTCTCCTTTTCTCCCCCCTTCTCTCTATCTCTCATTTTTTGTCTCTTTATTTCACCCCCAAACATACACACTCTCTCTTTGTCTCTCCCTCTCTCTCTCCATTTCTCAATCTCTATGTCTTTCTTCTTCCCTCCCTCTCTCCCCCTCCATCTCTCTATCACTCCCTCTCTCCTCCTCTCTTGCAAGTCCTCTCTCTCATCCTTCCTCTCTCTCCCTTTCTCTCCTACCTTCCTCTCTCTTCCCCCATCTCTCTTTCTCTCTCTCTCTCTGACCTCCAATCCTCTCACTATCTCCCTCCCTCTCTCATTATCTCTCTCCCCCTTCCATCTTTGTGTCTCCCTCTCCCTCTCTTACCCTTCTCTACCTCTCTCGCTCCTCTCCCTCCTCTCTCTTCATTCCTCCTCTCCCCTCTCCTTCGGTTTATGTCTATCTCTCCCTTGTTACTCCCCTTATCTCTCCACCTCTATCACTCTATGCCTTTGTTCTTCCCTCACATATATATCTAGAGTTAACATATATCATGATTATTAATATATATTATAATATAACAAATTTAATATTGTATTAATCCAAATTTATTAAAATTTAATAATATTAATATTACAATATGTTAATATGAATATTAAATTTAATAATAAAAATAATAGTAATTAATATTAATATTAGGGTTAATAATGGTTTTTTGCATGGTATTAATAATAATTTGGCTTATAGGGTTCACCTAAATAAAACATCTTTTTTGATTTTAGTAAATATAATCAAGTTTATGGAGTAAATATAAAAAGATGTTTTATTTATTTACCATGATATATTTATATTTTTATATAGTTACCATATCTCTTTTATTTACCATGGTATTTGGCCCATAGGTTTGGTATATAATTAGATGTTGATTTCTAATCCTATTTGATATATTTTTATTTATTTACCATACCCCTTTATATATATATATATATTTTATTTTTTTATTTTTTTATTTTTTCACCACACCTCTTTTATAAATATGCTATTTGGCCTATGGTACTAATAATTATTTGTCTCATGGTAGTATTTGTAAATATAAAGAGATTTATGGAGTAAATATGAAAAGAGATTTTATTTATTTACTATACCTCTAGTTTATTTATATTTTTATTTATTTACTATATCTACGAAAAAAAATGTTTTATTTATTTACTATACCTAATAATTAGATTGATTTTTAAATAAAATTTATATTAAATTAAAAATATTAAATGTTAAACATTACGTTATTTAAGATGTACCTCTAAAAACCTCTAAACATAAATATTATTTAAAAAAAAACCTACAAAATAAAAATCGCTCCTTTACAGCGAATTTTTAAATTACTAATAAAGTCTTAGTATGTGTATAAGACGTGTTAATTTGGAAGGGACGTTGGAACACTTTGGTATCGAAACCATATTGCCTATTCAAATTAAGCTTTAACTTACTTTGAAATTGAAAAACTCTCTTTGAGGAAGGAAGAAAGAATGATGGCAATGGTAACGATGTGTTTCATGCCATTCTTCACAATGGCATGAAAACTCTTCTGGAGGAAAGAAGAAAGAAGGATGGGAATGGAATGTTGTTGTGATTCATGCTATTGTTTATTTTCAACTCATATATGTTTTAATTTTTTAATAGGGAATAAAATTATATTTATATATATATATATAATAATAATAATAATAATAATAATTTTTTAAATATTAGTAAAGTATTATTTTTTTTAATAGTGATGAAGTGTTTTATAATTTAATATGGAAGAGATATTGTCATAAATAATAAAATAAAATGAATAAACAAAATATTATTGAGTTTAGAGGTTCATTGTACAGTTAGTATGATGTATAACGTTCTCTGTCCTATCAAAGTTGAAATTTTATTCATATAGGCAAAAAAAAAAAAAAATGTCTCAAAAAATTAAATTAAATAACTATACAAAACATTTAAATAATATCCACTTATAAAAAAATTTGCAAGTGAAAAAATTGGATCTCTTTCGGCTCATGTAAGATCCGTATCTAAGATGGATCTATGTTGGTATTAAAAAAAAAGATTCACTGCATCTTAAAGCATATATATATATATATATATATATATATATATATATATATATATATATATGCTGAGAATAAATACAATGCTTGCTCAAGCCTGAGCACACCCTGCAAGTGTATAGTCTATCCCCTTGCCTGACTGGCTGAACCTTGCCCAACACGTAGCCAATTTCAAGCCTTCCAAATCTCCTATTTCCTTGCATTGTTCCCTTGGGAAATTGCCACCATTTTTTAGGAATTTCACACCAAGGAATTGCGCAATAGCCTTAGGTCAATCTATGACTGCATGCACCACCTGTACACATGGATATATGCTACAAATGATAGTACACTACCTTGGAATCTCCATCTCAACTGGTTAACTCAAATTATCTGCATGAAACAATTATTTTGGGTTGAATGATCAGTTAATTGGTTGATCACTAAGTGTGGTTGAAGTTATAGATCCAAAACTTGACCTCCACTAGTTCTTCTGACAATTAGAACTAGTTAAACTGACAATAACTCAAATTAACTAAAATAAATTGCTACAAATTAGCAATAAATCATGTAGAACTGAACTCAAGTGTTTCCAACTTGAATTTACTGAGTTAACTGAGTGACAAGAGCCATGTCACCTAAGTTAACTACCTCCAAGTATTCTGCTGAAATATAAATTCAAATTTTAATCTAGTTTGACCAATGCAAAGTCAAAACTAGATTTTCTTGTTGATTTTTCAACACTCCCTGTTATGAATATAATTCAAAACAAGTAAATAAATCAAATAAATATAAATATTAAATAATCAAATATTCATTAGGTTAAATAGTGATTAAGTTAAGTGAAAAGGCATGTCTAAAAGACATGCCCATTCACGAAAGGACACCTGCTTAGGTATATAAATGTGGGTCATCATTGTAACATTCACGACTTATACAATTTTAAATATATTAATAAATTATTATTTACAAATACTTGTGTGTATTTTTACATTCAAGTCTACAAGCTATCAGTTTTCATACTTCAGTATCATTTTTTATGTTTCATTGGTATCAGAGCCATGGCGCACAATATAATGATGCAAGTCTTTGAACGTTGTTCGCCGCACAATATGCCATTACGTTCACATCCTGAATTCATGGAGCAGTTTAGTAATTTAAAGAAGCATATGGAGCATCTCGTAGCTGTTGAAATTCCAGCGGGGGAGAAGGTAGATACCTCTGTGGCTTCTGAGGTTTCAAAAGAGCCTGAAATTCAAAGTGGTTCGCTGGAAATTGTGCGGGATGGGTCTCAAGCAGTGAAAGCAGTGAATGAATTTCCTTCTGACGAGGCAGGGGGAGAAGCAACGGCTCCTGCGATGCCTTTGAAGGAAGATGATATTTCGAAAGAAGCAGTTACGGAGAAATCTCCGGAGGTTGGTATTGGGAGTTACCCTACCGAGCTTGTTGCACCCTCTCTTCCTAAAAACGTGGTGCTGCAACAGGCTCCGGAAGAAACTCATCAGTATAGCAGAGACAAAGCTATTGCGTCCTGTCACACAAAAGCCAAGTCAATTGTTAACAGAAATCCTGCTTCCAACCATCATTTGTTCAAATGCTCGCTGGCACAGAGGAATACGTATCTCCGTTGTGTCCATTGCAGGTTGGAAGTCGATTTCAACTGCGGATGCCACGATTATCCGAATCATTGTTTGTGCAAGGAACTGTTCTGTCACGAATTTATCCCCTGGCCCTCTTCACAACCGCGTTGGTTGGAGTCAAGATTGGATTTTGTTGACGACTTTGTAAATTTTATCGAAATAGCTGAAGTATTTATGCAAGGATACCTATTAACATCGTTAACAAGTCTGCTTCTTTCATTCTATTGTCTGTCTCCCCCGATAGCTCCCTTAGACTGTGGCCATTGTTCGACAACAGATGAGGAGCTGCACATGCACACGCCGATTAAGAGGGGTTGTTGCCCCCCGCCGTCAAGCATTGTGCCCCCAATTCATGCATCATATGTTATGGTGTTCGGTGACGTATCACGCCTTTTAAAAGGATTATACTATGGTTGGGCATTGACGGTTCAATCCCTCTTAGAGCAATGCTCCTATAATGTCTTCCATCTGCGAGGGTGCTTTGAGAAATCAAATGATATAAACATATGCTTCCCCAGTTATGCCTTGCCAATGCTCAGCTCATTTCTTGAGGAATTCATTTTCTCAGACAGGATGTTGGGATGTTTTATTTCAAGCCAGCCATTATTTCTGTTGCAACTTAGCCACCTCGACAGAATGAATGGGAGCAATATCTTGAAGCAGGATTCCAGACCTATTTGTTTACCATACCTTTGCAATATCCAGTTCTTGAAATATATTATTGAGAGTCAAGACAACCGATGATAAATCCTGGAAGAAGCGTGAATCCTCCCGTAGCGGCGTTGTCCAGACCATAGCACCACGCATAGTCACAACAACAAAGTATAGGTACAATATATTACAACAATATAATTTATATAAATTGATTAATTTAATTAATTAATTTATACAATTTGATTAGTTTAATTAATTAAATTAAAAAATAGAGTTATATTAAAAAAAATAAAAGAAAAAAACTAACTATATTAAAATATTATTATTATTAAAAATAAATAAATTATTATTTAAAAAAATTACTATAAAAAAAAATTAGAGTTAAAAATTTAAAAATAAAAAATAAATTCGATAACCCTGGACTCAAATCAGAGTCACCAGCGAATCATAGAAGATGAGCTACCAATGACACAGTCAAATGAAGAAAGTATTAGTGGTCAAGTGAAAAGAAGACATTTGTGGCAGATAAGAGATCAAGTTATTTCATCAACAAGCTTTAAGGACAAAGCTTCTGAAGGAAGGGGCTATGTTATGAATATAATTGATAAAAAATACATAAAATAAATAGATGTAAACATTAAAATAATAAAAAATTGATTATGTTAAATAGTCATTAAGTTAAGTGAAAAGGCATGTCTAAAAGACATGCCTAATCATGAAAGGTCACCTGCTTAGGTATAAAAGCAGGGCCTCATTGTAACATTCATATCACTTATACATTTTTATATATAATAAATTATTATTATTAAATACCTCTTGTGTATTTTTACATTCAAATCTATAAGCTATCAATTTTATGCTTCAGTGGTATCAGAGCCATGGCACACAATATAATCATGCGGGTCTTTGAACGTTGTTCACCGCACAATGTGCCATTACGTTCACATCCTGATTGCATTGAGTAGTTTAATAAAATTAAACAAGTATTTCAGTGATTAGAAAAATCAATTGCAGAAGCTAAAGCATGTCAAAAGGAAATTGATGATAAGGAAGATAATAGTGACAATAAAGAAACAGAAAAAGATCATGATGATGTGGATGAGGACTATCTTGAGAGACAGGAAGATGAAGAATATCGTAACAATGAGAAAGAAGCAAAAGAAGAAGATATTTTTGAAGATAATTATGAAGACAACATATTTGAAAAAGAAAAAGTGGATTATGGGGAAGAGAAAGAAGAAAATGCAGGAATTCCTGTTGATGGGAAAGAAGGTCCAACAGATGTCTGTGTCATTGAATTGGATGGAATAGTTGGGGATATTAAATCAATGCCATTCATCGAGTCCTTGTGTCAACTGTCATATTTAGTTGGGCCAGTTGGACCCTCAGCTGTTGTTGTGTCCAGTCTACCATTAAGTAACAAAAACTCATACAATAAGAATATTAAATGTGGAGCAAATGATTTTTCAAGGTTGATGAAAGCAGAGCTTGAACGGTCTAAGAAGCGATACTTTTTTAGGAATTTTGACATAATTCAGCCAAAGAATGATTTCGAGTTTGAAAAGCAGGATTGGCTGATTGATGAATTTCCAACCGGTACCAAATTGATTATGGGGTTGAATCCTCCATTTGGTGTTAAATCTGCACTTGCAGTATCATTTTCCCAGACAAATGGTGGCAGTCACGTGCTTGTGGTTTCAGATGAAGAAGGGGTTGTTAGCCTTTTTAATACACAATGTCGACTGCCTTCTTATTTTTCCTGTCAACTTGACACAAGAGGTGTGGAGAAAGAACGATCTACAAAGCTCTCACCTTGTAGTGGAAGCTCTCTTGAATTCCAACCCAGTGTCTCTCCATTGGTGGACATGTCACCGTTGTCAGACAAGGCTGGAGAACCAACTGATGAGCAGCAAATGCACCCAACCCCGAAACAAGATTCAGACCTGAACATTGTTGATGAAATAGATGACCATCTGCACGAGTCTTTAGACTTGACTGCGAATCACAAGATGGCAATTAATAGTGATGGAAGTGGATCCAACAGTTCCAGTAATAGTGGAAGTGACAGTGAAAGTGATAGTGGAAGCAGCAGTGACAATGAAGGTAGTTCTAGCACTAGTGAAGAGTCTGATGTAGACATTATGTGTGATGATGATAAGTCTGACAATGAAGCTGAGACCATGAAGGATCTCAGGGATTCTAAACTAACCCCCTCCCATACTGACAGAGACGAGTTTGGTGAAAACTATAAGCAGAAGGTGATGATTGAACAAAAAAATAGTGGGCAACCCCCACAATCACCAAGGAACTCAGAAGATATTGATGTTTGTGATGATATAGTTAAGGGAGATAAGGAGGCAAATGACAGGTATGTTGAATAGCAGGTGGCTAGTATCGAGGTTGCAGTTGATGAAGTTGTCAGACAAGGGGTTATGCATCCAAATAAAATTGCTATTGGCAGTCACTCATATGGAGCATTCATGACTGGTAATCTTCTGGCACATGCACGTCATTTTTTTTGTTGTGGTATTGCTCCGTTAGGAGCTTATAAAAGAACACTTACTCCATTTGGATTTCAGAATGAAGGGAGGGCATTATGGGAAGAAACAAAGGCGTATATTGAGATGAGGTTGTTTATGTTAGCAAATCAAATAAAGAAACATATTTTTCTTGTCCACGGAGAAGTGGACAACAATGCTGGAACTCTCACAATGCAGTCAAAGCAGTTTTTCAATGCGCTGAAAGGACATGGTTCACTCTGTCGCCTTGTGCTTCTTCCCTATGAAAGCCATGGCTACAATGCCCGTGAAACCATAATGCATTTGACCCTTGAGACCGACAGATGGCTAGATAAGTTTTGTGTGAATTCCCCAGACTGTACTTCTGTTCGCAAATCCTCTAGCCAAATTAAGCAGAAGAACAACTTCAATGAAGGATCTGCCGATTCCATTAGTCATGCAAAAAAAAACACCCGTCGTGCATATCGATTCCACAACCTTGACGGTCTGTTGGTCTTCACTGACATTCGACTGCTGCAACCGTCCTCGTGCATTCCCCATGCTTCCCACCATTTCCGCTCCATGTTCCTCTTGTCTGGCGGCAAGGGATGTGACGCTTGGTCAGTGGGTGTAACCCAGCTAGCCAATTGGCGTGGTCTAGTCACCATGCGTGATCCAGATTTAAGCAGGAATGCAATATATTACAGAGATAACCATAAATACAGAGATGCGATAACCATAAAAACATAGATGCAGCGGAAATAATACTTCATTTCAATAATGGAGAATACTGAAATATGCTTACAAATAGAAATAACCTAGTTAGGGCGATGGTAGCTTATCTCTGAGAAGAGATGTGTTGGCTACATGCCTCTGAACTGTTTCGAACTGTGTTACAATGAGGCTTGAGGGCCTATTTATTGTTGAGAAACAATGGAAAACCCTTCACATTCCAAAACCTAACCCTAGAAGATGAAACGCCAAATTGTGGACCCCGTTTTTGGGTAAGTTAGTACTTCAACTTCCCGGGGTCGCGAATTGGTCGTACTATCTCCGTTTGACGCGCATGATAGCCCGTTGGAAAGATCTCTCCCAGTACTACGACGGAAAATATGATTTTTATCAAAAAAATCGTTGGCGGTGGATTTCCAAAAAAACGTCGTTTAGGGCCTCAAAACGGCTCCGGAAGTTTAGGACCCGAAAAACTGCTAAAAATAGTAAACTATGCTATAATTAAGGAAACTGAAAAACTGAAAGAGACAGTTGTGGGTGTCCAAATGGGATAGGTGGGTGGCCACCAACATCCACCTGGATCAATGCGTGTGTGGAGAACGGTCAGTAGCCGGTCAACAACGTGGCCCAGTCATCATGCATACATAGAGTAGGAGCCAGTGAGCCACGTTTTAACGTAGCAGGAGCCTTGGTATTAACGCGCAGAAGATATGGGGAGTCACGGTATCGATCAACCATCAACTGTCACGACGTCAACACCTGCCAAAATCAATTCAAACAACGTTAATTAAATGAAAGCTATATAATATATAGTGTGGTTATATATATATATATATATATATATATATATATATATATATATATATATATATATATATATATATATATATAATTACATTAAAAAAAATAATATGTATATCTATATATATCTATATATATATATAGTGTTATATTTATAACTATTACATAAAGTTATATTTATAACTAATATAATATAATTAATTAAATTATTATTAAAAAAATATTAAATGAAAAAAAGGAAAAAAAAAAAGGAAGACAACCTTGGACTCAAAATAGAGTTACTAGCGAGTCACCAATGACGGAGACCTTCCACCTTCCATATGCCGAGACGACAACAACAAAGACAATTGCCAGCAATATAGCTTTGAGGACAAAGCTTCTGAAGGAAGGGGCTATGTTATGAATATAATTCATAACAAGTAAATAAATCAAATAAATATAAATATTAAATAATCAAATATTCATTAGGTTAAATAGTCATTAAGTTAAGTGAAAAGGCATGTCTAAAAGACATGCCCATTCACGAAAGGACACCTGCTTAGGTATATAAATGCGGGTCCTCATTGTAACATTCATGACTTATACTAATTTAAATATATTAATAAATTATTATTTACAAATACTTGTGTGTATTTTTACATTCAAGTCTACAAGCTATCAGTTTTCATACTTCAGTATCATTTTTTATGCTTCACTCCCTCTTAGCAAGAAAGGGATTATCAGATACCCCAATCCTTCTTCTATGGAACTCGAATTTGCTTCTTGAAAATTCCTTTGTCAAAATATTTGCATCTTGTTTCTCTGTCGGAATGTACTGCAGCAACATAATCGCCTTTGCACATAATCTCATAGATGGTGATACCGAATGTCAATATGCTTGGATCAACCATGAAATACTGGATTCTCATAGAGTTTGACACAACTCTGATTGTCATAGTAAATCCTAGTAGGATCCATCTTCTGACCAAATAACCCAACAATAATCTTTCTAATCTAGATAGCCTCACATGCTGCTTGACTTGCAACCATGTACTCTTCTTCTGCTGAGCTGAGTGCCACAGGTATCCACTTCCTACTGTATCAAGAAACTGTTGTTGACCCAACATTGAAAATTCCTCTTGAAGTGCTCTTCCTGTCTGATGCACTCCCCACCCAATCTGCATCTGTGAAGCCTTGTAGCTTCACTCCCTCTGTCCACTTGTACCAAAGTTTAAATTGAGTAGTGCCTCTGAGGTATCTTAACACATGCCTTTTTGACTTCCAATACAGTTTGGTTGGCTTAACCATTGCTTGACTAACATGGTTAATAGCATAACACATGTCTGGTCGTGTGTTCACCAAATACATAAGTGAACCCACAAGCTCCATGTAAATGGTAGCCTCAACTACTTCACCTGAAATAACATCCTCTTTCCTCCAATTTCTTGCTAGAGAAGTCTCCATGGGTTTTCACCTGTCCATGCGGAACCTATGAAGTATCTCATTGGCATACTTGCCTTAAGAGACAAACAGTTCCCCATCTCCTTGCCATACTTCCAAACCAAGTAAGTAGTGCATGAGGCCCATGTCCTTCATCTTAAACTCTCTTGCAAGGTCCTCCTTGCAAGATATGATCAACTGCTCATCACCAGTAAGGATCAAGTCATCGACATATAAAACAATAATCAATAATTTACCTTCTACCACAATGTGATAAAGGTTTGCATCTGCTTCACTTTTGGTGAAGCCCAAACCAGTGAGATAGTTATTGATCTTGGTATACCAAGCATGGGGTGCTTGCTTGAGTCCATACAACGCTCGCTTGAGTCTACAAACATGTGACTCTCTGTCAAAAGTGTCAAACCCCTCTGACTACTCAATATACACCTCCTCCTCACTAACACCATTGAGGAATGTTGTCTTCACATTCATCTGGTGGATCTTCCACCCCATCTACGCCGACAATGATAGAATTGAGATGATGGATGAGTGCCTTCATATTGGATCAAAGGTCTCCTTGTAGTTAATTCCCTCAACCTGAGAGAACCCCTTGGCCACAAATCTGGTTTTGTGTTTCTTTATACTCCTGTCTATTGCATGCTTTACCTTGTAAAGCCATCTTGAACCAACCACTGATTTATCTGCTGGTCTTGGGACCACTTCCCAAACATTGTTTCTGGCAATGGAATCATATTCCTCTACCATAGCATCAACCCATATTGGTTTCTCTTGTTGAAGTATGTAACTAGGTTCGGTCTTCATAATTTTATTTGAGTCATAATGAAATGTATTTATCAAAGGAAAGAAAAATAAATTTTATTATTATTATGACTTATTAAAGCATGGGTTTCATGCGTGGGTCATCATGTTATAGGTTAAAGTCCCCATTGATGACTTCTAGGTTTTGTCTTGAGTCATTAGAGTCATTGTGCATTTAATAAGACCCTTATTGGGCTTTTGAATCATGGAAAAATAATTATTATTGAATAAAATAAGTCGTTTGTCACCTCCACACCAAGTTGACCCTTACCTAGCCAATTTGACTTACATGAGGGTAATTCAAACTCCAGGAGACGTTATATATATAGTCTAGTTCGATTCATTTGGAGATCACTCACATCAAGTTTGTTATCCAAGAGAAGGAAGCAAAAGAATACGAAATTGTGGAAGAAATAGAAGGAGATTTGCTAGAGAAGGAAATTGAAGTTTCTAGGTTGTTCTCTCTCACACATGTGAATTTACTGGGATATTTGTTGGAAGGTCGAAGTGCTGCTTCTAGGTCAAAGTTTTGCTACTACTACTAGGTCGAAGTTTTTGGGTCGATTTTGCTACTTCTACTAGGTCGAAGTTGTTGTTACTACTAGGTCGAAGTTTCTAAGTTGAATTTTCTACTGCATCAAGGTTGAAGTTTTTGCTGCTTCCAGGTTGAAGTTCTGTTGCTGTAAGGTTGAAGTTCTAGGTCGAACTTGTTGCTATAAGGACATTATTTGTAGAAGAAGGGAAGGGTTGACTTGGTGATTGGAGGAAGTCTGTGTCTAGGTCTAGGAGTCTTGGATAATCTCATGAAACTATTAAAGGAAGAGTTGTTGACTGATTTTTCCCCTAGATAAGGGTTTCGCCCTAACTGTCTACCTGCATTTAGTGTCTTTTATCTTCGTGTTATGTTTTGGTAATTTCTTGATGAACTAAGATAAAAGAAGAACACAAGAAAGTTAATTAGAACATAAGAATATCACAAGTAATTATCAATACAATGGAAATATTTATGCCTTTCTTATTTTCCAACATGGTATTCGAGCTAAGGTGAAGAAGAAGGAAAAAGGCAGTTGTTGGACATTAGATAAACCTATGCTCCCCGTGTGTTTCACGACATGGACTAACCACCTCTTGTGGATCCTTATCTCTAGCGATGCGATCTTTGACTAAAACATGTGGGTTTTGGTCTAACGACAATCAAGATTCCCAACAAGTGGTATCAGAGGGTAGGTCATGGGTTCGATACACACTTGACTCACGTTGGGGGGGGGGGATTGTTGGAAATTGGATAAACCAACACTCCCCGTGTGTTTCGCGACATGGACTAACCGCCTCTCGTGGATTCTTATCTATGGCAATGCGATTGTTGACTAACACCTGCGGGTTTTGGTCTAACGACAATCGTGATTCCCAACAAAAGCCTAGAGATCTATTGAAAGGAAAATAAGGAAATCTCAAGAAGTTGAATAAGGGTCATCAAAGGGGATCATATAAGGAGAGAAGCCTACTATCTTCAAGAAACATGTTTACCTCAATAAAGGGATAATAGAAGGAGCATCCAATTACAGGGTATGGAAAAAGAGGATAAATCTCATCCTCGAGAATAATAAAGTCTTGGCTCTAGTCAAGGGAAAAGTAAAGAAGCCTACAAATGAATCAAATGAGGCAGTGAAAGAAAATTTTAGAGAAATAGAGATTTTGGACATGATCCTAATAGTGGATGGAATAAAGGATGACCTTATCCCATATATATCCAACATAGATTTCACTTAAGAGATTTGGAAGGATACTCCTACTTTTGAGAATGCATGCAGTCAAGAATAAGTCATAATATCTATAGTAAGCAACAAATAGAGTGAAGAAGAGAAAACATCCAATGCCTATTCCTCTCATCACAAAGGAACCTTCAAGAAGTCTAAAGGGTCTAAAAGGAAGGTAGACCTATCCAGGATATAGTTCTACAATTGTCACAAGATGGGTCACTATAAAAATGATTGTCATGGAAATGCTAGGAATAAAAAGAGAAACAGGGGTCAATCAAATGTTTCCGAAGAAGTATCTCCAAAGAAGAACGAGTCCAAAGAATTGGAAATAAAGGACTTATACTACTAAGTCCCTCTACTCTATGTTTTTGAATTTTTTTTCTTTGTAATTTGATTTTTAGTACTTACAGGTTTAACATGCTTTGGAAAAACATTTTTGAATTGTTTTGTTAAAGTTATAGGTATCCCTCGAGATTGGATTAAGAGGGATCCCTCACCATTCTTCCAAAGATAAGTATCCTAATCCTTGTATTATATTTTATATTTGGTTTTCCTTCTCCTATATAAATGTGTTTGTATTATATGCTAATAATATTTATTTTCATATTGCTGATATGCTCAAGGGCTATGGAGAATACCTCACAAGCCAATGCATGATATAAATTCTATTAGAATTGATGTCTTATAAGGCTTGTCTAGAAAACAACTCAAAGTCATGTCTTAGACCATAAGCCTTGATCTCTTTGTGATAAAGGTATATTCATTCATTCTAATAAATCTGCTTTACTATCAAGTTTATGTCTCGGACCTTTGAATCATAAATATTCTTATTTGGGTGATTAATCATTAGATTGAATCTTCACTCATTAATATCTTCATGTTGGTGGAACCCTAATAGGTTCTCTGTAAAACCCTAACCTAAGGGTATGTCAATGCTAATGTGAAAAACCCTAATCTACTTACGGTTACTGATGAAATCTAGAAAATACTATTCTTTTGATGTTTGGAGTTTTGATGGTAATGTCATGTTTAGAGTTTTAGTATTGTTATAGAAACTCTATTCTTTTAGGGTTGGATGGTATTGCATTCCTAGACCTTGAAGTTTTGGTAAATTTGGGTTTATAAGAAAACCCTTATATATCGAGAGTATGCTCCTAGGAATGAAACCTAGGTGTATGTTTGTCCGTCTGATCAAAACCCTAGCCAAATCAAGATTGTTATATGTATGAATTTAAATGTATTGATATTTGTGTCTTGGGCTTACCTTATGGATATTTACATTCTTGCGCATGATTATGAAATCCTAGATATGTATATGTGCTAACCAAATTTGTGATGATTATGGTGTGCAAATTCTAGGGTTTTCAACTAAGCCTTAGTAGAAGTTTTGTATTCTAGGATATGGTGATATTGTTTCCATTATGAAAAAATCTAGGGTTTACAACATACCCTAGTAGAAGTTGGTAATATCGTTGGAACCTTATATTGTGCTATGCTTGGCTTTATTTGTTGACATCTAAGGCTTAGTGTGGAATCTAGGATTTGCATTAAATCCTAGTAGAAGTCCAACATAGGAATTCTAAAGTTGTTGGATGCATTGTAGAACTATACTTGTTTGAATTGCTTCTATGGTTTGCAATATATTATAGTAGAGTATGTCATATCTCGGAATAAATATTGAGGCCCTAGATATAATGAGACTGATATCTTGATTGAGTTACTAATGTGATCTAGGGGTTATAACCTAACATGAGCAAGAAGTTAAGGTTTAAAAGGCATGTGTCTCTTACTGATTATGAGCCTAACTAAGTTTAGGTGTTTGATGTCTAAAGTTTAATACTTCCATGATTCTAATATAGTTAAGTTCATGCTTCTATATATGTATTTGGTTGTATTTTCTATATAAGTTGTGCAGGTGCATAATCTTCATGATGTTGACGATATTTGTAAGTAAATTTGATTAAAATAATAAGCACGATGAAGAAAGTTATATGAATGATGATGATCAAGATGAATTTGATAAGAAGGATGGAAGTCATGAAAGATTCTTCGATGTTACAGAAGTTAAGAGGGAGCTTGGATAAAAGAAAAAGTATATCTCCAATGTTAAGAGGGAGGGCATATTGCAGTCATGATGGATACCTTAAAGAAGAAATCAGAGAATGTATATTGAGATGCTGCTAAAAGAAGGAAAGTAGGATCCGACTGTAGAATATGTTGTTGCATGGGAAGTAGGAAAGCAAGCTGTATGATTGAGGAATCTTCTGTCAAGATCTGTTTGGGAAGCCTCTAATGATAAATTGTGAAGCAACATCAAGATGTCTGAAGACCTCGAAGGATTGTTTTTACTTATGTGTATTTGAAAGGTTCTTACTGATTGGGGTTGTGATGGTTTAGGTAAATCTCTCAAAGTTTTGGAAGCATGCTTGATGTTACTGATATGTTTGATCAGGATAGATTAGATGTGTTGAGGTTTTGTGTGTAATACACATTTCTTGGGAGGACTTCTAGTCGACCTATGTGTTAATGTCTAGTTCCCGAAGTAGGGAGGGCAACATTGGTCATAGAGCTATGACCTTGCATTACACACCTAGTTCCCTAGGTTGATGGTTAGCAAGTAAGCTTGATGGTACAGAGAGAGACTAAAAGCTTTAGTCCATCTTAGTCCAACCCCAATAGATTTCCCTGGTCAGGAACCTAGTCTGTGGCATCGTGAGTGCCTAAACTCTTCATGGTTCATGTGTTTTGATATTTTCCATGTACTTGTATATGTATGTATGAATACCTCCCTAGTTAAGAGGGAGTGTTGAAGAATGTAACTAAGTTCGTTCTTCATAATTGTATTTGAGTCATAATGAAATGTATTTATCAAAATAAAGAAAAATATTTTATTATTATTATTATGAGTTATTAAAGCATGGGTTTCATGCTTGGGTCATCATGTTATAGATTAAAGTCCCCATTGAGGACTTATAGGTTTTGTATTGAGTCATTGTCCATTTAATAAGACCCTTCTTGGGATTTTGAATAATGTAAATTTTTTTATTATTGAGCAAAATAAGTCATTTGTCGCCTCCACACCAAGTCGACCCTTACCTAATCAAGTCAGCCTACATGAGGGTAATTCGAACTCCAAGAGAGGCTATATATACAATGTAGTTTGATTCATATGGATATCACTCACATCGAGTTCGATATCCAAGAGAAGGAAGTAGAAGAATACGAAATTGTAGAAGAAATAGAAGGAGATTTGCTGGAGAAGGAAATCAAAGTTTCTGGGTTGTTTCTCTCTCACACAAGTGAATTTACTGGGCTATTTTTTGGAAGGTAAAAGTGCTGCTTCTAGGTAAAAGTTCTGCTGCTTCTACTAGGTCTAAGTTTCTGGGTCGAAGTTGCTGCTGCTACTAGGTTGAATTTTCTAGGTTGAAGTTGGTATTTCTACTAGGTCGAAGCTTCTAGGTCAAAGTTACTGCTGCATCAAGGTCAAAGTTTTTGCTACTTCCAGGTCAAAGTTTTGTTTCTACAAGGTTGAAGTTCTAGGTCGAAGTTGTTGCTAGAAGGACATTACCTGCAGAATAAGGGAAGGGCTGACTTGGTGATTGGAGGAAGTCTGCATCTAGGTCAAGGAGTCTTGAATCATCTTGTGAAACTATTAAAGGAAGAGTTCTTGACTAGGTTTTCCCCTAGATAAGGATTTTTCCCCGGATGTCTGCCTACATTTGGTTTCTTTAATCTTCGTGTTATTGTTTTGGTAATTGCTTGATGAAGTAAGATAAAAGAAGAACACAAGAAATTTAATAAGAACATAAGAATATCACAAGTAATTATCAATACAAAGAAAATATTTTTGCTTTTCTGATTTTCCAACATCTCTACAACTTCCTCGACTGAGGATGGCTCAATCTCTACAAGATCACTCATTAGAGCCATGTATCCAGTGTATTGATATGGTGACCTCCTCTTATTGTGCTGTGATGTGGGTGCTCCCACATTCTCTCTAGCATCCTGCAATAATCTGTCAGCTTCTCTGGTTCACTTCCTTCATTCTCTAGATGTCTTTGCTTGAGTGGATGTCTCCACTCTCTTCTCCTCTACTTGTGATTGCTCCACTGAGGTTCTTCCTTTGGAGTCCAAAGCTACTGATTAGGATGCATCTGAAGCTCCCTTTAAAGAGAACACCTCATTTCCTTCTCCTCATCGAATTTCATATCTCTTCTGATCATTGTCATTCTGAGAGATGGAAAGTACACGTGATAGTTGCGAGATGTGTCTATGTACCCCACAAATATGCCCAACTCTACTGTTAGCTCTAGATTTTTACTTGATTCCTTGGAAACATGACAATAAATTGATGATCCAAAGATCTTGAAGTGTGACACATCTGGTTTCTTCCCTGAAAAATCTTGCTTTGGTGTACTCATGCTAAGAATCTTGTGAGGACTCCTATTATGCAAATATATCGTTGTGTCGCATGGTTTAGCCCACAAGTGTAGAGGTAGGATTTGGTCATGCAACACCGCCCTTGCTGCTCCCACAATACTTCCATTATTCCTCTCAACCACCTCATTTTGTTGTGGGTTATGGAGTGTTGCCAACTCCCTTCGAATGCCTTCCTTTGTACATAAATTTTTAAACTCATTCGACATGTACTCACCACTGCTATCCCTCCTGAGAACCTTCACTTTCCTGCCAGTTTCTTTCTCAACAAATTCTTTAAACTCAACAAATTTGGAGAATGTATGGTCTTTCTTCGGCATGAAGTAGATCCAACACTTTCGTGATAAATCATCTATGAATATAACATAATACTTGTGCTTAGCAATGGAGGTTGTCAAGAAAGGTCCACAAACATCTGAGTGGATCTTTTCAAGGACTAAATGCGCCCTGTTGTCTCAATCATTGAAGGAGAATTTTGTGTACCTCCCCAACGTTCAACCTTTGCATGTATCTTGCTGCTCTAGTGCTCCTTTGGGGAGGCCTATAGAAATATGTTGCATGATCTTCAAAGCGCCATGATGCAAATGGATAAGTCTTCTATGCCATAATTTGCCGACATCTCGACTCTGCACCTTCTCTTCTTTTGTGCTCAATGCTGCACAATCTTCCACATCTAATTTGTAGAGGTTCTTCACTCGAACCCCGATCTTCTTCACTTGTCTCATGGTGATGTGTCTTAGGAAATCCTTCCCTTTGACGAATATCACATCGTAGCCACAGTCTTTCAACACAGCTATGGAAACTAAATTCTTCTTCAGACTCGGTACACACATCACATCCTTGAGCCTTGGAGGGAGCTAGACTCCCTCCGAAAAGTAACTGTACCAATACCGGTCGCGTTATACCTTCCATCATCTCCCTTCTCGATGTGAATTTGGAGATCCTTCTCCTCCAAGTCACATAAAAATTCTTTGTTCCCCATCATGTGGAATGAAGTACCAGTGTGGAGATACCATACACTACCCATCACTATGCTTTCCATGCATGAAATGAGGGTAAAAGAAAGTTTGAACTATGAAACCAAGGCTTCACTCACTGCTCCTCCTGTGGTCTTCTTTCTTGCCTTCTTATGTGGACACTTCATTGCATAGTGCCTTTATTCATGACAATGAAAGCAATTGATTATGGAAAAGTCTTTCTTCTTCCCCCCTTGACTCGAATCTCCTTTGGATTGAAATTAATTCCCTTTCCCTTTCTTTTCCTTTCCAGCCAAGGCACAATTCTCCTCATCCTCGCCCTTGGATGAGGTCCCGTCTTTGGTGTTTCACCTTATTTCTTCCTACACTAGATCAGAACATAACCATTCCCAACTCGGTAGTTTCTCTCTACCCTTACTGAATCTTGATAACTATGCTATCTCTTGGGAAGGCCCAAAAGGGCTAGAGCTACCAAGTCTTCTTTAGGGACAGTAACACCGATCCCGCCAAGTTCATCACGACATTGGGTAAACCTTCCCAAGTACTGTAGAATTGTGTTGTTCTTGTGCATCTTGATACTTCGAAGCTTTCCTTGAGTGCTAGCTTCCTATGGTCACTATTGTTCTCGAAAAATTCGGTCAGTGCTTTCCACATCGTGAAAAAATTCTCTTTTTCATGGATATTTGAGATAATATGATCTCGAACTCCCTCTAATATGATTCTCCTCGCTTTGGCCACATCCTTTTTCCATTGAGCAATATTATGGGCATCGGATGCTTGGGTTTTTGCTACATCTATCTTGATGTATTCTTGTAACGCATTATCATCCAATACTGCCTCCATCGAGTCCTTCCATGCAACAAAGTTTGAGGTGCGTTCTAATGCATACTCGAGTTTGAGTCCATTGAAATCCATCTTCTCATTCATGAAGAAACCCTGCAACATTGAGCTTCAAATTCGAATATCCTGCAATTAAAACTTCGAAATCTCTTCTCTACAGTGATTCTAGCTCTGATACCATGTAGAAATTAATGTGTATATTCAATACTGCTCATGAAATTTACTAAATCACAAGACTTGAAGCTACTCTACTGATCTGCGAAAGTTAATTCATCATCTAAAACAAGAATCATAAACATGCAAAAACGAAACATCACACATGCACATAGATTTATGTAGGGAAAAGAAATTGCTTAAAACCCCTTATTATATATATTGCATTAATTAGAGAATAGAGAAGAAACACAATGCTTGCTCAATCCTGAGCACACCCTGTGATGAGCCTCGGTATTGCAACAAGAATGTTGCAACTCCCAAGGCTACTGACTTTAATTATTAACTCGAGGTTCGTACAAACTTAAGAGGTATCGGCACTATATGTGCAACATACAATGTGTCCTTCCTTTGATGTCATGATGTAATGGAGTGCATGTACTAAAGTCAAATCCTAAACTAATTGCAAAAAATGAAATGCTCGAAATGGAAACCTTAACCTATTGCAAGAAAGAAAGTACAAGGAAAGAAACCTATTCTAATTGCATAAAGATCATGAACTAAATGTAAACCATTACATTTCAAAGAGTTTAGATCCATTAACAGAGTTCATTGGAGGTGGCAATCAAGAAAATCATCATTGTATTATCCAATCCATAAATCTGTCCATTAAACCAAATCGTTGAAATGTTTTGCATGGGTAAAGAGGCGAGTCCTAAGTGGTATTTAGTCTTCCCTAATCATTTATTTAGAGCCTAGGGGTATTGATTCAACCCTAAGGGACAATAACCAAGCTTCTTGAGCGAATATGGGCAAGTAAATGCATGTTGGAAGGCTACTACAGGAAACTACAAGATGTTACAGATTTACTACAGGAAGTTATAATTCATTGAATGACCCAACAAATCAAATCCAAATTGGATGGGACAAATTTTTTTATTGACTAGGATGTCTTAGGTCTCCATTCCAAGTTGAATCACTCAAAAATACTTTTGTTAACCCATGCTAAAAAATAACATAAAATTACTAGTATAAAATCTAGAAATTCAAGAACTAATGAGCTAGTAAATCTATCAAATGCCTAACCTAACCAAGTGAAAATGCAATGGGGTAATTTATTGTGATCTAATTCAAGTGGAACCAAATCGATTGAAGCTCGTTAGCATGCTCTAAAAAATAGTAGAAATTTACTGTTCTTTGCCACAAAGGAGTTCCAAAAATCTAGATTTGGGAATAAGCAAACTAATCCAAATAGCTCAATGATTACTATGACCTTCCAAAGCTTTTTGAAGGATGAAATGATGCTTGTGATCCTGCAAAATAACTTACATCAACCATTTAACCCAATACTACAACAAGAAATCATTAATACTAAATGTTGAAATAGAAAAAATCAAGAACAAGAGTTGCATGTGAATAATAAGTGAAAAGAAGAAAAGCAAAATGATACAAAAGGGCTCTAAGGCTCCTGGGATGGCCAAGCCCAAGGAAAATCAGAGTCCTATGGAGGAGACCAAGATTTAGAAGTTGAACATGACACCAATCTTCATTATTTCCATCAATACAATTACATTCGTGCAAGAAATGACAGTGGAGCTACAAAAATACGAGTTCTCTCCACATGAAGACTAATAAAAATCCCCCCTAGAGGAAAATTAGACTTGATACTTATACAAAATTATTAAGAATCATTCCCCATGAAAGGAGGAGGCTTTCCCCACCAAAATCCATTGATTAGTGGATTTGATTCCCAATACTAGGAATCTGCATTAAATGGCAAGGAACACATTCCTAGATTTTCTCAATCATTGGAGCTCCACAATCTGTGCGATAATCCAGAATATCTTGTTGATTTATTATTTAATATTGATCCTCCTGTAGTAGGGAGCAAATCCCTAAATTATCGTCTCCTCCAAATCTCCATAATCTTCCCAATATTCTCTTGATATTCCACAAAAATAAATAATATTAGGCACATACATGCAATTATTCATAAACCTTCCTAATGAACATATTAAAGTTAAAAATACATTATCTAATGCAAAAATAGAGGTTTAATGTGTTGAAGGATGGTCCAATGGGTCTTAATTTATGTCTAATTTAGAGGCCCATCACCCTGCAAGTGTATAGTCTATCCCCCTGCCTTACTGACTGAACCAGGCCCAACACTTAGCCAATTTCAAGCCTTCCCAAGTTCCTATTTCCTTACATTGTTCCCTTGGGAAATTGCCCATATCTTTTAGGAATTTCACACCAAGGAATTGTGTAATAGCCTTAGGTTAATCTCTCACTACATGCACTACCTGTACACATGGGAACATGCTACAACTGATAGTACATTGCCTTGGAATCTCCATCTAAACTGGGTAACTTGAATTATCTGCTTGCAACAATTATTTTGGGATGATTGATCAGTTACCTGGTTGATCATTGAGTATGGTTGAAGTTACACATCCACAACCTGACCTCTACTAGTTCTTCTGACAGTTAGAACTAGTTAAACTGGCAATAACTCAAATTGACTGAAATAGATTGCTACAAATTAGCAATCAATCATGTAGAACTGAACTTAAGTGTCTCCAACTCAAATTCGCTGAGTTAACTAAGTGACAAGAGGCATGTCACCTCAGTTAACTACCTCCAAGTATTTTGTTGAAATAGAAATTCAAATTTTAATCTAGTTTGACCAAGGCAAAGTCAAAATTAGATTTTCTTGCTGCATTTTCAATATTTCCAACTAAAGATTTTCCAAAATACTCCCAAGATCCAAACGCATTTACATTCCATTTTTAACTTTTTTTTTTTTTGATTTTGATTGGCTTCTCATTTTCCTTGGAGAGTTATTTTTTTCCTTTTTCCCAAATTGGATCCAACCCACTTTTTCTACTAAATCCAGGGGATCACCTTTCTGTGAGTGATGTTTTCTGTCTTTGGCACTTATTTCATTTGCTCGATCAACCCAAGTTTTTTTTTTCAATATTGTTTCTAGAGAATTCAATGGATGAACCAGGATTCACAAGGAGTTATTTGGCATGCATTTTTTCCTGCCTAGCTTTTGCTTTCTCTAGTGGATCCTCTTTGATGTGCACTTCTTCCTGAATTTCTTTTGCTTCCTCTTTGTCCTTGGCCTCTACTACCTTATATACAGTATAATTTTCTATATGAGTTCCTTCCCACAATTTGAGCCTTCGACCATTTTGTTGAACTCTATTATCATACAATTGCTTGAGGAAATTCTTAATAACATGCCATGTTTCATAACACACTTGGCATCAGAATGAAACATTTTCATAATCAAGCTTCTAAACCCATACATAATCTGGAGCCATTAAATTTATCTCAGCAGGAAAACCTTTATTAAAGTTCATCTCCATGCATATTTGAGCATAAGAGGTCTTAATGAAATGCTTAGTTTTTGAACTCATACAATAAAATTTCCCCTTTTGATTTTCAAATAGGTGTTAACTAAGGAAGATTCCAAATATCACTACTACAAATTCACTCAATTTTCAATGACCTTTGGTCGCTATTTCAACCCCCTGTCATCACTCTCATGACAAATTAGGGTTCCAGTAAATGTTGCATGGTGTGTAGTCAAAATTTTGACATTCCAAGTTTTCATTGGAATTTCGATGCTTACCATCATCGGAAACTTGGTCATCCAATGCAGTGGAATTTATCGAAATCCCTCCACATACCCATCGTAAATTCGATGAAAAATGTGTCTATCTAGTGACATGTTTCTCAACATAATCATCATAAAAACCTCTGTCATAAGATTGTCTCCTACGCCGAGATTTTTCTGACAAATATTTCATATTGGCGACATCCTGTGTATTCAGAACCATTGTCACAAGACCGACGCCTACAACTAGATTTTTCTGACAAATTTTCCATATTGGCGATGTTCTTTGCTGTCGGATCATCCATTGCAACATCGACGCCTACGCCAAGATTTTTTGACGAATTTTCCATAGTGGCGATGTTCTATGCTTTCAGAACCTCCCTCGCAACACTGACACCTATGCTGATATTTTTTTGACAAATTTGTGATAGTGACGACATTTTGTGTCGTAAAAACCTCCATCATAAGACTATCACACATGACTAAATTTTTTTGACAAATTTACAATACTGGCGATGTCCTGTGCCATCAGAATTTGCATCGGAATACCAACACCGACACCATTTTTTTTTGAATGTTTCAAGTTTGATTGCAATTAATTAAAATATTGATAATAGAAATAATCATTGGGCTACTTCAAGAAATGATAATTATTTAGATTGTGGGGTGGCTAGCCATATATATAACACAAGAATTGCACAAAAACTTTATATTATGATGGAGACCACTCCATCAACAACTAGTGTGTAAGTTCAATGCTATATGTTGCAGATGAATTGGATGGATCTACATTACCAGTTGAGGTGATAGCCTTTACTAGTTTAGTTTATGTAATAGTTGATTTTTTAGATCATTATTAACCTATGTTGTGGTGATCAAATATATATTTGTTAATGTATGAGAAAACCCCAAATAGTTAGCTTCATGTTCAAGAAATTTGCAAACTTTATATAGACAACCTCATAATAGATGCTTTTCAAAGTTCATAAGTATTTTCCAATAGATTGAACATGAGTTAGTGAGGTGGTAGTCTTCACTAGTTTAGTTTATGTAATAGTTGATTTTTTAGATCATTATCAACCTATGTTGTGGTGATCAAATATATATTTGTGAATGTATGAGAAAGCCCCAAATATTTAGCTTCATCTTCAAGAAATTTGCAAACTTTATATAGATAGCCTCATAATAGATGCTTTTCAAAGTTCATAAGTATTTTCCAATAGATTGAACATGAGTTAGTGATGAACAACATGGATTTTGATTTTTTTTGTTGATTTTATTTTATTTTATTTTATTTTATTTATTTATTTATTTTAATTATAATTTGCACTCACCTTAAATGAGAAAGGAAGAGGAGAGGCTAACAATGGATATGAATTTCATGTAAAAAAGATGAGAATTATGGACCCTTATCAACAAGCTTCAAATAGAATTACATGTGACAATACAACATTTATTGTATGGTTTGAACACATTAGAAGGGGAGAGAGAAAATTTTTATGGTAAAAAAAGAAGAAGCAACATCTTCTCAACATGAAAGATAGTGATGTTAGTGACATTGAGGAGGAATTCACACCTAGGATAAGAGAAACAATGATCTCACATAGAATCACTCAACCATAAACTATTTTTTATGATTTAGTAGACTAAACTTGAGTGTTGAGGAGATCAAATTAAAACATGTTGAAGATAGTAGAGATGCAGTTAATGACACTACTCAGTTTGATGACTCACCCCATAGGAAATCTTTAGATAGTAAAGGGATTCCACGATACAATGAGCATGCTTATATCATGAAGTCAAGTCCTTTTGAAGAACAAAACTAGTTTTATTCAAAACTTCCACTATCTCAACCTCCCGAGTGCATACCTCTAGCTTATTTTTTTTTATGGTATATGAAGCCCACTTTTAATCTATCCTTTTGAATGATCCTTCTAGGAAATGTTTCGACATTAGGCAACACGTGTTCTGAATTAAGATCCAATGAGGATGAACATAATAATATAAGATGACAAGTAAACCGAGTTCAACTTCAAATGATTCTAAAAGGAATTCTAATAGGAACTCAATCACATATATTTCTACCAGACATATGTAGTGAACCCTGTTACATTTGAAGTTACAACCATGTTACATTTGTGGATGAAAACTTTTTGGAATAAGAATACCTGTAATGCACATAAATTGTGTTAAAGGTAGATAAATAATCAACAAAATAATAAAATAAATTAAGAAACATTTTTATGACTAAATAAAAATTAGAAAGACTCAAGCACATGAATACCTAAATGAGCTCCTCTTGGTTTCAATAATAATTTATTGGAGTAGTCTAATCTTGGAGCAAACGTTCCTCGATTTGAAGGAGAAACAACAAAGTCAACATTGAATTTGTTGTTCGTTTGTTGGAACGAGGAAGGTTTGCTCTGAGACTGTCCAAATCCTAAATTATTCTCTATTGAACAAGACCAACCACGTGAAGGTGGAAGCTCTTATGCCCCCCCTCACATCAATCTCAATTCCCCAGTACCCAATCTATCTACTAGAAAACAGTTGAAATCGACACATTAAATTAAATAACTTTAAATATTTTATACAAACCCCTCTTATCTATTCACTTAAACCATGTACCTTCAAAATGGCTGAAAATGCATAGGGAATCTCCATATTTCCTTTGTTTTTCTTTTTTGACAAATACAACATTTAGCCATTGTAGCATCTCCATAATGCATTAGTGATTCCCGTTTAAAAACAAAATGGAAAACATTAATAAAACCCAAAACTAATCTTCAAAACTTAGAAAAAGGTAACAATTACCACAATATCAAAATAGAAAAGCCCAATACTTCAAATACTTCTGAAACAAAGTGTCAGTATCGGTCAAGACAACCAATATTGCGTCCCATCTTCACTAGTTGTGTCTTGGGCATCTATGATGGATGAATGCCATATTTGTCAAGAAGGGGACAATAGATAAATTGAGAATAAAAATACCTGCAATTCATATAAATTGAATTAAACGTAAACAATATTTTTAAATCTAAATAAGTTCTGAAAGGACGGTCAACTAGTTCTCAGAGTACCCCAATTGCGTTGACATCTCTCAATTTATATTTTTTCACATATCTACCATTTAATCTCAATACCACCCATTTAATCACATATATCGTTATTCAAATATGGTAACAAATAGCTAGAATTTCATCCACTTGCTTTCCATCCATGTTACATTTGTGGATGGCAGCTTTGTGGAATAAGAATACTTGCAATGCACATAAATTGGGTTAAACATAGATAAAGAATCAAAAAAATAATAAAATAAATTGAGAAACACTTTTATGGCTAAATAAAAATTATAAAGACTCAAGCGCATGAATACTTGAATGAGCTCCTCTTGGTTTCAAAAATAATTTATTGGAGCAATCTAATCTTGGAGCAAATGTTCCTCGATTTGATAAAGCAATAGTGAAGTCAACATTGACTTTGTTGTTCATCTGTTGGAACAAGGGAGGTTTGCTCCAAGACTATCCAAATCCTAAATTATTCTCTACTAAACAAGGCCAACCACGTGAAGGTGGAAGCTCTTATGCCCCCTTCTATTCACATCACTCTCCATTCCCCAATACCCAATCTATCTACTATAAAAAAATGATAGCAACACTTTAAGATTCATGCATACACACTAGCAAAATAAAAAATTGATAAAGAAACACATTTGTTCACATTAATCCTATGGCAACTTCTAAACAAGTATATTTCATTTTTTTCTAACATAAGTACAAAAAAGTATGAAAGAACTCATTCATATATTAATACATCACTATGTATTTTTATACATAAAAAATCTTATACAACTATTTGTCTTATACAATACATTATAACATTGTGCATCATCAAATTTTTTTGGCCTTTTATTGTTACGACCTAATTTTGTTTAAAGTTTTTCATCCATTTCTACCTTTTCATCTTCTGGTCGGGGTTGTTCATACGATGATTGTAATTGGCTCCTCTGACGCATTGCACCCTTGGTCATGATGTTCTCATAGAGTCGAGGATGTTGTGGGGGAGCATCACCTACAAAAAATATTAAATTTATATGGCTAGTTATTGAATATCATTGAAGTAGTTTTTTAATAATAAAAAATACCTTTGCAATGTAATTATTTACTTGGTGCACTAGTCGACACTGTTGCAATGACTGTCTTGCGGTCCTCTTTTGGTTGAGGATCCTCCTGTATGACATGCTCTGCCATTGAAACCACAAAATTTATAAGTATACAATCATAAATGAATAAGTAAAAAAATTATAAGTACATACTTTATAAGTATGAAATTATTAAGTATATGATTAATATACAACCCTATTATTGCTATTGGCCTCAACTGTCGATGCAATATTTAAGGGTTGCACCCCTTTGTCATGGGGTTGCTCCCCACTATCATGGGCTTCATTAGGAGAACCAAAATGTTCTGGCTGGTGTGCACTATTAGAGGACTGATGCTCAGTAGTCATGGGATCATTTATATTTGTACTACTCCCTTGCTAATTAAAGAAAAACAACACATTATATTTATGGATGATATCAAACATGATTGCATTTTATAAGTAATGAAAGGTTAATGTGGAATGATTTTTATTTATCATGTCCTTCAAACTGGATCTTTGGGTTTTCCCATGCTTTTTCAGCGACCGACTACAACTTTAAATCCAAACTTGAAACCAATCTAGAGGTCTTCCTCCATGGCTTCAATTCTAAATTCATCACCCTACATTACATAAGAGTATTGATTTTTGTTATTGGCTAGCACAATAACTAGAAAGTTGGAAGATGATATAACAAATAACATTATTAAGATGTTTGGGTACTTATAATTTGTGCATATAGCTTCAAATAACCGCTCCGGCCCAGTTTGTGTTGCCCATGCTTCTCAAGCCTTGCTTTGGTTTCCTTCGAAGTGTTAGGGAGCCTATGAAAAGTTTCAAGTATGTTATATACCACAATTTTATTCAAAACTAAAGAAAATTAAAAATATTGAATTGAAGATGTAATTTATACCTTGCTTCACCAGGTGGTGTTTTCCCTTATTTTTTTAATTTCTTCCACTCCCCGTCCTTGATAAGGACCTTCCATTCTATCTTAGGAATCATGGGAGGGTGCTCATACCTAGGGTTATATCCCAAGTTAACCCTATAATGGTCTTGTACATATTTTAAATGTTTTCCGATTACGGTGGTGACCTTGATTTTTGTTATTGGATAGCACAATAACTAGAAAGTTGGAAGATGATATAAAAAATAACATTATTAAGGTGTTTGAGTACTTACAATTCATGCATTTAGCTTTAAATAACCGCTCTGGCCCAGTTTGTGTTTCCCATGCTTCTCAAGCCTTGCCTTGGTTTCCTTCGAAGTGTCAGGGAGACTATGAAAAGTTTCAAGTATGTTATATACCAAAATTTTATTCAAAACTAAAGAAAGTTAAAATTATTGAATTCAAGATGTAATTTATACCTTGATTCACCAAGTGGCGTTATCCTTTTTTTTTGTAATTTCTTCCACTATGCATCCTTATGAGTCATGGGAGGGTGCTCATACCTAGGGCTATCTCCCGAGTTAACGCTATACTGGTATCGTACATATTTTAAATGTTTTCCAATTACGGTGGTGACCTCAGTTTTATTGAAGGTATATACCCCGAATAGATATTCAAGGTAGTCCATAGGATATTTTTTTAAGGTTGAAATTTTGGAAATTCCACCTTTCGCGTATGGTGGGCCCAAAAATATTTAAGCTTTTTCATCCAATTTTTTATAAACATGTTGTTACCTACATGCAAAAAGATACAATCAATAGTTTGAAAATGATAATATAGATGACTTATGTATGCAACAGTTAAAACATAAAAAAAACTAGGAATTTTTGGTGTATTTATTGGAATTCCTTTGTCATTCACCAAAAATGCGCACACAATATTCCCCGTGCTATTCACACATGATGCTCTTGAAATTTAATCCATAGTGTCATTAGTACTAGGGTCAACTCTGTCACCACCTAATCTAGAGTCTAACTACATTTTTGGCTTGGGGGGCATGTGCTCATGGGTCACAACCAATGCTGCAAACCCAGTGTTGCTACTGGGAGTATGACTATTCGAAGGTGGAGAAGCGAGTAACTGCCTCACAGATATATCCGAGGTATTAGTGCTAGCTAGACACTCACGTTGCATCTTCGAAATTTCACTAGTACCAACACCGAGATGAGGATCAAATAACTGATGCAGATAACAAAGTGTATCCAAATAAGCCTACATAAGAAAGAAAATATTTTTTCGATTAGATAATGTAAAAGTTAAAAAATAAACTTTCATAATTAAACTTATGACATAAAAAAATCACTTTAAAATATGGTTATTACCTTGTATGTCTTAATATCTTCGCTCAATTCCTGGATCCTAGCCTTAGTTGTAGGACTTTGATCCCTACTATGAATCAACTCCATAATTTGTTTGTTCATTTTCTTCACATACTTTGATATTGTGACCTCAAGGTTGGGGGATGACCACAAGTCTTCCTCATCAAGAACATCATCATTGACATGGGGCTTAGGCTACATATTTCAACAAAAGGAAAGTTATTTCAATTATATAAACAAATAATCAAAATTTCACATTAAATGTAAATCAAAATTGTTAATCGTTTACTTCTAACTATGTAGGTTCTTTTCCACGCGGATCAACCTCCCACATAAAAATATAACTAGAGTCGTGAAATATTTAAAAAAATGTTAAAGAATATGTATCGACATAAACATTTAATTGATGGACATATAAACACATACAAACATGAGGAATAAAGGACTAGTCCTATAACATGCATGTGAGTAATTATGGCATTTTCAAACCCAAATTATGGGACAAGAAAAATTAGCACAAATTTCAGTCAACCTTTGGTAAATGCAGCTAAATAGATATAAAATAAGGAAGTTATGGGAATTTCGTTTCGAAAACTCATATAAGAACAACCATAAAGTAGACTATTAAGACTCTTAATAATGATCATAGATCAACTATTAAGGTTAGATAGTTCACCGCAAAAAAGAAATTTTAGATTACATTAGGGAAGAAAACACATCGCCCCCATAATGGTAATGTCTACATCTATTCGATTCAAGTTGTAATTAATCAACAACTCTTCTCGTGTAGTTGTTGATCTTATTGCACATACAAATACATGGTTTCCTTCATGTCCCTCAAATATGCAATTGGGTTGCTTATTTGTTATCCTGGGTTGTGTACTGTTTATAAACCCTACAATATTCCCCGATGCTTTTGGCCTTCCATCAATATAGATAGATGATCTGTTTTTCTTATCATTGTCTCTTAGATGTATATAATTTGCAACCAATCTGTATCTTCACATACCTCACATATATTAGACCAGTTGCAACCAATCTCTATAACTTTAACATGGCCTGAATACTCCATCAATTCAGTTAATCCACCATAAGGAACCTTTATGTCATCCATGGAAAATAGCCCCAAACCATGTAGCGATGATGGAGCAATGTAATATATCCTCTCGTTGAGACAAAAATATGTGTTTACTTGAGGAAGGTCCTTGGGTACCCATATTTTCACTAGATGTTGGCACCTCAAGGGCACCTTGATGTCATCTATGCTCTCAACATCATAAGAACATGACCCCCCTAAAGAAATAAAAAATTCCATGTGTCTACAAAATTTTCTTATGATCTTCTCACCCCTAGTTGATCTCTGTTTATTAGACGTACTAGATCTTTGACCTTCATCCACTCTACCTAAACTTCCCTTGCTCGATAAAGATAAATCTGACAGGTACCTGCTTGGTTGTCCCTGCAATCCATCCAATGTGTCCCAGTTTAACATTGAGATGAAGTGAATAAACAAAGAAGAAACATCACTAAGAGAGATGATGCCAGTTGAAGGAAACACTGGATATGGAAAATATTTGCAAGAAAATAAACACTATTGTGGACTTGAACCATTTCTCTTGGATTTCCATCATACAAATTTGTTGGCCATACAAAGCCCTTCCATGCACAACTGTGTGGGTCACATGGCTCTCTAGAAACAATGTTATTTCAAACTAAAAATCTCTTGCTTATCTATGCTTGTCATATGATTATTTATGCGTACAAAGCTTGCCTTATGATTAGTTACCATCAAACTTATCAAATGTCACCAAGATTCAAGAGGGATTAAATCTCTTTTCATTCTAAAAGAGGCTTGCACCTCAAGATATTTTATCCCTCTCGGACCTTGGTAGATCTTGAGTTAAGATGGATCTAGGCTGGTTAAATATCTTACATCATTTTTTAATTAAAATTTTTAATATATAAATTAATGAAATAAATTAATTTAATTGAAAAATAGATATTCAACTGTAACTTTCCTATCAAATATATATTGAAAAATCTCCTTAATGTCATTTGGATTGGAGTCAATTTTTTTGCCAATCCTTGAAATTGTTTTGTTCACAATAATACCATTAGTTACATATTACAAATAGTAAATAAATTCATGTTTCCAATTATATTAGGTCTTGGTATAAAGGGAACATTCCGAAGTTTTCCCTATGGGATAGAGAGGGTGAATAAAAAATCCATATTTGGTACCGGGAGCACACCTACCAGGTTGTTAACCTGGTTTTCTCATCGCAAGAGCTCCAACTTGGTGCTAGACCATTGCCTGATGGACTATATATTGTGGATATGTTTAGTGTGCAAATATTATTTAAATTTTATACTTTGAATTATTAAATAACTTGTTAAATATTTATATGTTTCAATTTGATTTTGTTTTTAAACCAAGGAATGCTTAGATACTATTTATTTTTGCACTAATTATTAACATAAAACTCAAAGCATGTGTACCTTCAATAGTCTATACCTTTTTGGTTGTACATATGCGAATACAAACCCTTCATATAACATATTGTAGCGTAACTCTAGGGATTCTTCATGGACAATATGTTATTGTAGTAAAATAAAATGGAACTAGTTACAAACTTGTATTATTAGTGTTTGTAGGTTCTAAGGTTTAACATGTTTTTCTTTAGTTCTAAATACTTTACTCAATTATAGTATTTTCATATTTAGAAATGAACAAGCATACTTTCCAACAATTTGATCCTTTCAAATAGATGTAATGGGATAATTTGTTTAATTTTTGTGGATAAATGTCAAGGGATGTCTGATTTCTTTACAATACTAACTATATTTTTATGATGTGGACTTAATAATATCTTAATATAAATAAATGTGCAATTTTGTACTGATTTGAGCATGATAAGGACCTTGATTTGTGAGTACCATGATATTTATTTTCTATGTGTGCTTCTAAACTTGTATTATTAGTCACATAGTTTTAACTGTAAATGAAAATATTTGGTCTCTAAGTATTAGCGATGTATTTTTGGTAGAAAAATAAGAGGCATGTAAATTAGCCACCCATATACACTGTGATACAATACAAACTCCAAAGTTTGTCTCTAAATATAATTTAAAATGAGGACCTTTCAAAACGTTGTGGAAGTTATTATAGAGAGGTCCATCTGTTAATTATAACATACTCAATATCAGGCACAATTACAAAATAAACCATAAAACTACATATCACTCACCAAAACATATAGTATTATGCCACCATAATATGTTTCCATAACCAAGCAAGTTAACATCTGGGAAATGAAGGACCAATCAACTTAATCATAAGCACTTTCAAAGTAAATATTTGACATATTTGTTTATCGTCAGAGGCAGCAAAGGCACTCTTAGTTTATCGAATGGAAGAAAAAAGAAAAGGGAGTTTAAGCACCAGTAAAATAAATAATCAATTGGAGAATTGACCACCTAGGGATTTGTATCTCGATCTAGTAAAATACAATTAGCGAATGGGATACTTTGATATAATGGGTTCCATGTATAGATTTGAAACAGAACACCATATCATGGGTTTCGTTAAGTCTCTAATGTTGTTCAAGTTATGCTTATGAAAAACTTGCATGCTTATGACGCAAGTTGAGGCTCCTTTATAAAAGATACAACTAAATATTTTCATCCCACACAAAGATTCTTGCATCTTGAAATGCAACATGGGTTGGAAGCCTAGAAAAAGCATAGGCAAGATTAAAAGTAAAAGAAATCATCCTAGCATCTAAGGGACCAACACTAAGTAGAACAAACCCATATCAACTCAAATAAAATAAAATAAAAAACACTAAGTATAACAAATCGACATTAATTATGATTGAAAAAAAGATGAATTTATAAGAAAAAAATTTCCAATCATAGAAATCCTCATGCTAAAATGAACAAACCCTAAAGGCATGTTTAGCTTCTAAAACCCTTGAAAAAACTTCAAAATATATGCATAGATGTTGTAACCACAGAGATTGATAATAAAGCAATTTGTGGGACCATTTGGCATTTTCAATCATAATGGTGATGGGTTCATCAATTTGGTGGAGTTGAGTAACGTTATCATATCTACTCAATTATCCAGTCATCAATGAATCTCTAGATAATTACCCTAGATAATTACCATGGGCATCCCATAATTACCATTTGGGAAACAAACCAAAATAGCGGGAATCCTAGCAACAAACCTAGCTAATATTAATGTCTGAAACACTCCACATGAATTATAGCTTTATTCACTTCTCATGCTAGAAAAATGCTAAGTTAATTTCCCACTAACTTTGTTTGTGTTAGGTCCCTATACTACTAGTGTAACCCCTTATTGCTATTAGTGCAACCCCCTTATTATATTGCTGTGCCCATGTAGTCCCCATATTGTTATTATTGTGCCCCATAGAAGCATGCTATTGTTATTGTTATTCCCTTACATTATTATTGTTATGTCGACTTTGATTACATTATGACCCCTTAGACTCCTATATATAGAAAGGAGGTATTGTCATTTGTATCATCCAAGAATTGTTCATTTGTGTAATGTAAAGGAGGTCGCCCCCTCGAAAGGGCTGATTTCTAAGTCGTTGATCTATCTTTTCTATCTTTTTGTGAGTTGGTTTCATAACATTTGGTATAGAGCTTTGCATTCTAGGGTTTCGTGCTCCAAACAGGTCATCGTGGGATTTTCGTTATAACTATTTTTCTGAGACATTTCAGAAGCTAAAAAAAACATCCATTTGATCCGAATTCTTGCTGAACCTCGGATCCGAATTTCAGATCTTGTCTCACTATATTTTCAGAGATATGATTTGAGGAAATTAGGGTTTTTGCAAGCTCCAGAATTCCATCTCAAACAAGTAATCGTGGAATTTTTGCTATAATTTGTTTTCTACAAAGGTTTAGATTCTGAAATTAAAACCTATTTGAGCCAAAATCTTGGTGAAGCTTGGGCCTGAATTTCAGATCTTGTTTCACTATATTTTTAGAGATACAGTCCAAGACATTTAGGGTTTTTGCAATATCTCGAATTACATCCCAAATAGGTGACCTTGGGAAAATTGTGATAACTTTCCTTTTGAGCATCAGATTGAAGTTTCGTAAGAATTTACAGAAAGAGCACGACCTGTAGATATTTGTGTATCAGTTTCAGGTCCGAAGGTCGAAACAATGACACGTGTCACTTAGTACAAATTTGCTCTTCTGAAAAGGTATATAATCAGGTCGTCTTGGGAGATTGTGCATAAATATTTCTTGGAGAATCCAATTTCGATCAAACTGGTGGCATTGGAAAGAGTACATAGAGGGCTACATAGGTCATAATTTAAGAACTGGGAGATCCAAAATTACAGAGTTATAGTCATTTCAAGATCGAGCTCCTAAAATCAAGAAAAGGCGATATGCAGAAGTTTGATGGCAAGGATCCGGTAAATTGGATACTACAGATGGAGCAATATTTTGATCTACACGAGGTGAAACTATTATAAAAGGTACGTATTAGAGCCGAATCAATTTTTATGGTATGAAGGGCTTTGTTCTCATATACCACTTGTCAAGTGGTCAATTTTCACGGAGGAAATGATAACACATTATGAGGATGCAAAGAGAAATACCTTCTTTAGCCAATTGATAAATCTTAAACAAAAGGGTTCATTGGAGGAGCACATTGAGGACTTTCAAAAATTGAATATAAGGGTAAATGATATTTCAGAGAAGCAAAGGATTGATGTCTTCATAGGGACTTTAAAGGATAACATTCAACATGAGGTTCGTCTTTGGGAACCTGATTCATTGGAGAAGGCATTCAGGTTGGCAAGAAAAATTGAAAGCGAAATTATGGAAACAAGGAATCCCACCACTCACGACTATAATTATGGAAGTGTTTTTTCTCCTAGCCTTCCACAACCTACAAGGTTTACACCACAACAATTGGAAGAAAAAAGAGAAAAAAGGCTTTGTTACAATTGTGATAGCAAATACACTAAAGGTCATAAGTGTGCTGAGAAGAAATTATTTTACACAGATTATGAAGAGGAGGAAGAAAAGGATCAAGAAACATCAAAAGAAGAGGATATACACCAGGAACCAACCCCAGAGATAGAAGAAATGAATCCGACCATATCTTGTAAAGCATTGCTAAGAATCGCCACTCCTCAAACTCTTAAGATAGAAGGACATATCAAGAAGAAAAAGGTTCAAGAAGTGAAAGATCAGATTGAGAAAGAAGAAATGAATCCAACCATATCTTGTAATGCATTGACCAAATTACCACTTCTCAAACTATCAAGATAGAAGGACATATCAAGAAGAAAAATGTTCAAGAAGTGAAAGATCACATCGAGCGTCAAGAAATGAATCCGACCATATCTTGTAATGCATTGGAAGAAATTACCACTCCTCAAACTCTCAAGATAGAAGGACATATCAAGAAGAAAAAGGTTCAAGTAGTGAAAGATCACATCGAGCATCAACAACAAGTTCTCCAACTTTTAAAGGATAACGCCACTTTGGTGCAGAATTGAATGAAAGAAGTTTTGATGTAGGCGATTGGGTATTTTTATGGCTACATCTCAAGCAAGCTATTTATGAGAAGGAAATGTTGGCAATACTACATGCACTTAAGAAATGGTGATCTTACCTAATGGGAAGACACTTCAAGGTAAAAACGAATCATGATAGTCTTAAATAATTTTTAGAACAAAGATTATCTTTAGAAGAACGTAAAAAATGGGTCACAAATATGTTGGGTTATGACTTTGAAATCATCTACAAAAAAGGGAAGAAAAATGTTGTTGCAGATGCACTCTCAAGAAAGGATGAGAATGTGGAAGCATTGTTTTGTGCTATTTCTATCCAACCAGATTGGATAAACGAAGCAAGGGATGAATGTAAGAATGATGAAGAAGTGTGCCCACTCATTCAAAATTTACAGAAGATCCCAGTTAAATAATATTGCCAGCACTTGACGAGGAAGGAAAAATCATATTGGAACCTGAAGCAGTCACAGAAACAAGAACCTGACAGCTATGAAATCGATCAATTTCAGAGTATCTCATCAACTAGAAGAACTTACTCATTGAATATTCCACATGGGAGGACGAGAATTTTATACAAAATCATCCAGAACTACTCAAGCATTGAGGACAACACTTTTTGAAGAAGAGGGGGATGTTAGGTCCCTATACTACAAGTGTGACCCCTTATTGTTATTAGTGCAACCCCATTATTATATTGCTGTGCCCATGTAGTTCCCATAGAAGCACACTATTGTTATTGTTGTTCCCTTACATTATTATTGTTATGTCGTCTCTGATTACATTATGACCCCTTAGACTTCTATATATATAGAAAGGAGGTCTTGTCATTTGTATCATCCAAGAATTGTTCATTTGTGTAATGTAAAGGAGGTTTCCCCCTCGAAGAGGCTTATTTTCAAGGCATTTATCTATATTTTCTATCTTTTTGTGAGCTGGTTTCATAATAGTTTGTTTTTGTTTTATTCTAAGGATGCATTAACATAAACCTAAACCTTGACATCATTATATGTAGCTTATGAAATAGAGGGTTATCCCATGCATAGAGGAATGGAGAAATCTTAAACCTCCATGTCAAATTACATAACTGTATTGGCGTATGGATTACTTTGCTGTGAAGCAACAAGTACCTTATTTTATATTCATGCTCGTAGCTTTTAGGACTTGGTTAGAGCTAACATACTTATATTCAAATTACAGTAGGGCTACACATCTCCCTTATAGATCTAACATTTAAAAAGTGTTTACGTCTAACTTGTTTACATCTAACCTTTAACGCCTACACATCTCCCCTATATTGGGTTGTAGAGCCCCTTGGGTTCATAACTATTTGTAACTATCAAATGTCACTATCACTATCACTAATTGCTCATAAATATATCAAAACTTTACTATCCATAATAAAATAAAAATATGAACCATATCCATCTTAGTTAATTATGATTACTACCATGTCTTTAATTCATACCATGCTATTTCAATCAACGCTGACGAACACGAGTACTTTACACATTTTTTGTTGTTGAAAAATGACATTTTTCTTTGTTGAAAAAATGACATTTTTCTTGTAATTTGCAACAGTATGGGCCATACCATTGGACTATGTCATTGAAAATTATTCCTATATGTAGTATATTTGTAGTTTAGTGACTTAAATTTCAAGGCCCTATTTTCATTCCTATAATATTTACATAGTCCTATATTTATCAACCATTTGTAATAGTAAAAAACCATATTTTTTACTCAAATATAACTATTCATCAAGCACATGGATGGGAGAATCTACCTCATAAATCTTATTGATATGAACCTCAAAGAACACAACCTCATTACCCAAGTGGATAATGTACTTATTTAACCCATCAATCCTCTAATTAAGACCCACCAAGGCAACAAATTTTGCATGAATTTGAGCATGGGATCTGTATAATTTCTTCAAAACCATATTAAAAGGACCCATAGTCAAATACTAGGATTTAAAATATTTATATAATTAAGGAAATTCAATTATCTTAATATGTTGGATGATTTTAACTTGGTCAAAAATCACATAGTTAATATGACCTAACAAATTATCATTATTCCTTAATAATCAATTCAAAATACAAACAACCAATGAGCCTTAGATCCAAAGATACATTTGAAGAACATACCCAAATATACATTTGAAGATTCGTATAAATTAGTGGTTGTTAGCTATATGCCATGAAGAACTATGGATACATATGTTCATCCAAGTGCATGAGTTAATCCCAAAAGCATGGTACATCCACTAAAAGATAAGGAGACAAGCTAAGACTTTGGATGTAGTGCAAAAAATTCCTTTTCCTAGAATTCTCATTTACAAGTAGCATTCTAGAACTCACTTCTACAACAAATATTACTGAAGAATTTATATTTAATTACAAGAGGGTGCACCAAAATATGCCATAAATCCAAAAGCATTGTCACAATATATTTATGACATAAGCACAAAATACCCTTCAACCACTCAATTGATGCCACAATATTCAATAAAGTGATAATAGTGATGATGATCTAGTTGAGTTGGGCCTTCTCACATTTAAAGAAATAAAAGGGGAAAAATGTTCAAGACATAATTGATACTTCACATAACCATATTTATTAAGAACAATTAAAATCAAGAATATCAACATTGGGTCACAAAGGCAACAATTAAAGATTATTTGGATGAGAAAATAGTATGATAATTAGAAGCACTATTAAAATACTATAAGAATTTGTTACCTTAGGATTTAAAAAAAACAAAAAGTAATCAATCACTGGTTAGGAAAGATGAAGATAAAAGAAGAAGATAGCTGCCAAGTCCATTAAAAGGGATTCCCATAGAATTAATATGCACATCAAGAAGAGGGTCAAGCTAGATATTGATATGATGCTTGCAACTAGGTTTATATTTTCAATAAAGAATCCTTGTTGATAATCCCAATTATTTATATCCAGGATAAGAAGACAAGAAAGGTGAAATGAGAGTTTTTGTAGCTGTTGGAGGTGGAATTAAATTTTTATGTGTTTTTTCAACGCCAATTGTCAAGTCGGCCTACCCAAGAAAGATACCTTTTCACATGGATAGAAGACTATATATTAAGAAAGATTGAAGAACGTAAACATTAATAAGAGACAAACAATCCAAGTCAACCAAAGATAGAGAGCAAAGTAATATATATATATATATATATATATAGAGAGAGAGAGAGAGAGAGAGAGAGAGAGAGAGAGAGCTGATTAATAAGGCAAGATCCTATAACAAAAATAATAATTAAAATTATTATTATTATTTTTTAATGGCTAGTTTATGAAAAAAAATATTTTAATAATGCTTATTAAGATCAAATAATATTCCTATAACGACTAGTTTAAGAATAATAATATTATAATTTTTAAACTAGCCGTTATAGGAATATTATTTGATCTTAATAAGCATTATTAAAATATTATTTTTCATAAACTAGTCTTATAAAAATAATACTAATAATTTTACCCTCCCTTTTGATTGCTTTGTTTAATTTTAGTCTCATTTAATTATTATTTTTGTTATAGGATCTTGACTCATTAATCGGGGCTTGATTCCTCTCTCTCTCTCTCTCTCTCTCGCTCTCGCTCTATATATATATATATATATATATATGTATGTATGTATTTTTACTTTGTTCACTATCGTTGGTTGACTTGGATTGTTTGTTTCTTATTAATGTCTACGTTTTTAGAAGAAAGATAAAAAAACGTAAACATTAATAAGAAACAAACAATCCAAGTCAACCAAAGATAGGGAACAAAGTATGTATATATATATATATATATATATAGAGAGAGAGAGAGAGAGAGAGAGAGAGAGAGAGAGAGGAACCAAGATCTGATTAATGAGTCAAGATCCTATAACAAAAATAATAATTAAATGAGACTAAAATTAAAACAAAGCAATCAAAAGAGAGGGCAAATTTTTTATTTTTTTTAAAGGTGAGAAAACAGATCAAAAGAATATTAACATTAAATGCAAATACCTATATAGAAACAAAAAATTCATAAATAGAAACGTCAAACCCTAAAAAACAAAATAATCCGCAAACAGAAACAAAATAGGAGGACAGGACAGGGAACTAACCTCCACCAATATTCCAACCATCGTCTCTATTTAAATTATTGGGCCTTTTTTCGATTTCCAAGGCCTCCTTGAATTTACGATGATGGAAATGACTAACCTTGGCAATGACATGGGCTTCCTCAATGCAGATGTGATGCCTAGATTTTTCTGCATGTTCTGCCAAAGTAGAGGAGCAGGTCTTGCCATGCTTGATGTCAGTTGCATGCTCGTGAATCCTTTGATTAATTGAGCGACCAGTCTCACCAATGTAGGGAGTCCCACAAGAGCAAGGGATAACATAAACACCTTTCATATTTTTGGGGTCCACAGGGTCTTTAACGGATCTTAGGGAGCTTCAGATGGTATTTAGAGGCCTAAATGTTGAAGGAACCTTATGCTTCTTTAGGATCCTTGCAATCTTGTCCGTAGTTCCTTGGATAAAAGGGAGATGAACCCCAAAAAAATGATCATTGGTTTCTTTCTTAGCCTTAAGACCTTTTTCAGCTTTGAGGAAAGCCTTAGTACATTGATGTCTACTATACCCATTATTAAAGAAAACACTCAAGAAGTGTGCTTTCTCCTCATTGAGATGGTTATCATCAGAAACCCTTAAAGCTCTAGTCGCTAAAGTATTGAGAACACCAAGATTTTGAGCCAGGAAATGATGAGAATTAGCATGAAGATATTGCTCTGTGTGAGTTTTCTTTCGAAAGACTCGATGAGAAAAAGATCCATCTTCATTCCTTGAGAGGAGGACGTTAAGGAAGGGTAGACTATTATTACTTTCAAATTCCATGGTGAACTTTATGGAATTAGACTGATTATTAAGATGAAGGAAAAAAAGGTCCAACTCTTCCTTGCCATGGGACCAAATGACACAAGTGTCATCCACAAACCTCTTCCACATCCTAGGCAGAAGACGAGAAGAGGCCAAGGCCCTTGATTCAAAATCCTCCATGAATAGATTAGCCACCACAGGGGAGAGGGGGGAACCCATGGTGACACCACAAGTTTGTTCATAGAATTCCCCATCGAAGGAAAAGAAAGTAGAGGTAAGACAAATATCAACTAACTTAGCAGTATCAGGATCCGTAATACGCTTGATGACCTCGATGGCCTCGATGATAGGGATATTAGTGTAGAGGGAGACCACATCAAAACTCACAAGCTTGTCATCGGGATCAAGCCTGAAATCCTTCAACTCATTGACAAACAAAGCAAAGTCCTTGACAAAGGAATATGTATTACCTATAAGGGGCTTAAGCTTCATTGCTAAATATTTAGCAAGAAGATAAGTCAGCCCTCCTATCGTGTTGACAATGGGTCTCAGAGGAGCCCCTTCCTTATGGATCTTAGGAAGTCCATAGATTCTGGGGGTAAGAGGGCTACTCTCAATGAGCTTATGACTGAATGAGCTGACCGAGCTACTAGTCTTTATAGCAAGAGCCACACTTTTGGAAATCTTCTTCAAGGGGTCCTTACTAAGTTTCCTGTAGCTCCCACTATTCAAGAGATGATCCAACATCTTCCTCTTGTAATCCTCTTTATCAAGAATAACTACAACACCACCCTTGTCGGCTTTGAGAACAACAATATCCTTGTTATTGTTTAAGGACTTGAGAGCGTCAATTTCAAGCTTACTGATGTTGTTCTTGGGGGGCCTTGCCTTTCTAAGGACAACCACACAATCTTGTCTGATGATATCCTTAGTGACTTCTGGTAAGTCTCTAATACCATATTCGATGTCACAAATGATATCATAAACTGGGATTTTTCTAGGAGCAAGGGAAAATTCAAACCCTTCTCTAAAAGACTAAAGATTGGGGGTCAAAAGAAAAACTAGAGAGATTAACAACCTTATTGCGAGAGGAAGGAAGAAAATTAGAACTAACAATTTTATTCAAATCTAAAGTTCTAAAACTATTCCTATTATTATTATTATTAGAATTAAAAAGATAAACATTAACTCTTCTATTACTACTACTATTATTACTATTATTAACTTCATTATAATAATTGTTATTAAAATTATTATTATTATTACTATTGTTATTGTTATTATTATTATTCCTTCGATGGGGAATTCCATGAACAAACTTGTGGTGTCGCTATGGGTTCCCCCCTCTCCCTTGTGGTGGCTAATCTATTCATGGAGGATTTTGAATCAAGGGTCTTGGCCTCTTCTCGTCTTCTGCCTAGGATGTGGAAGAGGTTTGTGGATGACACTTGTGTCATTTGGTCCCATGGAAAGGAAGAGTTGGACCTTTTTTCCCTTCATCTTAATAATCAGTCTAATTCCATAAAGTTCACCATGGAATTTGAAAGTAATAATAGTCTACCCTTCCTTGATGTCCTCCTCTCAAGGAATGAAGATGGATCTTTTTCTCATTGAGTCTTTCAGAAGAAAACTCACAAAGAGCAATATCTTCATGCTAATTCTCATGATTTCCCGGCTCAAAATCTTGGTGTTCTCAATACTTTAGCGACTAAAGCTTTAAGGGTTTCTGAGGATAACCATCTCAATGAGGAGAAAGCACACCTCTTGAGTGTTTTCTTTAATAACGAGTATAGTAGACACCAATGTACTAAGGCTTTCCTCAAAGCTGAAAAAGGTCCTAAGGCTAAGAAAGAAACCAAGGATTGTTTTTCTAGGGTTCATCTCCCTTTTATCCAAGGAACTACAGACAAGATTACAAGGATCCTAAAGAAGCATAAGGTTCCTTCAACCTTTAGGCATTTAAATACCATCCGAAGTTCCATAAGATTCGTTAAAGACCATGTGGACCCCAAAAATATGAAAGGTATTTATGTTATCCCTTGCTCTTATGGGACTCCCTACATTGGTGAGATTGGTCGCTCGATTAATCAAAGGATTCGCGAGCATGCAACTGACATCAAGCATGACAGGACCCGCTCCTCTGCTTTGGCAGAACATGCAGAAAAATCTAGGCATCACATCTGCATTGAGGAAGCCCATGTCATTGCCAAGGTTAGTCATTTCCATCATTGTAAATTCAGGGAGGCCTTGGAAATCAAAAAAAGGTCTAATAATTTAAATAGAGATGATGGTTGGAATATTAGCAGAAGCTGGGTCCCTGTCCTGTCCTCCTAGTTTGTTTCTGTTTGCGAATTATTTTGTTTTTTAGGGTTTGATGTTTCTATTTATGATTTTTTTGTTTCTATATAGGTATTTGCATTTAATGTTAATATTCTTTTGATCCGTTTTCTCACCTTTAAAAATAAAAATAAAAAATATTTTCCCTCCCTTTTGATTGCTTTGTTTTAATTTTAGTCTCATTTAATTATTATTTTTTATTATGGGATATTGACTCATTAATCAAGGCTTGATTCCTCTCTCTCTCTCTCTCTCTCTCTCTCTCTCGCTCTCTCTCTCTCTATATATATATATTTGACTCTATTCCCTATCTTTGGTTGACTTGGATTGTTTGTTTCTTATTAATGTTTACGTTTTTCGGTCTTTCTTTATATATATATATATCTATATGTTATTTTTTAAATAATTATTATAAATTATAATATTATTATTCTTAAACTAGGAATATTATTTGATCTTAATAATCATTATTAAAATATTATTTTTCATAAACTAGCCGTTATATAATAATAATAATTTTACCCTCCCTTTTGATTGATGTGTTTTATTTTTAGTCTCCTTTAATTATTATTTTTGTTATAGGATATTGACTCATAAATTAGGTCTTGACTCCTATTTATTTATTTATTTGTTTTTTTGACTCAGTTCCCTATATTTGGTTGACTTGGATTGTTTGTTTTTATTAATGTCTATGTTTTTTGATCTTTCTTAACTAATATTATTATTATTTATTTATTTTTATCTTAATTATTATTATAAATTATAATATTATTATCCTTAAACTAGCTGTTATATTAGCCGTTTTAAAAATATTATTTGATCTTAATAATCATTATTAAAATATTAATTTCATAAACTAGCCATTATATGATCTTTTGGTCTCAACATCGCCTTCTATTTAAGCCTGCACCGTGATCTGCATCTTCATCTGGTCCTGATGATTAACCACACTAGCTGGTTTGAAATGCATCAGCAAAATTTTCTCCTATGTGATTTCTACCAAAAAGACTCTTCTTAGTATATTTTTCTCGTTGGTTGGCAGGAGTAGAGAAGGGTTTTCACCGAATGGAGAATGACTTGCTAGTCTAGCTATTTAAGAAGGGTTTTCACCGAATGGAGAATGACTTTCTAGTCTAGCTATTTAAGAAAGGTTTTCACTGAACTTGAAACAAATCAATTTCATATTATCCATATTCTCTACATCATACCTAGCACCCCTAAATTCATCCTTGTTGAATTGAAATCATAAACCCTTTAAAACCATAAAATGTTTGTACATAACCCTGAACCCTAAGATTTGCGAGATGTTGAGGGACAAAAAAGAAAGAAAGAAAGAAAGAAAGAAAGCATGTGACAAACCAATGTTTCGAAAGCCAAGAAAGGAAAGGAGAAAGATGGGGAATTGCAAAGTGCTTATTGCCATCTCCAAGATATGAATACCTGCCCAATATTGCCTTTGTGCCACAACCTGTGGAACACCTTCCCACACCCTGTAATACTCTGCTCATTCCTTCTACACGTTGGTGCTGTCCACTCGTGCTCTCTCCTTCTACGCATTGACATGATGCCTTTTTCTCTTGGCTTCTTGGATTTCAGATACAATATTGATACAATGTATTTTGCTCTCGAGGGTCACTTGGCTTCAAATACACTCACACAAACAATTCCCTTTTGACCGTTTGAAGAAATTTGACACAATGCGCTATTAATATATTATATAAATAATATATTATATATCATATATTATTTATATAATATATAATATATTAATATTTAATTTTTATTTTAAATAAATTTTATAATTTTTATTTTAAATAAATTTTTATTTTATTTTCATATTTTTATTTTGAAATAAATTTTTATTTTTAGGTATTTGCAGTTATAGAGTTTAAGTATTTTAACTATAGGTGCCACTAATTAGGGCTTATAGAGGGATTTATAAGCTTTAAAGCTCATGAAAAAAAGGGAAGGGTTATTAATTATGTCATATAACAGTTAGAGATCAAGGATAACATGGGTTATATAGGTTAGGGTCTATATGGGTTAGACGTTTTAAGAATATGGGGTTAATTTATTATTGCGATGAGGGTCGAGTGGATATAGGTTATTACAATCATTAAATGTTACAAGTTTTCAAGATGATTGATTATAAGATGTGGGTAAATGTATATAATAATTAAGGGATATAAGGGTTATGGGTTATAACAATTTTTCATTAGGAGGCATAGTAGGTATAGGTTATGTGGTTTACGAGTTGAAATTTCAAGAATAGAGTGTATATTTGATAAGGGTTACAAGTTACACAAGTCACATTGCAACCAAGTCAAGAGAATTTCCCTCTAGAAATCGATTCACTGAAACTTGTAGATAATAGAGAGAATGCAAAACAATAAAGTATACAATCAACTAATAACACTTTTAGATTTGAAAAATCTCAAAAAATACCTCTTTCTCCTTGTTCGTGGTGAAGCATAATGGTGGAATGTGGGTGATCTTGCTTGATTGTCAAATTCTTTATATGAGTCGTATTTGAGTCTCAGAACCCTCCCAAAGAATTAATGCACACATCTACTATAGCCATGTCAAATTTTAGTGCATACGAGCACAAATTGAAAAAAATTTCAATGTTGGCCCCATTCATAGGTCACTATGTGCGAGGTCAATTAATTAGAGCATAATTTCAACCACTAATTATTAGTAAATTTTAAGTGGTGGATTTGTCCTTAGTTAGGTTAGGTCCGCAACTGGTAAATAATAAGAAATAATTTCATCTCCTCGACATTTATCTTATAATATCGCTTGATTGTCGAATTATTTTTGTGAGTCGTATTTGAGTCTCGAAACCCTAGCACACCATCAATGCATGATCTACTATATCCATGTCAAATTTAAGTGCGCACAAGAACAAATTGAAAAAATTACAAAGTTGGCTCCATTCATTGTTCACCATGTGCAAGGTCAATTAGTTAGAGCATACTTTCGACCACTAAATATTAGTAAATTTTAAGCAATGGGTTGATCCTTAGACGGGGTAGGCCTGCAACTAGTAAACAATAATAAATAATTTCATCTCCTCGACATTTATGTTATAATTTTGTTGTTTGATTGTCAAATTCTTTCTGTGAGTCATATTTGAGTCTTGAAACCCTCCCATACCATCAATGCATGCATCTACCATAACCATGTCAAATTTCAGTGTAGGAGAACAAAGTGAACAAATTTCAATGTTGGCCCCATTCACAAGTCACACCGTGACCAACTCAAGAAACTTTTACGACTGTCTCGAAATTGATTCACCAAACCTTGCAGAGAAATGATAGGATGCAAAAAAATAAAGTATACAATCAACTGATATTAGTTTTAGATTTGACAAATATATGAAAATACCTATTTCTCCTTATTCACGGTGAAGTACAATGGAAAAAAGTGGGCGATCTCGCTTGATTATCGAATTCTTTTTGTGATTCGTATTTGAGTCTCAAAACCCTCCCACAATGTTAATACATGCATCTACTATACCCATGCCAATTTTTAGCCTGTACAAGAACAAATTGAAAAAAAATCAATGTTGCCCCCATTCACAAGTCAATGTGTGCATGGCCAATTAATTAGAGAATAATTTTGACTACTAATTATTAGAAAATTTTATGTAGTGGATGTTGAAATAAGGAAGTACTAAGAGGGGGGGCTGAATTAGTAATAGTGATATTCTTAAATATTTTTCTTGAATATGCTTTCAATCCTTTTTATTTTCTGTTACTTATGAGAGCATTTATTCATAAAGAAAGTAAGCAGAAAGTTTAAGCATTCATATGTTCATACACCAATCACATGAGCAGCATATACATTTTGACACCAGTATTTTTATGTTGAAACCTAGAGGGAAAGAACCACCAATTTGTTGTTTGTCTGTGATGTAAATTAAGCACCTACTTAATTACATTAGTTTTTTCGTGAGCACCCACTCATAGGAGGCACCAACCCCCTTAGGTTATCAAGAACCAACTTTCCAGGAGGCACCAACATCTTTTGAATGCAGGCACCAAACTGCTCATGCCACTATTCTACTATTTCATACAATTGTCAAATTGAAAACAAAAGCATATACATTTATAGAAAATACCAATCAGGTTGGTTGAAAAAACAACTTCTGCTCTCGATCCACTATTGTTCCACGAATTCCCCTTGGTCTCAACAACTACTTTTTGCTCGCTGCTCACAACAACATATCCTCAACACAGGATTTGCGATGTCCTCATCCTCCAATATGTTGACGTCACTTCTACACGTGGTGACTCCTGAGTGGTGACATGTGTCACCATGATTTGTCACATTGGGCCACCGAAAGTTCCAAAACAAGATGCCACGTGTCCACTGTACTGTCACGTCATGCTGAAATCAATTGCCACTTCAGCTTCTCGGAGTCAATGAAATGCCACCATCTGTCCTACTGGAGGAGAGAGAAAGAGTCCCGATTAGCCTTGCTTTGCAACAAAATCCTTTGATAATTATGGTAAATATCCCTTGACGCTTTAACAATATTGACAACAATGAATATTGTAACTTCTCAAAATGCAAATGTTAAGAAGTTCTGATATTCCGATATGCTCCAACCTCTGATATCTCAATGACCTCCAACTTCTGATATCCTAATATGACCTGCTTTGAGGTTCTGATATTCCAATGTCCGATATAGCCTGCTCTGGGGTTCCGATATCAGGCCTCGATGTGCTTCGACCTATGATGTTCATCCTTCCTCTCTGTTGACCTCCGTTATAGCCTTCTCCGATATCCGATGGCCTCCAGCTTCCGATATATCAACCTGATTAGGACTTCAAAACCCTGACTTCAGCAGACCATAAATTTTGATCTAGGATTCTATTTTTAGACTTCCACACACTGTTGGAAATATTTCAGAGAAATTTCCAATGAAGATGGTCAGATGCAATATTTGAGCCCATCTAATACCTCTAAAATTGTTGCACACTCTCATCCATTCTTTGCTTCTTAACCCTTCTTCTATGTGCTTGGAATGTTGAACTCCCAACCATCATACTCATCATTTTATGGATTCTCCAGTAAGCCTGCTATTGTGATGATTCTCTACATGAAACTTGCAACTATCATAGGATTTATCTTGAGCCTAGACTACCAATCGCCATAATAGCCATCATTTTATGGCTTTTCAATAAGCTTGCTACTATGATGATTCTCTACCAGAAACTTGCAGCTACCATAGGATTCCTTCTGGACTCCTAATCATCATCATCATCCCAATTGACATCAATGCCAACAATATCACAACCACCATCCATCCAGACACTTCCAATTTTCAGAAAATCTCCCCCTTTGGCATTGATGACAACACCATAATCTCCCCCTTAAGCTATCCATTGTCTTCTCCGATTAAGCTCCCCCTCATGCTAGGAATGGTCTTCTCCGATGCCCCAATAATCTTCTCCCCCTTTGGTATCAATGGAAATAATACTTCTTGAATACTCCCCCTAAACCAATGCATCCTACTCTTCCATGGATCCCACATGCTGAGTAGCCGCCAACACCTACAAAAATGAAGTCATTTGAAGGAGGAGTCACAACTCTTATCTGCCGCCTGAGATAGTCAAAGGACTTTATTTCTAGTGGCTTAGTAAAGATACTACAAGTTGATCTTTAGTGGCCACATATTTAAGTTTGACAACATTGCTGCAACATGTTCCCTTAAGAAATGGAACTTGATGGGAATATGATGAGTCTTTGAATGCATGACTGTATTTTTGGAGATGCTAATGACACTTGTATTATCACACATAATTGGAATAGGATCAGTCAACTCTACCTGAATATCTTTTAAAGTATGCTTCATCCATAGAATCTGTGTGCAATAGGTAGCAACAATAATATACTTTGCTTCAATAGTCGATAAAGAAATGAAGGCTTGTTTCTTGCTGACCCATGACACCAAGCATTTCCCTAAGAAGAAAGATGCACCAGAAGTGCTCTTCCTGTCATAAAGAATTCCAACCCAATCTGCATCAGTGTAGGCCTTCAACTTAAATTATTTTCTCTTAGCATACCACAATCCATATTATGCTATTCCTTGAAGATATTTGAAAATCCTTTTGACAACAACAACATGAATTTCACGTGGGAAGGCCTGAAATTTGGCCACAAGACCCACAACTTGCATGATGTCTAGCCTCGAAGCTGTAAGATACAACAAGCTTCCTACCATGGATATGTATTTAGTATGATTTACCAGTGGTGTCTCCTCTTCTTTGCATAATTTGCAGCCTGTAGTCATAGGTGTGCTCACTGGCTTGCAATATTCTAGCCCAAACTTCTCTAGAGTTTCCTTGAGATATTTGGATTGGGATATAAACACTCCTTGTGGAGACTGAGAGATTTGAAAACCTAGGAAGAAGGAAAACTCTTTGATCATGGACATTTCGAACTCTGTTTGCATATATTTTGCGAATTGATGCCCCAATTGTTCCATGTCGCTGCCAAAGATTATATCATCCACATACACTGCTACAATTAGTAGACGGTCGGCTTCAAAATTTATGTATAAATTGTTGTTAACTATACCTTTCTTAAAGCCTTGTTGTTAAAGGTATTTATCCAACCTTTCGTACCAAGCTTTGGGACCCTATTTAAGTCCATATAGAGCCTTTTTCAATTGACATGCAAACCCTTCATCTATTGTAAGTATAAATCCTTCTGGATGCTCAATGTAAACTTCTTCTTCCATATATCCATTGAGAAATGTAGACTTCACATCCATATGATATACCTTGATGTTTTTATGGCAGGCAAGAGAAAGAAAGATTCTAATAGCTTCCAAGCTTGCTACTGGTGTAAATGTTTCCTCTAAATCTACCCCTTCTATTTGGGCATACCCTTTTCAGACCAATCAAGCCTTGTTCATGATTACTTGACCCTGCTCATTCAACTTGATTTTGAAAACCCACTTGGTTCCAATAACATTTTTATATTTAGGCCTTGGAACAAGCTCCCAAGTGTCATTATTTTCAATATGGTCAAGTTCTTCATTCATAACTTTCACCCAAAACTTGTCCTCACTTGCTTGGTTGAGATTCTTGGGTTCAATCTATGACAACAAAGCCAAACTTGCATAACTTGTATTGCCAACAAGTTTCCTCCTGGTCTGAACACCATGTCTTTGATCTCCAAGTATCTGACTCTCAAGATGTTCTTTCTGTACATACCTGGAAGGTGTCTTTGGCCTTGGAGTTGTGCCTGCTTCCTCACCTTCACTATCTGAATCTATTTCTTCTAGATCTGCGGACCTCATATCTAGATTTCCTTCATCATCCGAGTTCATATTTCTTTTAGAGGACTCATGTTGTGAAGCTGTTTCATTTACTATCACATCAATGCAATCCTCAATCTTCTTTGTCTAGTTGTTGTAACACTTATATCCTTTACTTCGCGCAGCGTACCGGAGTAATATTCCCTCATAAGTGTAAGAGTCAAACTTTCTAGGATCCTTATCAGTGCTTTTGATAAAGCATTTTCTCCCAAACACATTAAGGTGTCTAACTGATGCAATTCTTCCCTTCCAAAACTCATAGGGAGTTTTATTACTATCAGGTTTGAGTTGAGTTCTGTTTGATAGGTAAACTGATACTTATGCTGCTTCTCCCCAGAAATGTGAGACACATCTGCTTCATCCAACATTGCTCCGGCCCTGGTAAAATCATCAATGGGAAACATGGAATATATATCTCATTTTGGGGTTTTTTCTCTCATTGGGACACAAATATCAGTGTGAATGAGCTCTAATGGTTTAGATGAGGCCAAGTGTGTCACCATGGGGTGCAATGGTATTGTTCATAAAGAAGAAATATGGAACACTCATATTATGCATTGACTACAAGTAGTTGAACAAAGTGACCATCAAGAACAAGTACCCTTTGTCGAGGATTGATGACTTGTTTGATAAACTGAAGGGAGAAACAGTGTTCTCGAAGATTGATCTGAGATCCAGATACCATCAGGTACGCATCAAAGAGGAGGACATTTACAAGACCACTTTCTGTACCAAGTATGGGCATTATGAGTTTGTTGTTGTTCCATTTGGCTTAACTAATGATCCAACTACATTTATGTGCTTGATGAATAGTGTGTTGCATCCATATTTGGATAAGTTTGTTATTGTGTTCATTGATCATATACTGGTATATTCTAAAAATGAAGAAGATCAGGCTGAAAATTTAGCAGTCATGTTGAGGTTGTTGAGAGAGAATCAGTCGTATGCTAAGCTCAACAAGTATAGTTTCTTTCAAACTGAGGTACACTACTTGGGACATGTTGTCTCCAAGGAGGGAATTGCAGTAGATCCAGAAAATATAAGAGTTATCATGGAGTGGGTAGCTCCTAAGAATGTAGATGAGGTGAGATATTTCATGGGTTTGGCAGGCTACTATAGGAGGTTCATCAAGAACTTCTCATAGATTGCTTATCCTATCACATCATTGTAAAGGAAAGGTAAGAAGTTCGAATGGATTGAGGAGTGTGAGGCTAGCTTTGAGCAACTTAAGTAGTTGTTGACACATGCACTAGTGCTACAAATTACAGATCTGGACAAAGAGTTTGTGGTATGCACAAATTATTGCAAGAGAGGGGTTGGTGGAGTCCTTACGCAGGATGGACAAGTGGTATGCTATGAGTCCCAGAAACTAAACGAGTTAGATGCGGAACTACCCGACGCATGACCTTGAGTTAGATGTGATCATACATGCATTGAAGATGTGGAGACACTATCTCCTTGGAGGGAGATTTGTACTTATGAGTGATTAGATTGGATTGAGGTATTTGTTTGACTAATCGAATCTGAATGCCAAGCAGGTTAGATGGTTGGCCATGATCGACGAGTTTGATTTTGAGATTAGGTACATAAAAGGAAAAGAGAACATGGTGGCAGATGCTCTCAGCAAATAGGTACAGGTAAATCAATTGGCAGCTATGAGCTCCTATAAGACATACTTACAAGATAGGATATTGCAGGCAAGTCAGCAGGATGTTAGGTATATGGATATTGTGCACAGGTTGCAGCAGGATGCTAGTACAAGTACATGTGAAGGTACATGTACAGATAGTGGTATAGATACATGTGGAAGTACATGTATAGGTACAGGTACACGTACAGGTGCAGGTGCATAGGGTATGGATTTTTATCTTACAATAGATGGGTTGGCCAGGTTCCGAGACAGGATATATGTATCGGATAAAAATGAGCTTGAGAAGGTGAGATTGAGGGAGTTTCATGCAAAACCTTATTCAGGTCACCCAGGTTATCATAAGACATTAACTGCAGTGAAGAAATTTTATTATTGGCTGAATCTGAAGAGAGATGTAGCAGAGTTCGTGGCTAGATGTTTTGATTGTCAACGAGTGAAAGAAGAATGTAAGCATCCAGGTGGACTGCTACAACCGATTGCAATTCCAGAGTGGAAATGGGAGGTTATTTCCATGGACTTCATCACAGGGTTGCTAAAGATAGTGAGACAACATGATTCCATTATGGTCATTATGGGGAGACTGACAAAGGTTGCACACTTCATTCCGATTAAATCTACATTCTCAACTAGCAATGTGGCACAAGTATTCATTAGAGAGGTCGTTGGATTACATGGTGTTCCAAAGAAGATTGTGTCAGATATGGATGTAAAGTTCACTTCTATGTTTTGGAAGGATTTATTTTCCGGTTTGGGCATGGATTTGGCCTTCAACACAACTTATCATCCACAGATAGATGGAAAAACATAGAGGGTCAATAGGATATTGGAGGACATGTTGAGGATGTATGCGATGCATCAACAATGGAAGTCAAAAGAGTATCTCCCTCTGGTAGAGTTCACATACAATAACGATTATCAGGATTCATTGAGGATGAGTCCTTTTGAGGCATTGTATGGGTGGAGTTGTAACACTCCTATCAGTTGGAGTGATCCGGTTAAAAGGGTGTTGATTGGACCAGATATGTTAGTAGACATGGAACAATAAATGACGGTAATCAAGAAGAATCTAAAGGAAACACAGGATAGGCAGAAGAGTTATGCAGATATGAACAGGTTGTTTAAGGAGTTCCAGGTTGGGGAACATGTATAATTGTGCATCAAACCAAAGAAGAGATACTTGCGGATTGGATCATGTGCCAAGCTGGCACCACGATTTTGTGGACCTTCAATATCATTGAGAGGATTGGGCCAGTAGCCTATCGACTTGCACTGCCTCCGACAATGAAATTCCATGATGTTTTCCATGTATCATTGCTTAAGAAGTATGTTAAGAATGTTGATCATGTGATTGACTGGTCTGTATTGCAGGTGGAACCAGATGGAGAATTCCAGCCAGAGCCTCAATGTATATTGCAGAAAAAGGTGCTCATGCTTCGAAACCGAGCAATCGAGCAAGTTAAGGTGCAATGGAAGCACTTTGAAGCTACATGGGAGATGGTGGATCAAATGCGGGCTATGTATCCTTCCTTGTTTTCCGATTGAGGCAAAGCAGTTTTGGCTTGTTGTTTTGGTGTGATTTTGGTATATGTTTGATGATGTTGGTTTATGTACATATGTATATGGATGTAAATACCGCCATGAGCTATGTTATAAAGCTCCACTATGCAGTATGTTGTTATGATGTCATGCTATTATGTTGTTATGATGGTTTGTTTCCAGCAGGGTGATCATCGTAAATATCACATCGAGCTAAGTTGTAAAGCTCCATCGACATTATATTTTTTGCTTACAATAGTTTTGTGGTTAAGGTGTTGTTGAACACTGAGGACAGTGTTCCCCCAAGGGGGAGGGTTTTGTAACAACCCTGGTGAAAATTCCATGTAATAAAAATTAAAAATAATAACCACAGATGATGGGACACTTATTCCAAGCTGAATGTTGGGAAGAATCCTAGTGACGGGGATCACTTGTGATTGGTTATGGCTAAGGAAAGTGGCAAAGGCAATGGCTAAGGCTTTAGAAAGGCAAAATGGTATTTTTGGCACAATTATTCATGAAAATAATGGAAATTAGGAGAAAATGAAGGTGAAAGGTCATAGGTTGCATGTGAGGAGGAAATTGAAGGAAAATAATGGAAAATGAAGAAAATAGAGGCCTCATTCATAAAAAGGCTTTTGAGGATCAGTTGGTAACCTTTTGTCAGTTTAGTGTTGGAGCTCTCTTCTACTCTCTCTCTCTCTCTCATACTCTTGGAGACTTAGAGTTTTCTTGGAGCACTCTTGGAGGGTGTGGCATACTTGGATTTTTGGAGCAAGAAGGCAAAGGAAGAGCAAGAAAGCACAAGAGGGCATCAGGATCAACAACTACATCAGATTTTATTGCAGGTACCGAGTTGCATGTATGTTTCCTTCACTAGTTTTGGCATGCATGGCACATGCATGTGGTTTCTTGGCTGTGATCTATCATTGGCATGGAGGATTGCCTGGAGCCTGGATTGATAGTGGATTGCCTAGCCTTGCCATTTCTTGGATATCCATGGTGATTGTGAGTTTACTTTCATTGTTTATTTTTGGTTGGTTATCATGTTTCCTTAGCTTGGGTTGAGTTACTAGTTCTTGGAACCTTGGTTGGACAAATGCTTTGGAGCCCTGTAACAACTTGGGTTGAGTTAATAGTCTCGTAGCCTTGGTTGGAAAAATGCTCTGGAGCCCTTGGTGGGTTGAGTTACTAGTCTTGGAGCCTTGGTTGGACAAACGCTCTGGAGCCTAGCGACAGCTGTAGGTTGATTTATTAGTCCTGGAGCATTAGCTGGAACAAACGCTCTGGAGCCCTGGATGACTGGGATAGAGACCGATTGGATGATGGTTTTGTGATGTCCGACCGTGAGGTGGAATCACTGTTTGATGGGTTGAGGTGGATGGCCTTTGGAAGCACTGGATCAGTTTTGATTGATGAGTTATATGAGATCCCACATTCATGCTTGGAATATGGCACGGGGGTGAATGGATGAAGAGAGATTTGGTTTAACCATTCTACGGCCGGGTGGAACGTGGAAGTCCCATCCCGAGTTTGCATTTTGCATCATTAATGAAAGGTTTTTTCTCCTTGTATTTCTATGATAATTTTGATGGATTGTATGTGGTCTATATGGTTGTACTTTCATCAACATTTTTGTCCCTATTATACTAGTTATATATGTGTTTTATGACAACAACCATGTATGCATTTCCTCAGTTTTTACTTGTAATTGAATGATCAATGTATTTATGACCTAATGGATGGAATGGAAGTTGATATGTTGAGGCATCAATGGTTCTTAGTGATTCTCAGCTAAGTGTGAGACCCCTATGCTCAAAAATGTTAATTACACATGTAGATTACACAATTGCAATATGTTCGATGAAATTCTTGTCATGGCTAGTAGGGGTCCAGTCAAGGTATTGAAGAAGTATTTTCTTTAGTACTGTCATTTCTATGTTATTTTACTGGTCTGAAGAGATGGTTCAATTCTTGGCAGTGACCTGGGCTCTAGGCTTGAAAAAGTGGCACAAATCTCGGAGTTGCGGGCATAACACTGACAATTTTGGTCTTTGGTCGTTGGCAGGAAAGCCTATGAGAGCGACTTTGGGTTGCTGGTTGCATTCATGCCTATAGCATGTGAGTGATCAAGACTTGAATTATCCAAAAGCTCAGTGGGACCCCAAGGCAAGCTGTCTAAAGTGTTAGATTGGTTCCTGAGGGTCATGTAGCTGATAATTAATGTCTATATGGTGTGTTTTTATCGGTTCCACTTCCTTAACATGACTTAGGAGGTCAAATCATATCATAGTGGCCTCTTGTCACATGTTTACCCCATCTGGCCGGTTGCTTGGGTAGATGTGGCAGGAGGGTGTTACACATGCTCTTTTTAGTCTTTTGTTTCCAACTCCCCTTATCCTTTTGGATATCTAGGTGTCTAATATTTTGGAACTTAGATAGGTAATCAAACCTACTTTGGTACTCACTAGATTTGTGCCCACAATTATTACATTTGAAGCATTCTACTTCACTTAACATGGGAAAGAAGACATTACAATTTCTGAGAGGAGATATTTGAGATCTAAAATTTTAATACTTATTATATCTAGAGTTTTCATCTCTTTCAACTTTGATCCTTTTACAGTCAATAATTTTATGTCCAAATATGTGACACTTATAACAATGACCATAAAAATAAATAGGCATGCCTATTATTGGAAGTCTTATGAGTTTGTGCATGAAGGTACCTTGGTCTTCTGGCTAATTAATTTATTTTCCTTTGATGATCTCCTCTTTGGCTTACTTCTTGTTTGTCTTATTGATTCTCTCTTGATGCTTGTTTACAAAAATTTGCGGTTCTTAGAATCTTGCAGAATTGAAGTTTATCTTCTCCATAGAAGATTCCTGTGTCTTTGAGTATCCTAGACCTGCTTTGATTCCTGTGGGCCTTTGGCTATTTAGAATCTGATCTAGTATCCTTTTGCCTTCTAATTTTTTTTCATTTAAACCCTTCTTGGTCTTTATTCCCTCAAGATCTATTCTTAAAGAGACAACCTCTTCCTAAAGACTCTGAAAATTCTCTTACCATTCATGGATAAAGTCTTGAAGAATCTCTTCCTTTCGTTTAACTTCTTCCAAATTAACTTTCAAAGACATGGTATCATCTTTGCATGTCTTTGAGATCGTTTCCTTCCTTAACTTGAGCAACTCCTGTTTTAATTGCTTGTTCTCTTCTTCTAGTTTCTCACATGTTCCTTGTTTTTCTTCTAGTAGAAGGACTAAACTATCTTTTCTCTTGATAAATTCTTCAAGTTTTTCTTTTTGATAAGCAAACTCCTCATTATCAGAGTTATACATACCTTCTTCAGCACATTGTAGTTGTTCCTTCAGCTACTTATTCTTTTTCCTTGTTTTCTTTAACTCATCAAGAGCACTGATGAGTTCCCCTTCAAGGTTCACTACTCCTTATTCTTCTTCTTCCTCTTCAGAGTCCATAATACTTTGTTTCTTGGAGTCTATTCCAAAAGCCATAAGTAAATACTTATTTGAATCATTCTTTGAAGAGTTTTCACTGTTTGAATTTGGTGCTGAGCTATCCTCTTTGGAGTAGAACCCCTTTTTCTTATAGAGCCTTTTCTTTTGATGTTTCTGATCATATTCCTTTTTAGGCTTTTCTTTATAAGGGAATTTGGGCGAAAATTGTGCAACTCTTCCATAATCAAAACATTTAAAGGGCAACTTCCCTTTATATTTTCCTGAGCCATGCTTCATTTTCCTAGCTAATTGAGCCAACTCTTAATTAGATTTATAGCTGGAGCAGTCTTTATGATCTTTGTGCTCCTTGGCCTTTTTGGATACTTTGAATGCTCCTTCCTTAGGTTCAGACTTCTCTTTTCCTACTTTCATCTCATAGGCCGTGAGAGTACCATGCAACTGGTGCATCTTGAGATCCTTTAAATTAGCCATTTCTTCAATAGATGAGACTTTGGCATTAAATCTCATGGGCAAAGATCTTAATATTTTATGAACAATCATCTCTTCCTTGACCTCTTCACCAAGTCCTCTAATCATATTGGTTACTTCATCAACTTTGAGGAAGTACTATGCTATGCTTTCATCTTCACTCATTCTCAATTTCTCAAACCTCATTCTGAAGGTTTGAAGTTTCGCCTACTTGACTTTGTCATCTCCTTCATGACTCTAATTAAGATTTATCCACACTTCCTTAGCAGACTTACAATGCATAACCTTTACAAGTTTTGATTGACTAAGACCAAAGAGAATGACATTCTTGGCTTTAACATTATTTCCATATAATTTTTACCATCTGCATCAGTGGGAGGAATATCAGGGACATTATAGTATTCTAGGACTGAAGTCCAAAAATATACTCTGAGGGACATACGATACGCTTCCATCCTTACTTTCCAAAAGGCATAATTTTTCCCATAAGATATTGGTATTCTACTTGAGTAATCCTCTTGAATCTCTTGCCTAGACATAATTCCTTATAGATCTACCTTCCAGTGGTTAGAATGTTGTTGAAGGAACTTGGCTCTGATACCAATTGTTGAAATAAGGAATTACTGAGAGGGGGATGTGAATCAGTAATAGTGAGATTCTTAAATATTTTTCCTGAATATGATTTTAGTCCTTTTTATTTTCTGTTACTTATGAGAGAATTTATTCATAAAGAAAGTAAGAAGAAAGTTTAAGCATTCATATGTTCATACAACCAATCACATGAGCAACATACACATTTTGACACCGATGTTTTCACGTGGAAACCCAAAGGGAAAAAACCACCAATTTGTTGTTTGTTTATGATGTAATTTAAGCACCTAATTAATTACATCAGTTTGTTTGTGAGCACCCACTCACAGGAGGAACCGACCCCCTTAGGTTAGCAAGCACCAACTTTCCAAGAGGCACCAACCTCTTCTGAATGCAGGCACCAACCTACTCTTGCCACTTTTCTACTATTCCATTCAATTTTCAAATTGACAACATAAGCATATACATTTATGGAAAATAAAAATTAGGTTGGTTGCAGAAACAACTTCTGATCTCTGTCCACTGTTATTCCACAGACTCCCCTTAGTCTCAACAACTTCTCTTTCCTCGCTTCTCTCATCAACATATCCTCAACCATCTTCCTTCTCTCGCATAGGCTCTATGCTGCACACTATTCAACTCTTCCTTCACTATTCTTCCCACGACACTCACTCTGCTCTCGCTGCTTAGCACATCAACAATACACTCTACTCACATTACTCAACACACTCTCTACTCCCACAACTCTCACTCCTCAACACTTCAACAATATGCTCTTCTCCCCACTTTTTTTGATGTTGATTGAATGATTTTGATCCTTTGATGCACACTGCATAATGTTGTCTCCGTTGCCTGTGTCCATACTTCCTGAGTGTACCTCAATAGGGATCCTCCTACTGCTGTTGCGTCTACTGGATGAACTCTGTCAGGGAATTAAACACAGAAATGGGCTTTCAAGTTCTCCACTGACTCCCTGAGTAATCCTCCATATTAAGAATTTAATCTTAGGCGGCTACAGACTCTACCATGGTTTCCCATGCTTATTTATTTCTCCATAGGGCTTGAAAATACTCCAGAATGACCACTATGTCCCTCATTTAAATCTACCAGATGTGCATGTTAAACAACTGATTTCTTTCTCCATTTCTTCAATTCTTCTCTGTGAACTGTTGTCCTTGTTGCCTTGTCTCAGCACCTTCTGTAGATCCAGCTAACTCCATAAACCAACTTCGCCGATATGCATTTAACATTCAACTACTGACTCATTCATCCATTAAAATCACTGTACTATTTCATCGGAACTCCAACATATCGTAACTCAGACAAAAAATGTTACGATATTACACAACTCCGATATCCTTTTCCCCCTTGGCGCTTAACTCCTTGAGTGTTTTCCTTCTCATAGGACCGAGCCTATGACCGTCGACTTAGATTTCCATTGAGCATTATATCAAAGCCCCTTTGTATTATAACTTTTGCAAAGTCTCGATTGCATCTTAGCTCCCTCTGTTTAGCCCTTGGTTCCTTTGAGCTCCATACAACCATGTGCCAGATAATATTAGAGCCCCCTTTATCATAAAATTTTCAAACGCCATTTGCACAGGAGTTATGATGTCCTCATCCTTTGATATACTGACCTTCGATATGTTGACGTCACTTGTATATGTGGCGAATCCTGAGTGGTGACACATGTCACCCCTATTTTCCCCATTGGGCCACAAAAAGTTCCAAAACAAGATGCCACGTGTCCACCATACTATCACGTCATGCTAATGTCAATTGCCACTTTAGCCTCTTGGAGCCAATGACATGCCACCATCTGTCCTACTGGAGGAGAGAGAAAGAGTCCCGATTAGCCTTGGTTTTCTAAAAAATCATTTTTAAGTCTCCTAAGCATACCTCGACACTTTAACAATATCAACAACACTAAATATCATAACTTCTCAAAATAGAGATGTTAAGAAGTTCCGATATTCTGATATGACCTGCTCTGAGGTTCCGATATTCCAATCTCTGATATAGCCTGCTCTGGGGCTTTGATATCGGGTCCCAATGTGCTCTGACATTCGATATTAATGCTTCCTCTCTGCTGCCCTCTGATATAGCCTACTTCGATGTTCCGATGGCCTCCAGCTTCCGATATATCAACCTGCTTAAGACTTCAAAACCTTGACTTCGACATACCATAACTTTTGATCTAGGAGTCCATTTTTAGACTTCCACACACCGTTGGAAATATCTTTCAGAGAAATTTCCAATGGAGAGGGTCCGATGTAATATTTGAGCCCATATGTTACCCATAAAATGGTTGGACACTATCATCCATTCTTCGCTCCTTAACCCTTCTTCTATGTGCCTGGAATGTTGAACTCCCAACCATCATAGTCATCATTTTATGGCTTCCCTAGTAAGCCTGCTACTGTGATGATTCTCAACATGAAGCCTAAAACTATCATAGGATTTATCTTGAGCCTAGACTTAAGCCTAAAAGTATCATAGGATTTCTCTTGAGCCTAGACTACCAATCACCATTGTAGTCATCATTTTATGGCTTTTCAATAACCCTGGTACTATGATGATTCTCTACTAGAAGCGTGCAACTACCATAGGATTCCTTCTGGATTCCCAATCATCTTGCTGATACTGGTTGACATAAATACCAACAATATCACAACTAATAGCCATACATACACTACCAATTGTCCAACAATTGTTTGGTCCTTAACCGGGGTAGGCCTACAACTAGCAAATAGTTTTAGTAATTTCATCTCCTCGACATTTATGTTATAATTTTGCTGTTTAATTTCCAAATTATTTCTATGAGTTGTATTTGAGTCTCAAAACACTCCCATACCTTTCATGCATGCATTTAGCATAACCACGTCAAATTTTATTAATGCATACGAGCACAAACTGAAAAAATTTCAATGTTGGGCCCTTTCACAGGTCACAGTACAACCAACTCAAGAGAATTCTGCTGTCCTTTGGAAATCGATTCACTGAAACTTGTAGAGAATATAGAGAATTAAAAACAATAAAGTATACAATCAACTGATAACACTTTTAGATTTGACAAATCTCTGAAAATACCTCTTTCTCCTTGCTCATGGTGACGCATAATGGTGAAATGTTGGTGATCTCGCTTGATTGTTGAATTCTTTCTATGATTCATATTTGAGCCTTGAAACCCTCCCAAAACATTAATGCATGCATCTACTATATCCATGTCAAATTTCAGTGCGTACAAGCACAAATTTTAAAAATTTGAACGTTGGCCCCATTCACAGGTCACTATGTTGCTGGGTCAATTAATTAGAGCATAATTTCAACCACTAAATATTAGTTAATTTTAAGCGGTGGATTGGTCTTTAGCTAGGGCAGGCTCACAACTAGTAAATAGTGATAAAGAATTTCATCTCCTTGACATTTGTGTTGTAATTTTGTCGTTTGATTGTTGAATTCTTTCTGTGAGCTATATTTGAGTCTCTAAAACCTCCCATACCATAAATGCATGCATTTACCATAACCACGTTAAATTTCAGTGCCTACAAACACAAATTGAAAAAATTTCAACGTTGGCCTCATTGACAGGTCACACCATGACCAGCGCAACATACTTTTGCAGCCCTCTGGAAATCAATTCACTGAAAATTGTAGAGAATAGAGAGAATGCAAAACAATAAAGCATACAATCAATTTATAGCACTTTCAAATTTGATAAATATTTGAAAATACCTCTTTCTCCTTATTCATGGGGAAGCACAATGGAAAAATGTGGGTGATCTGACTTGATTTTCAAATTCTTTTTGTGATTTGTATTTGAGTCTCGAAACCCTCTCACACCATTAATGCATGCATATACTATAGCCATGTCAAATTGCAGTGTGTATGAGCATAAATTGAAATAATTTCAACGTTGACCCTATTCATAGGTCACTATGTGTGGGGTTAATTAATTAGAGCATAATTTCAACCACTAATTATTAGTAAATTTTAAGTAGTGGATCAGTCCTTAGTTGGGTAGGCCTGGAACTCGTAAATAGTAATAAATAATTTCATCTCCTCGACATTGATGTTATCATTTTTTTGTTTGATTTTTGAATTATTTTTGTGAGTCGTATTTGAGTCTTGAAACCCTCCCATGTAGGAATTTACAGGGTAAGTTCCTTAGATAGAACACCAAACGACACCACTCACAAACAAATCAAAGATTAGTACACCCCTATTCTTGACGTGGTTAAAACCCTCAAAGAGGGAAGAAGTCCATGGCCTGAGCCAACGCGGCCACTTTAGGCAATTTATAATGTAAAAGAAAGAAAATTTACATAAGCTTCTCTCATGAACGATCACCTTACCAATGACCCTCCATGCTCTTTAAATAGAGATCATGGACCAATCAGGTGTTAAGCCACAGATCAAGTGTCGGTAATACCAAGGAGAGAATGAACCGTCGAATCACTTCATCTCTAGAACATATCATGACCATGAGATTGTAAGTTACAAAAAGTACATATTAAAGAAACACACTTTACCTAACTATACACTAGACTAAGTTATACTTAACTATTTCCTATGTTTCAGAATATCCTAACATCCCCCCTTAAGAAAAACTTGGGATATGATTGAAGGATGTATAAATATGACATAATAGGAGAAGGAAGGAGGCATTAGAGCATATCCCCCCTTAGTGACAACTTCTTGAACTCCAACCATAAATTGAAGTTTAGTAAACTTCGCCTTTGTGAGAGCCTTTGTAAAGATGTCTGCAACTTGATCATCGGTTGAACAATATTGAACTTTAAGAACATGGTCATGAATGAGCTTTCTGATGAAGTGCATGTGTAGTTCAATGTGTTTGTTGCACTAATGTTGGACTGGATCTTTGCATAGTTGAATGACACTTTGATTATCACACCAAAGTGTAGTCGGATGCTGCTGCTAAAAGCCAAACTCTGACAGGATTTGACGAAGCCACAAGGCTTCCTTACTAGCTTCTACGGCGCCACGATACTCTGATTCTGCTGAAGAAAGAGAAATTGATCTTTGTTTCTTGCAAGCCCATGTAATAGGTCTAGAACCAAGAGTGAAGACATAATCGACAGTAGACTTTCGATCATCAGGGTCACCAACCCAATCGGAATCAGTGAAACCAGCCAATAGAGGAGATGCTTCTGCACTATAATGAATCCCAAACTGAACTGTACCTCGAACATAATGATGTATTCCTTTAGCTTCTTTCCAATGACTTTCATGTGGGTTTTGCATAAACTGAGAAATAAGGCCAATAACAAAGGAAAAGTCAGGACGGGTATGGGTCAGATACAAAAGTTTTCTTACAAGCTGACGATATAAGGTAGCGTCAACTTCAGGGGAAGTAAAAGTGACTGAAATTTTGGCTCCAGAATGAAAGGGAGAAGGGGTTGGCTTACAGTATTCCATGTGAAAGTGGCATAGAAGATCACAGAAATACATGGACTGGGAAAGGGAAATACCTTCCTTGGATTGCAAGACTTGAAGACCAAGAAAATAATGCAAGTGTCCTAAGTCTGCCATTTCAAACTACTTTTTAACGATGGACTTCACATGGTTTATAAGGTTGGGATCACTAAGAGTAAGGATAAGATCATCAACATAAAGGAAAAGAATGATAAGAGACTTACACACTTTCTTGGTGTAGACAATATTGTCAGAATGACACCTAGGAAAACCAGTATCTAAAAAAAGGCAATCCATTTTGGCATACCAAGCCCAAGGGGCTTGCTTGAGACCATAAAGGGATTTCTTAAGCCAACATACAAGGCCAAAGTCTGTTTTTATAAAGCCAAGAGGTTGTTCCATATAGATTTTTTCATGAAAGTCCCCATGCAAGAAGGAAGATTTAACATCCATCTGATGGACTTCCCATTTGAAAGAGGCAACAATGGGAAGAACAAGGTGGATAGAGTTCATTTTGGCAATAGGGGAGAAGGTTTCAGTATAGTCAATGCCTGTAACTTGTGAAAAACCTTTAGCAACAATACGAGCTTTATGTTGATCAACTTTTCCATTTGGTCCAAACTTGGTTCTATAAACCCATTTGCATCTAACAAGTTTTCATCCCTTTCGAAGAGGAACAAGATCCCATGTATCATTTTCCAGTAATGAATGATATTCTTCATTCATAGCTTCATCCCAATCTGGATGGCCTAAAGCTTTTGCAAAGGTGTCAGGATCATAATTCACTGAATCTTGAGCCAGTAAAAAAGAGGCTATCAAATTGAGAACATGTACGTCACTGATATGTAGGATCACTTGCAAGAGCATCTGCTTCATCCCTAGTAGCATGGACCCATTTTGGAAGCTGAGGAGCTAAAGGAGGATCCCGAGAAGGTGGGGGAGGATTGTGATCCTCGCTGTCATCATCTGAAGAAGAAATATTTTCAGAAGTGGAAGGGATAGAGAGAGGTGGCACATCCGCCGAACTAGGCTCGTAGGGCGATATATTTTCAACAAAATTTACATCTCTTCTAATGATAACATTTTTGGATTTAGGTGGAAGAATTCTATACCCTTTGACATCTTCAGAATATCGAACAAAAATACATTTTTCACTCTTAGGTTCTAAGGCTTTATGTTTCTCATCGAGAATATGGTCCCATGCTTCACTTCCAAAAACACAAAAGTGAGTTACATCTGGTTTAATTGAGCTCCATGCTTCTTCTAGAGTGATATTTTTTAAAACCTTAGTAGGAGTGCGATTTACTATGTAATTTGTACAGTTAATTGCTTCTGCCAAAAAATTAAGACTAAGCCCTTTAAATTGAAGCATATAATTAACCATTTCCTTTAAGGTGTGATTCTTCCTTTCAACTACACCATTTTGTTGTGGAGTATATGGAAGAATATGTTGCAATTGAATTCCATGCTCAGTGAAAAAGTTGATGAATTTTTTGTTAACATATTCTCCACCATTATCAGATATTAGCTTAAGAATTTGATGTCCAGATTGTTTCTCAACAAAGGCCTTAAAAGCCAAGAACATGTTAAAGATTCACTCTTGAGTTTTAAGAAGTATACCCAAGTGCATCTGGAGAAATCATCAATGAAAGTTAAGAAATACTTGTATCCAGAGAATGAAACAACTGGAAGTGTTCACAAGCTGTAAAGGGGTTGAGGTGTGCCAAGAGGCACATTTTTCAAAATTATCCCGATGATGTTTTCCGAGTACACACCCAGAACAAACACCATCTTTGCAAGATACCATAGGAAGACCTTCCACCATATTTTCCTTATATAGATTTTGAAGGGAGCGATAGTTTAAGTGACCAAATCGCTCATGCCAAAGTTTGCTCACTTCATCATTATGAGCAACAAATACCGAGGGAAGAGTTTATGACCTAAAGTTGTTAAAATTATACAACCTTGTAGAATCATCATCAATGCCATAGCTAAAATCTGTCTAGGATCTCTTAGGTCCTTAATTACAACATCATGAGGTGAAAATTCAATGGTTTTACCTTCACCTGAATGAGTTATCTGATATACAGATAGAAGGTTGCAGGATAAGGTAGCAACACATAATACATCATTAAATTGACCATTGTCTAGATGAATAGTTCCAGTCCCTACAACACTAAGGGATCTATCATCACCAACATATATATTTTTGGTGTTACAGTCATTTAAATAAGAAAACATGGCTTTGTTTTTGCAATGTGATAAGAAGCTCCAGAATCAATGAGCCACTCATGAGAATGAGAAAAAGAAGATACATTTAGTGCATAACCAAACTGAGATGCTTGACAACCACATGAAAGTGCTATTCCTGAAGATGAAGTTGAAGTTGAAGAATGCTCCAAATGGATGTTATGTTTCTTCATTGCTGCTTCCAAGGCTTCAATATTTTTAAAGCATTTGGATTCTAAGTGGCCATCACGATTACAAAAGTTGCAATGTCTATCAGTCTTCTTCCCTTTGTTTTTATTTGCCTTATCATTTGTTGAATTGATTTTTCATTTTGAGACTGAAATTGCTTAGAACCCTTGTTTGGTTTATGACCATTCTTTTTAGGATGCTTCTTCTTAGGATTCTTTGAATTTGGTTGATGTTGGGATGCTAAGGCTTTCTTAGAAGAGTTTCCAATATTAAGAAGACCAAGATGTAAGAGTTTTTCTCGTTCTCTTATTAAATAATCACAAAAGGCATCAAAAGAGGGGGACTTATAGTCTTGTTCTTGAGAAATAAATGCTTCTCTTGTAAAATGGAAGGTGGAAACAAACACAGAGTAGGCTGGTCCCAACTTGGTAAGAATGGAATAGATAAGGCTACCATCTTCTTTCTTAACCTTAACACCTTCCAAGAGAAGTCTAAGGGTCTTGAACTTGGACAAAAAATCTTCAATGGAAGAAAAATTATTGGGGTTCAATGTAAGCAACTCATTTTCAAGTTGATGGATTCTAATTTCATTTTTAATTCCAAAAACTTTATTGAGTTTGTTCATTGCTTCATCAGGGGTATCAAGTTTTGCGATATGGAATCTAAGGTCTGGATAAATAGATATCCCTATCAATCCACGTGCTTGATCTTGCCTATTTTCCCATTTGGCTTGCTTATCTTCATTTTTAGGTTTAGCCTCTTGGCCTGCACTATTCTATAAAGTCCTTTACTTCTAAGTAAATCCTCAATGTAGGACAACCATTGGAAGTAGTTGGTGCTATCAAGAATAACTTGGCATAGAATTTCCATTTTAGCAGAAATTGAAGCTGTAGATGCTGAAACTAAGTTTTCCAATGGAAATATCTCAAAAAATTAGGTCGATAAAAAAAAGGGCTCTGAAAACAACTTCCGGATGAAGAAGTTATGCCTTTTTGAAGAAAAGTTATTGAAGATGTCGACGAAGTATGTGAATGTGCGGAAGTGAATGATAACGTTATATTTAAAAAAAAATCCCTCCTCTTTTCAAACTTAATCTAATTAGCTAACTTGAAAAAAGAAGAAGATTTTATGTGACCCACTTTTATAAATAAGCGAAGATCACTTTTACAATGGTACTTTATGAGCTACTCACTAAATTGTAACTTAAATAAAAGATAAAGAGACTTTAGAATGGAGTTGTTTTTAGTGCGACTTTTTGGAAGCTTTTCCGGTGGATTTTTCGGTCTAATTTCTCTAAAATCCGACAGGAATTCATTGAAATCACAAGATTGATGGGTAAACCTTGCACAATAGAAGTGCCCTAGGGGTTTTTCATGGTGTTGAATCCATATATACAGTAAAAAAACTAGTTTAAATAATACAAATCAAGATTTCACATCAAAATTTTCACTAGATTCTGGCACCAGAAACTCCAAAAAGTCGCACTATAGACAACTCCCTTTAGAATTATAACTGATTCACTTTTTGTAATGGGTGAGAACACTTTTACATAGAGTAACTTTAAAACATAAGTTACATGTGCTTTTTGAAATAGTAACTCAACAAAAAGAAAGACTTGAACCCAAGAGTGAAAAATGTTTTTTGTTGAGTTACTTTTTCAAAAAACACATGTAACTTATGTTTTAAAGTTACTTTATGTAAAAGTGTTCTCACTCATTATAAAAAGTGAGTCACTTATAATTATAAAGTCTTTTTATCTTTTATTTAAGTTACAATTTAGTGGGTAGCTCATAAAGTAACATTGTAAAAGTGACATTCACTTATTTATAAAAGTGGGTCACATATCTTTTTTTTTTTTTTTTTTAATGTCAAATTTGATTAGTGCGTACAAGCATAAACTGAAAAAATTTCAACGTTGGCCCCATTCACAGGTCACATCGTGGCTAGATCAAGAGACTTCTATGACCCTCTGGAAATTGATTCACTGAGACTTGTAGAGAATAGAGAGAATGAAAATAAGTATACAATCAACTGATAACACTTTTAGATTTGACAAATATTTGAAAATACCACTTTCTCCTTGTTCATGGTGAAGCACAAAGGCGAAATGTGGGTGATCTCGCTTGATTGTCAAATTATTTATGTGAGTCAAATTTGAGTCTTTAAACCCCCCCACATCGTCAATGCATGCATCTACTATAGCGATGTCAAATTTTAGTGCATACGAGCACACATTGAAAAATTTCGACATTGGCTCCATTCATAGGTCACTATGTGCGGGGTTAGTTAATTAGAGCATAATTTTGGCCACTAATTATTAGTAAATTTTAAACGGTGGGTTGCTCCTTAGCTAGGATAGGCCCCCAATTGGTAAATAATAATAAATAATTTAATCTCTTCAACATTTATGTTATAATTTTGTCATTTTATTTCCAAATTCTATTTGCGAGGCATATTTGAGTCTCAAAACCTTCCCATACCATTAATGCATGCATCTACCATAACCATGTCAACTTTTATTAGCATGTACAAGCACAAACTGAAAAAAATTCAATGTTGGCCACTAATTATTAGTAAATTTTTAGTGTGGATTGGTCCTTAGTTGGGATAGGCAGACAATTGGTAACGATAAGCTTGAGATAGGTGCAAATAATTGGTTCCTAGGCATCATTTTTGCATTCATGTACTTTGATATTGGAAGCAGGAGCCTAAGAGAGATACTTTTGGGTGTGTGTTATATTCTTTCAACAACTAGTTGCACATGCGGGGGGGTCACAAGGGGAAGACCTACCTATTGTTTTGTGCATGGGTTTTGCACATGGTTTTGGGTATGATGGTTTTCTTTGCATAGTATTTTGTAGGTTCGGTTAAGGGAACTATGATTATGTTCTAATCCGGGGTTAATGGATTGGGGTTTGTGAACGCTTCAACATGTATATATATGTATTGTAACATTGAAAGGAACATAACAAAAAATCAATTTGGTAGTCCTGGTTTTGGGATCCAGGGGAAATCTTTGTGTATTTGTTTTATATTCTCGTCATTTTTTATTTTCTATTTTTAGAAATCATCTGCAGATAATATATGTACAAGGTTAAAAACTACAAATATAATAAATTATGTCATGTACTATTGACCGTGACAACAAGCTTGAGATTAGTGAAAATAATGAGCTTCTCTTAGTTTCAAGAATAATATAATATTCTCTACTGAACAAGGCCAACCACGTGAAGGTGGAAGCTCATATGGTCCATCCCCCCCTCACATGACTCTTAATATTCCCAATACCTAGTTTATCTACTATAAATTATTTGAAAGCAACATAGTAAGAATCAAGCATATATAGAAATTACTAATAAAACACAAATTTAAGTTAAATGAAAGATGAAAATTCAATTGAAAACATGTAAACACGTACCTCTTACATTTCAACATTTCGATATGATTAATATTCTTCTTCATCCAACTCAACATTTATGTCATTCAGTTCATAAATGATATTGAAATTATTAGCTATTTCAATATAATCATCAATGTCCTTACTTCCAATAATCATATCGTCATCCATATCATCATGACGAACATCATCTCCTATATTTGGCTCAATTTCTTCAACTTCTTCATCTGATAGTATCAATATCATCTTCATCAAGAACATTTTCTAGTCAAACATCTCCCTTAACTTCTTTGACATCTTCGTGATCTGACACATGATCAACTAACTACTCCTCTACATCATCATCGTCTTCAGCATTATGATCTTCTTCCGCTACATCATACTCTACCAATCTTCCTCTTGGATCATATCTAACAACATATGACCAATCCACTCTAGTACCTGGAACCTCTAGGTAAAAGACCCATTCACATTGGATTGGAAGAACATAGCGATTCGATCCTGGATCAAATGACCTTGTATTAAGCATGGTAAATCCATTATCATGTCGAATAACAATTCTATCAGGATTATGTTCATTCATTTGTAGCCTATACCATTTCATGTCGAACAAAACCAATTTGAAGGAGCTAGTCACAATCAAGTATGTCATCCAAATACCCATAGTATTGATTTTCAAAGATTTGTAGACGTGTCACTTCGGGAGGAAACATTAGGGACCTGGAAGACTGCAAATATCCCACAATCAGAAGTTTTCCTCTTTTCATCCAAATTTTTGATGCGAAATTTACAACCATTGTACCACATAACGTTATGGTGTTTCAACTCCAATATTCCAAACACATAAAAAAACATTGCCAATTAATAAACATATTCATATAACTTGGAAAATATTTGAAAAAAACACCTTCATTCACATTAATAATATATTTATAAAATAACTTAATAAAATATTGCAGGGTGAAAATGCATGCTTTCCTATTTATCTTTCAAACCATTTTCTAAATCAATTTCCATTTGTGTAAGATTGGCATATTAGGCACGATAAGCTTCTATAACCAATGCAAACACCCCTCCCCATGATAATGTACCATAACATTGTTCACATCTTTCAATCCATGACTTCACCCAATCAATATTGTTTGCAATGTATAAATTTAGTGCATCCCACTCTTGAGCAAATATATCAGAAAATCATAATTCACTAATAAATATTAGTTACCATGGTGAATATTAATAACTGATGAAATAATAAAAAATAAATAAGTATAATATACACAAAAATGAACACACACACACACACATATCCACATTAATTATTTAATTACCTCTCACTTTCGTTGTTAGGTCCCTATAATACTAGTGTAGCCCCTTTATTGTTATTGTTAGTGTAGCCCATTATTGTTATTGTTGTTCCCATTTAGCCCCCATATTTTTATTTTTGTGCCCCATAGAAGCCCACTAATGTTATTGTTGTGTCTTTACATTTTTATTGTTTTGTAGGCTCTAATTATATTGTGACCCCTTAGATTCCTATATATACCAAGGAGGTCTTGTCAATTTTATCATCCAAGAATTGTTCATTTATGTGATGTAAAAGGAGGTTTCCCCCATAAAGAGACTTATTTTGAAGTTGTTGATCTATTTCTTCTTCTATTTTGTGATATGGTTACATAATATTTGGTATCAGAGCTTTGGATTCTAGGGTTTCACTGCTTCAAATAGGTCATCATGGAATTTTCGCTATAACTTTTTTTCTACAAAGATTCAGAACCTTAAAATTCTACCATGTGGAGCCGAAATCTTGATGAAATTCATGTAGAAATTTTAGATCTTGGTTCATTATATTTTCTAAGACATGGTATGAAGAAGTTAGGTTTTCGACACACTTTAGAATTTAGACTCAAACATGTGACCTAGGGAAAATCGTCATAACTCTCTTTTCAAGCATTAGATTTGAATTTTGTAAAAAGTGACAGAAATTGTACAAACTTTAATTTCCTATGTATCAATTTCAGGTTCGAAGGCTTAAACAATGACATGTGGCATTCCTTACAAGTTCGTTCTACTAAACTAGTCCATAATCAGGTTATAGTGGAATATTTGGCATAACTTTAACTTGAAGAATCTAATCTTGGTCTAACTTATGGAATTGGAAAGAAAAATCAGAGGGCTATCACAGGACAAAAATTCAAACCATGGGAGGCTGAAATTGCAAAGATAAAACAATTTGTATATTTCCTAAAAGCAAGAAAAAGGTGTGTATTTTTTAATTTTTTTTTGCATAACTTTCGTTTAAAAAATCAGTTTGAAGTGATTCAAAGGGCATAGTTAAGCACATATATTGTTGTTTGATTTCAAAATGCCTTGAAACAAAATAAATGGATACACCTAGTAAGCAACCAAAAATATCTACTATGACGCATGAGGAAGAAAGCCCTACTATGAAAGCCCTATTGTTATCGTTGTGCCCATGTAGCCTCCATATTGTTATTGTTGTGTCCTTACATTATTATTGTTATGTAGGGTCTAATTATATTGTGACCCTTTAGACTTCAATATATACCAAGGAGGTCTTGTCATTTCTATCATCCAAGAATGATTGATTTATGTGATGTAAAAGGAGATTTCCCCATCAAAGAGGCTCATTTTGAGGTCGTTGATCTATTTATTCTTCTATTTTGTGATATTGTTACATAAAATTCGTTGTTCTACCTCTCCCCAACAACAACTCCCCTTCAAATTTTTTGATAGAGTTCACATCCCAAATGCAATCCAAACTCATATTTGCTGCTAATATAGGAAAATACTGACTAATATACACCATGGATTCAGATGCCATATATCCCTCTACCATAGAACCCTTAGAACATTATATTTGTCTATCCAAATCCTTCAATGAGTTCAAGTGCCTATCCACCATCCACATTGATCTTGTGTGTATAGGTCCATATAATTAAATTGTATAAATTAATGTGTAGATTCAATAATTCTCATGAAATTTACTAAATCACAAGACTTGAAGCTACTCTACTGATCTATGTAAGTTAATTCACCATCTAGAAAAATAATCATAAACATGCAAAAGGAAACATCACACATGCACAAATATTTATCTAGGAGAAAGAAACTGCTCAAAACCCCTTACTATCTATATTACATTAATCAGAGAATAGAGATGAAACATGTATGCTTGCTCAAGCCTGAGCACACCTTGCAAGTGTATAATATATCACTTTGCTTGACTGTCTGACTTTGGACAACACTTAGCCAATTTTCAAGCCCTCCAAGATCCTATTTCCTTGCGCTGTTCCCTTGAGAAATTGCCCCTATTTTTTAGGAATTTCCCACCATGGAATTGCACAATTGCATTAAGTCCTTACTCTGATTGCATGCACCACTTGTACACATTGGAATATGCTACAACTAATAGTACACTGCCTTGGAATCTCCATCTCAACTGGGTAACTAGATTTTTCTGCATGCAACAATTATTTTGGGATGATTGATCAGTTAACTGGTTGATCACTGATTATGGTTGAAGTTCCACTTCCAAAACTTGACCTCCACTGGTTCTTTTGACAGTTAGAACTAGTTAAACTAAAAATAACTCAAATTAAGAAAAATAGATTGCTACAAATTATAAATCAAACATATTAAACTAAACTCAAGCTTCCCCAACTCAAATTTACTAAGTTAACAGAGTGACAAGTGTCATGTGACCTTAGTTAACTACCTCCAATATTTACGCTGAATAGAAATTCGAATTTTCTCTAGTTTGACGAAGGCAAAGTCAAAATGAGATTTTCTTGCTACATTTTCAACACACCCTCTCAGCAAGAAAGGGATTATCAACCACCCCTATCCTTCACCTATGGAACTCGAACTTCCCTCTTGACAAGGCCTTTGTCAAAATATCAACATCTTGTTCCTCTGTCAGAATGTACTACAATAACATAAGCTACCTCTGCACACATTCCCGTAGATGTTGATACATGAAATCAATATGCTTGGATTGATAATGAAAAACATGTTTCTAAGAGAGTTTGATACAAATTTTATTATCACAATAAATCACGGTAGGATCCATCATTTGACCGAACAAGCCAACAAGTATCTTTCTCATCTATGCTGCTTGACTTACAACCATATATTTTGCTTTTGCTGAGTTGAGCGCCACTAATCTCTACTTCATGCTATACCAAGAAACTGCTGTGAAACCAACACTAAAAATTCCACCTAATGTACTCTTCTGGTCTGATGGAATACCTGTCTAATCTGCATCGGTGAAGCCACATAACTTCATTCCCTTTGTTCATTTATACCAAAGTACAAACTGGGTAGTGCCTTTGAGGTATGTAGAACATGCTTAGCTTCCCTCCAAAAAAGTTTGGTTGGCCTAACCATAGTTTGAATAAGCTGGTTGACTACATAGCACATGTCTGGTCGTGTGTTCACAAGATACATGAGTGAACCCACTAACTGTCGTTAAATAGTCGCATCCACTTCCTCACTTGAAGTGGCATCCCCTTTCCTCTAGTTGGTCTTTAGACAAGTCTCCATGGGTTTCTACCTATCCATGTGGAACCTCTGAAGTATCTCGTTGACATACTTTTCCTGAGAGACAAACAATTCCCATACTTCCAATCCAAGGAAGTAGTGCATGGGACCCATGTCTTCCATATCAAACCCTCTTGCAAGGTCCTCCTTGCAAGATATGATCAACTACTCATCACCAATCAGGATCAAGTCATCAACATATAAAAAAAATCAATAATTTACCTTCTACCAAAATATGATAGAGGTTTGCATCCGCTTCACTTTTGGTGAAGCCCAAACGGGTGAGATAGTTATTCATCCTGGTGTACCAAGCATGGGGTGCTTGCTTGAGATCATACAACACTCGCTTGAGTTTTCACACATGAGACTCTCGATCAAAAGTCTTGAAACCTTTTTTTTCTCAATATACACTTTCTCCTCAAAAAATCCATTGGGGAATGTAGTTTTCACATCCATCTGGTGGGTCTTCCACCCCATTTGTGCAACCAAATAAAGGATTGATTTGATGGATGAGTACCTTTCTACAGGATCAAAGGTATCCTCATAGTGAATCCCCTCCACCTGAGAGTACCCCTTGGCCACAAATATATCCTTGTAATTTTCTATGCTTTCGTCTGTTGCATGCTTCACCTTGAAGATCCATCTTGAACCCAAGACTGATTTATCTGATGGTCTTGGGACCACTTCCTAAACACTGTTCTTTACAATGGATTCATACTCCTCCACCATTGCATCAACCCATACTAGTTTCTCTACTGCTTCCTCGAAAGAGGATGGCTCAGTCTCTACTAGCTCAATCATTAGAGCCATGTAGCTAGTGTACTGATTTGGTGACCTTATCTACCTGTGCTGATTTGAAGGAGCACCCACATTCTCTCTCACATCCTGCACAAGTCTCTCAACTTGTCTGATTCTCTTCCTGCCTTCTCTAGATGATTCTACATGAGTGACTGTCTCTACTCTCTTCTCCTCAACTTATGTCTGCTCTACAACATCTCGAGGCTCCTCCTTTGGAGCTAAAATCTTCTCCTCTGGTGGGATCTAAAGCTCTCTCTCAAGAGAGCACCACATTGATTTGCCTTCATCAAATTTGACATCCCGTTGCACAAATTTCATACTGAGGGATGGAAAATACACATGGTAGTTGTGGGGAGTTTCTGTGTAACCCTCAAATACCCCCAACTCTGCTATTGGCTCTAGGTTCTTCCTTAATTCTTTCAAGACATGGTAGTAGACAGAGGATCCAAAAATCTTGAAGTGCAACACATATGATGTTAGGCCCCTATACTACTAGTGTAACCCCTTATTGTTATTAGTACAACCCACTTATTATATTGATATACCCGTGTAGTGCCCATATTGTTACTATTGTGCCCCATAGAAGCCCACTATTGTTATTATTGTGCCCTTACATTATTATTGTTATGTCGGCTCTGATTATGTTATGACCCCTTAGACTCCTATATATAGAAAGGAGGTCTTTTCATTTGTATCATCCAAGAATTGTTCATTTATGTAATGTAAAGGAGGTTTCCCCCTCGAAGAGGCTGAATTCTAAGTCGTTGATCTATCTTTTCTATCTTTTCTTGAGCTGGTTTCATAACATTTGGTATCAAAGCTTTGGATTATAGGGTTTCGCTGCTCCAAACAGGTCATCGTGAAATTTTCGCTATAAATTTTTTTCTGCGATGTTTCAGAAGCTAAAAAAAAACCCATTTGAGAAGACATCGCGCTGAATCTCGGGTCCGAATTTTAGAGCTTTTCGCTCTATATTTGCGGAGATATGATCTGAGGAATTTGGTCTTTTTGCAGACTCCTGAATTACATTGCAAACAGGTGACCTGGGGAAAATCGTCATAACTTTCTCTCTGAGCATCGGATTGAAATTTCGTAAGAAGGTACAGAAAGAGGACAGATTGTAGTTTATTGCATATGTTTTTCAAAGCCAAAGGTTGAAACAGTGACTCGTGGCACGTCATACAAGTTCGCTCTACTGAACTAGTCTATAATCAGGTCACTGTGGAAGATTTCACATAACTCTTCCTTGGAGAATCCAATTTGGATCAGACTGGTGGCATCTGAAAGAGGACACAGAGGGCTACTGCAGGTCGCAATTTTAGAACTTAAAGATCCGAAAGTACAGAGTTACAGTCGTTTCAAGATCGAGATCCTAAAATCAAGAAAAAGCAAGATGAGGAAGTTTGATGGCAAGGATCCGGTAAATTGGATACTTCAGATGGAGCAATATTTTGATCTACATGGTGTACCACTGTTACAAAAGGTATGCATTGCATCTTTAGAACCAGATCAATTTTTATGGTATGAAGGGCTTTGTTCTCATAAACAACTTGTTACGTGGTCAATTTTTATGGAGGAAATGATAGCACATTATGAGGATACAAAGAGCAACACCTTCTTTAGAGCAACACCACAACAATTGGAAAGAGTAAAAGGGCTTTGTGACATAGTGGAAAGCAAAATTACGGAAACCAAGAAGCATACCCCTCACAACTATAAAGATGGAAGTGTTGTTTCTCCTAGCCTTCCACAACCTACAAGGGTTACACCACAACAATTGGAAGAAAAAAGAGAAAAAGGGCTTTGTTACAATTGTGATAGAAAATGCACTAAAGGTCATAAGTGTGCTGAGAAGAAATTATTTTACATAGAATATGAAGAGGAGGAAGAAAAGGATCAAGAAACATCAAAACAAGAAGATATACGCCAGGACCCCACCCCAAAGAAAGAAGAAATGAATCAAACCATATCTTGTAAAGCATTGGCAAGAATTACCACTCCTCAAACTCTCAAGATAGAAGGACATATCAAGAAGAAAAATGTTCAAGAAGTGAAAGGTCACATCGAGCATCAAGAAATGAATCCGACCATATCTTGTAAAGGATTGGAAGAAATTACCACTCCTCAAACTCTAGAGATAGAAGGACATATCAAGAAGAAAAAGGTTCAAGCAGTGAAAGATCACATCGAGCATCAACAAAAAGTTCTCCAACTTTTAAAGGATAACGCCACTTTGGTGCAAAATCAAAGGAAACAATAGGTAGATCAACATCGTAGTGAAAAATGTTTTGATGTAGGTGATTGGGTATTTTTACTGCTACATCTCAAGCAAGCTATTTATGAGAAGGAAATGTTGGCAATACTACATGCACTTAAAAAATGACGACCTTACAGAATGGTAAGACTCTTCAAGGATGAGGATGTGGAAGCATTGTTTTGTGCTATTTCTATTATCCAACCAGATTGGATAAATGAAGCAAGGGATGAATGGAAGAAGGACGAAGAAGTATGGCCACTTATTCAAAAGTTGCAAAAGATCCCAATTCGAACAATATTGCCAGAAATTGAAGAGGAAGGAAAAATCATATTGGAACTTGGAGCAGTCACATAAACAAGAACCCGACAGCTATAAAATCGATTAATTTCAGAGTATCTCATCAAGTGGAAGAACTTACCCGCTGAAGATTCCACATGGGAGGACAAAATTTTTATACAGAAGCATCAAGAACTACTTAAGCGTTGAGGACAACGCTTTTTGAAGGAGAGGGGCATGTTAGGCCCCTATACTACTAGTGTAACCCCTTATTGTTATTAGTACAACCCACTTATTATATTGATGTATCCATGTAGTGCCCATATTGTTACTATTGTGCCCCATAGAAGCCCACTATTATTATTATTGTGCCCTTACATTATTATTGTTATGTCGGCTCTGATTATGTTATGACCCCTTAGACTCCTATATATAGAAAGGAGGTCTTTTCATTTGTATCATCCAAGAATTGTTCATTTATGTAATGTAAAGGAGGTTGCCCCCTCGAAGAGGCTGAATTCTAAGTCGTTGATCTATCTTTTCTATATTTTCTTGAGCTGGTTTCATAACATATGACTTCCTCCATGAGAAATCCTCCTCTGGTGTGGTCATACTAATAATATGATGAGGACTCCTCTTCTGCAAATAGACCTTTGTGTTTCATGCTTCAACCCATAAGTGCAGAGGTAGTTTTTTTCATGCAACATCGCTCATGCTTCTCCCACAATGCTACGGTTCTTCCTCTCAACCACCCCATTCTGCTATGGATTGTGGGGTACTGTCTCATCGAATGCCTTCTTTTGAACATAAATTTTTAAACTCATTTGACATGTACTCACCTCCATTATCGCTCCTTAGAGCCTTCACCTTCTTGTCAGTTTCTTTCTCCACCAGTACCTTGAACTCTAAGAACTTGGAGAAAGTCTCATCCTTCTTCCGTATGAAGAAGATCTAACACTTACGTGAGTAGTCATAAATAAAGATGAAAAAATACTTATGCCTGGCAATGGAGGCTATCGAGAAAGGCCCACAAACATAAAAGTGGATCCTTTCAAAGGACTGCATGTGATTCGCTGTACCGATCATGGAAAGTGGATTTTGTGTACTTTCCCAAGGTACACCCTTTGCATGTGTCCTACTTCTCTAGAGCTCATTTTGGAGCAATGTGGTTATCTACTACATGATCTTCAAATCACCATGATGAAAATGGAAAAGTCTTCTGTGCCAAAGTTCACCGACATTACAACTCTGCACCTTCTCTGTCTTTGTGCTAAGTGCAACACAATCCTCCACATCTAACTTGTAGAGGTTCTTTACATGAACCCCGATCTGCTTCACTTGTCCCATGGCTGTGTGTCTCAAGAATGCCTTTCCTTTGCTGAAGATCACATCATAGCCATGATCTTCCAAAACTGCAACAGAGACAAGATTCTTCTTTAGACCCGAAACAAACATCACATCCTTGAGCCTGAGAGGGGAGCCCAACTCCCTCTGAAAGGTGACTGTACCAATCCTGGTCATGTTATACCTTCCATCATCTCCCATATCGATGTGCATATGGAGATCCTTCTCCTACAAATCACTGAAAAAGTCTCCGTTCCTCGTAATATGGAACGAGGCACCACTGTCGAGATACCACACGCTTGCCATCACTGTGATGTTCATGCATGTAATTAAAGTAAAATCAAACTCTAACTATGAATCTAAAGATTCACCCACTTCTGCTCTTGAGGTATTCTTTCTTGTCTTCTTGTGTGCAAAAATTCGTGGCATAGTGCCCAAATTCATGACAGTGAAAGCACTTGATTTTGGATAAGTCTTTCTTCTTTCCCCCTTGACTAAATTCTGCTTTGGATTGGGATTTCTTCCCTTTCCCTTTCTTTTCCTTTTTAGCCAAGGCACAATTATCCTCATCCTCTCCCTTGGATGAAGTCATGTCTCTGGTATTTCACCTTATTTCCTCCTATACCAAATCAGACCATATGCATTCCCAATTTGATATTTTCTCCCTTGCATTCACCGAATCTTTTTAGCTGTGCCAGCTCTTGGGAAGGCCTAAAAGGGATAGGCTCACCAAATTATCTTCTTTTATAGTAAAACCAACTAAACCAAGTTCATCGCGAAATTGTGTGGACCTACTCAAGTACTGTGGAATGGTCTCGTTCCTCTGCATCTTGATATTTTGAAGCTTGTGCTGGAGTGCGAGCTTCCTATGGTCACTACTATTCTAGAACAAATCTGTCAGTGCTTGCCACATTGCATACAAAGTCTCTTTCTCGTGGATATTTGAGACAATATGGTCTCATACTCCCTCTAGTATGATTCTTCTTGCCTTGGCTACACACTTCTTCCATTCTGCCAGATCCTTAACATTAGATGCTTCTGGTTTCAGAATATCATTATTAATGAATTCCTTCAACCCATTATCCTCTAGTACTGCCTCCATATAGTCCTTCTATGCAACATAATTTGATCTTCCCTCAAGGGCATAGTCAAGCCTTAGTCCATTGAAAGCCATATTCTCAGCCCTAAAGAAAACCTGGATCACCGATTAGTGAATTCGAAACCTCCTACAATGACAACTTCGACATCTCTGCTCTATAGTGATTCCAACTTCGATACCATGTAGAAATTAATGTGTAGATTCAATACTACTCATGAAATTTACTAAATCACAAGACTTGAAGCTGCTCTACTAATTTACATAAGTTAATTCACGATCTAGAACAAGAATCATATACATGCAAAAGGAAATATCACACACTCACATAGATTTATCTAGGGGAAAAACTGCTCAAAACCCATTACTATCTATATTGCATTAATAAGAGAATATAGATGAAATGCATATGCTTGCTTAAGCCTGAGCACACCCTGCAAGTGTATAGCCTATCCCTCTGCTTGACTGACTGACTCTGGCCAACACTTAGCCAACTTTCAAGCCTTCCAAGCTCTTATTTCCTTGCGATGTTCGCTCGAGAAATTTCCCCTATTTTTTAGGAATTCCCACCATTGAATTGCGCAATTGCCTTGGGTCCTTACTTTGATTGCATGCATCACATGTACACAATGGAATATGCTACAACTGATAATACACTGCATTGGAATCTCCATCTCAACTAGGTAAGTCAAATTCTCTGCATGCAACAATTATTTTGGGCTAATTGATCAGTAATTTGTTGATCACTGAGTGTGGTTGAAGTTCCACTTCCACAACTTGAACTCCACTAGTTCTCTGATAGTTAGAACTAGTTAAACTGAAAATAACTCAAATTAACTAAAATATATTGCTACAAATTAGCAATCAAACATACTGAACTGAACTCAATCTTCCCCAACTCAAATTTACTGAGTTAACATAGTGACAAGTGCCATGTCACCTCAATTAACTACCTCCAAGATCTTTGCTGAAATAGAAATTCAAATTTTCTCTAGTTTGACCCAGGCAAAGTAAAACTTAGATTTTGTTGCTGCATTTTCAACATCAATATCCTCAACTTTGTGTATGAGCTAATGTTCTTGTGCATTGAAAAATGCCGAATGTAGATACTTTTGCATTTCACACATTAGACTAGGAATTTCTCTCTTCCAATGCTTTATATCGTATTTATACATTTCTTTCAATGAAAACCATCTACAGATGATGCAAACAAATAACATGTTTCAAAAAGTAAAATATATTACATTATAAGTAAAAAACATGTCATTAATTTGAACAACTAGTTGAAAAAACACTCAGCATATAAACCACTACTTACCTCATGTATTTTCCAAGATCATAAATAACTTGTTTGACGTTATTGTTGAAGTTGTGTGGGAGTGATAGAGGTAGAACATACGGAAACAATAAAAATGAATTGTTATTTGTTTAATCCAAAGTAGACAAAAAAACACCATGAAGATGTATATATACCAAAATAATTACCTTAATGAAGGTATGCCAATCATGTGTTTTTACCCCACCAAATTCACCTTTCTTTGTTAAGATATTATTTATGTTTGAAGAAAAGTCTGTGGGAAATTTAATTCTTTGAATGACCTCTTTTAGATCATCGCTTTTCTTCTCTGTTAATAACCATGGAAGGTTGTTTCAGTCTCCATCACTATTTGATTGTATCCCACTTTTCATTGCATGATTGGCTTCCACAATGTCATTACAAATTTTGAGGATTTTTTCTTTATCCCTCCTACCATCTATGATCTACCATAAAGTTTCTGTCACATTCTTCTCGATATGCATTGTATCAAACAAATGAGTTATTCTTAGGTGCTCATAGTAGGGAAACCTCATGAATTGAGCAAGATAAATTTTCATTCCTCATGGAAGCCCATCATGTCCTTCACGATGATTTCTGTTATATTCCAACTTCCATAGGTGAGGTGTCATTCTTCATGGTTTTAATCCAATCTCTTCTTTCCCATTGAAAATATTCTTTTCAGTAGCACAATACCTATGGTTCTTAGAGAGGAAGTTCCTATACTCATCAAACACCTCCTTTCCTAAACTTGTTGAACGACATATTAGGACCACAAACTGGACATGCAAATTTACCCTTTGTTTTAAAGCCTGCAAGAGATGGATTAATTTCAATTATATAAACGAAGGGATTATTTAAAAAAAATGTATGATGTGATCTAATTGAAATAATTGTATATTGTTAAAGTGCAATGGAACATTACATATCATAAATATGTGTTAGTCCTGGGGCATCATGAATTGTCCATACAAGTATTCGATAGAATTGAATTTCCCTTTGCTTTATTGGTTTATAGATGTCATACATAGTGATGTTGACCCATAACTTCATTAACTCGTCGATAAGAGGCTCGATATATACATTCATATCTTTTTCAAGTGTGGTTCATGAAGGTCAGTGAGTGGTCGCTACGACCATGGAAAAATCTGGGCTAATCGCCCCTCGGCCTACTGGCAAGACCTAACCCCAAGGGCTTCGGGCAGAATCGACCCTGTGACCTCTCGATGGCGAGGCATGACTTTTGACCAACTGAGCTAACCCTTGGGGCTCTATACATTCATATCTTTAACTTGGTACTTACCTAATTTTTTGAAATTACACATAATTACTACTATGATATGTACATATAAGTAAATAAATAAATATAACATATTATGCAACAAATAAGACAAATGAAAATGTTACAATATTCAAAAAATTAATGTAAACAAATACCTGGAACAATCATTGTCAACATAATGTTCTCCCTCTTTATTGACATCCAAGGAGGAAGGTTATTGTTGATAACAAAAATTGGCCACACTGAGTAAATAGACTTGAGCTCTCCAAATGGATTAACACCATCAGTTGCCAATGAAAGCCTAACATTATGAGGTTCATCTTTAAAATGCAACCATTTTTCCTCAATTTCCCTAAATTCATAACCATCTACAGGCATTCGAAGAAAACCATCTCCACTTCTCTTCCATGCATGGTAATCCATAAACTGTGCTATGATTTCACACCTGAACAATCACTACAAACGTGGAATTATGGGAATATGACGAAGAACCTTTTGAGGCACTCTTTTTTTTAGTTGATTTCTTTGATATTTACTGCTCCAACATTACAAACAATTTGTTTTTTATGCATGTTGTCTATAATATATAATATGATCATTAAGACATGCATCTATAGCTTGATAATCCTTTCTAATTTCTTTCATAATGACATATAAATGTTGGTATGTGCGAGATAACTTTTTTGACGATGGTAACATAAATTCACCTGGAAATCTAGTACAACATAAAAAATCACTAGTTAGTGTAAAAAATATAATCATGAATATTACATTCTTATTTTACACATGAATTAACATTAAAAAAGGGGAAAAAAATCAACCTTTCATGCGATGAAACATATTGCATTATACCTTAGGATATGTGTCATACAAGTGTTTGACAAACCATTTAAAACCTTTAAGTTCACCAACAATAACGTAAAAAAGGTAATATTTTCTCTTGAGCCTTCATAAAGTGGTGTCCCTACCTTCTATAACATAGATTCATCACAAATAACATCAATATTCTCATCGCCAAACAAGTCTTGGATCAATTCAGTTGTCCCATCATCTTGAAATATCTTATTATTGTCATATTCTTCCATATGATCATTATCTTTATAATCATTACAAGCAATCACGTGAAATTAGTTTATAGAAAAATATTATAACAATAAAATTTCTTACAAATAAATTTAATATAAAGAAAACATATATAATGATTCATAAATAACTTACCACATGACAATATTTGTTCCCCGCTTCAATGGGCCCATTCTTCCTAAAATTCCTATTAACTGTAACATATGAAATTCTTCATGAACATGTGCACCCATAAAGAGTGCAAGGGAAATAACATTTCCTGTCATTGACCCGTAGCTGATTAGATCCCCATATAATGTTTTTTGATGTTCTCCCAACCACAAAAAATTATGTGATGATTATGTTATAAAACTGAGTGGCCGTATAACTAGATCTAATATTATATTTTTGTAATGCAAATGATATATAAAATAAAATCTGTTTTCCCTATGCCCTATTTATATATATTGTAGGATATTAAATGGGAATTTCTAATATATATTATGTAATCTAATATTATGTCATTCACCATTAATATCAGTTTTATGACACAATATACGTTTTCCCTATGCCATTAATATATAAAACAAAATATGTTTTTTTCACTCGTGAAAAACACCTTATAACCTTTCAAAATGATCTTACTTACAACAAAGATGCCACAACGTCTATTACATGTAGGATATCTATATATTTATTGATCGCCGGAATTCCGACGTTAGTTGACTAGACAAAGTCCAAGATGACCTGTTAAACAAACTATCAGATATGATCACATTTCTTGTGTTGGAGGATAGACACCATATAAATAGAGTGTCGAAATATCGATGCTCTATTCATAAGCCATTATAATTCTGACTAACACAGGTACATATATATTTTTTTTTTGAAAAAATTACATTTTTCTTGTAATTTGCAACAAAACGGGCCATACTACCGGACTACGTTGCCGAAATTTAGTCTTATATGTAGTATTGGATGTAGGGGTAGGTTTGGAAGCCTTACCCAAACTGGAGCCGAGGAGATTATCGCAGTAATTGAATCAAAATAATTAGACTAGGGCTACATGAAGAGACCAACACCACCCAAGAATCAAGGTCCAGAATCCCAAATAATATTCTTATCCTTAGGATTATCAAATATAACAACAACAAAAAATACCCGAGCCAGAGGGAAAATATTCAAATCATTAGTCAAGAGAGGTTTCCACAAATCAGAAATCCAGTTATGGAGATCAATCAATCGTGGTCAAAACCCATTAAACCTGCAAACCAAACCTTTTTCTAAATTTGTTTTGCATAACTGAAGGTTTCTTCATCCCCCAAGGGAACATTAACAGTAAGAGATTTTTGAACTATCAGAAGAACAAATCCATATTTCAACATGACACTGTAAGATACCTTGGATTGAGTATCATGAGAGGAAGAACTCGCATATCCAACTGCCATTCCTTCCAAATATGTTGATGTCATCATTAAATCACAAAAAAATGCCATTCTACAAAGGACTATGGGTAGATTTGCATAGTTAAGGGCCAACTAGGCTGAAACCTAGCCGTCGCGGGAGCCTGTGGAGCACGAGCCATGATTTGTCTCGCTAGGAGTAAATTATTATCACTGTTATTTGCAAATACACATAATATTATGGTATGGTAGTGGAATAAGTACACCTTTTTTTAAATGTCTTGAATCAATAAAAAATATTATAAAGACATGTAAATACTTTTTTGTTTGTAAGTTGACTATCTTGTATAAATAAAAGATCAAAGAGATAAATAACATGTTATATCTTATGAAGGAGAGGATTGATAACATGAGATTTGACGACATACAAATAATAGTATTTCCCCTTTATTCCATGCCTTCCAATGTAACACCCTAGGAGATTCCTATATCGTAGAGTACATATTTTTATTAGGTTGGAAAGCCAGGTTGTGTTGGGATTGCATGCCTAGGTAAATACACTCATTTTGGGGCCTATGTGCCTATGATATGTGTTTTGAGGCTAGAGTTTCTATGTGGTTAAAAGTTGGAGAGCATGTGTGTAAAAGTTCTCAATGAGTCTAATGTTGTAATATGTGACCACACTATGTTAATGTGATACATCATGATACCTCTAGATGAAAAGTGTATGGGGGGAATATTCCACAACATTGAAAAGCAAAGGAGTGTAATCATAGCATAACCCTAAGTTTGAAAGCTGAGGGGGGTGGTCTACACAAGTTTTGAAGTGGTGGGGAAGGCTTCCCCAAGTGACACTTTGTAAAAATCAACCATACATAGAAAATTCCTACTCCACATAATTCCCAGAGATATCATTGAACCATAGGGGTATACAAAATACTACTAGTGGTAACCCTGGTGGGTGGTCGATCCACTGTTTTGAGTGTCTTGGACTCAAGTTATTTATGCGTGATGTTGAATGTTATGGACTCATGCTACAAAATGATAAGTGAGCCAATTAACCCCTGAACCATGTAATCTAATTGCTTATTGTAAATTCCATGGTGGAATTGTATAGTCTAATTCCCCTTGCTCCTATCGAGGAAGGATGGCCCCTTGGAGGGGGAATTGGTTGGGATTATTAGTAAATTATATAGCTAAATTCTCCTCGCTCACCTCAAGGAAGGTTATATCTTGGAGAGAGAATTGGTTGGACTAGTATACCAACATGAGGCCTCGTACCTAAATGGTATGGACTATGTGTCCATAATTGACTTGAGGAGAGATTTTTTCATTTTTGTGGAGTTAAAGTACCAGCCCGATGGTGACTCATTGCTAAGAGTTTTAGAGAAGTGTAATCTATAGTTGGGAGGTACATCAGAGGTATACAACTAGTTGGTGGTTAATTACAAAAGAAAATACCCCAATTATGTGAATAAGTAATGAATGTTTCTCAGATTTGGTGTACTCTTGTAATGCATTTTTTTTTGAAACACATGTCTAAGTTGAACATATCATCTGTAAATTATTATGTTGAAGTTTGAATACATTTTTGTGGTTATATACTCATAGAAACCTACAATTTATTCTTATTAATAAGACTAGTCTAAGTATAGTAAATGATACATAATAGGTGAAGTGCATGGGATAATAATGGGAGTGCTGAAAATGTGCATGTATGGTTTTAAAAAGAGATGAAATTGTTAAGGACTCCTTTTGGATTGTGTAACTAAGTAATTGTGTCTCGTCCTTCTGGAATGAAAGACTTAAAGGCTCTTCCTAAAAGGTTGTCTTGGATGGCTGGGGTAAATGCCTTTGCTGGGTTCAAACCTAGAGCTTGGGATAGAACTAGGTGTGAGGCCCAATAAGCCTTTAAATTTTACTAAATTGTTGAATGAATAAGTACATATTAATGAGCTAGTAGCTATTCATAGGTTTAGGACATACTGTTCTCTAGGAGTTGGGCCATAAATTTCACCTCTTTGATTAGATAGTAAGGGGATACAAATCTGAGAGTTATCAAATTCATACAGTGGAGAAGAAACTCCTTTAGTTAATCCAAGTATGAGAACTTAGTATCCAAAGCCCCCTTGTTAAACCATTTTGAGAATATTTCCTTGTTTGAAAGTCATTTGGATTCATTATAGGTAGAATATGCCTAAATTCTGTTGTTCATAAGTAGGCACATTCCATTAGGTTAGTAACCCTCTATGAATAGAGTCAAAACCTTAAATTGGAGTGAATGCCAAAGAAGCTCTCATGAATTGATGGTAAAATTCTATTGAAGGGATTTCTAACTTTGCAATCTAATACAAATATTAACCTCTCTTAAGTTGCTAGGTAGATGAGTAGCTAGAGTTCAACTTGGTATGTTTTAAAGAAAGACTTGGATGCCTTCCTATAATTATGCATGAGGGGATTGTGGAGAGACAATGAGAGCTAGATCTCTCAAGTATTGACCATAATGAAAGGTCATTCTTGGGAAGAAGCCAAATGAAACAAGTTTTAGGAGAAGTAGACTCGATGAAGGAAGAAGCAACAAGTAGACTTGGTGAAGTAGGAGCAACTAATAGACTTGGTAAAGGTATAAGAAACAAGAATACTTGGTGAAAGTAGAATTAACTACTAGGAGTTGTGAAAAAGAAAGCAAATCCAGTGAAGTAGGTTGGTGCCTATGAATATTTGCAACAATGGGGATTTGTGTCTCATGTAGGTTGGTGCCTATGAATATTTGCAACAATGGGGATTCATGTCTCATGTAGGTTGTTTCTTATAAATATTACAATAGTGGGGATTGGTGTCTCTTGTAGGTTGGTGCCTACAAAGCAGCTGAGGGGAATGGTATCTCATGTAGGTTGGTGCCTAGAAAGCAACAGAGGGGATTGGTGTCTCTTGTAGGTTGGTGCCTACAAAGTAACAAAGGACATTGGGGTCTCTTGTAGATTGGTGCCTACAAAGCAATAGAGGACATTGGTGTCTCCTGTAGGTTCATGCCTACAAATTGACATAATAGTAGATTAGTGCCTACAAGACCTTTCATACAAAGAAGTTTTGTGGCTTTCCCTAGTAAGGGTTTCCACATATATCTTATGTTACTTGTTTAATTTATGAGGTTCAAATGTTTAAATAAGTAAAATTTGTCATTATATTGATTCAACCCCCTTCTCAGTATGGTTTTGAACCCAACGAATGGTATTCAAGCAAGTTCCTTATGAATCTATCTAACTATTGGAAGGAATATCTCAAAGGGACCACAACTAGTCAAGATGGTTCTTACATAAAGAGAGATCCATTATTTGATGGATCAAATTATGATTTCTGGAAGGAAACAATGAGGTAATATCTAATGACTCTTGGCTTTGATACTTGGAAATTTGTAGTGGATGAAAGGAACATCGAAAAGAATAATGTAGAAATCATGAATGCCATCTTGAGTGGGCTATCAAAATAATATTCTGATAAGGTGATTCATGTGAAACAACAACAAAAATGTTGGGATAAGATGCAAAGCATCTATGAAGGACATGACCGCACTTCTTATGAAATGAAGACAAAAAAATCAGCTTAAAATGAAGCAACCTCCAAATATTCAAAGAAGATAGGTGAGTTCAAAGATTGTGATTACTCCAGTAACGTGCCAAAGTCAAAATAAGTGCAATCTATGCCAAGAGAAACCAACAAAATAAAAGCCATGAATGCTCAAGGTGTTCATCATCAAAATGAATATTCAAACTTAGAGGAAGAAGTTGAAGGTCAAGGAGATGTAGAAGAAGTGAAATCCATGAAAATAAGACCTGGAAAACACGAAGGTATGCTACTATTATGTCGTAATTATAGCATAATGGGTCATCTTGCTTCTATATGTCCACATGGAATTTTTGAAAATAGTAACGATAAAGAAGAACATGAAGATAAAAGAAAATATTATGAGTATAAAAAGGAAAAATGTGGCTCATCAGAAGAGAGTAATGGATATGCATATAATAATGACAAAAAGGAATTCCTACATATGACAATGGAGGCTCAATACACTGAGCAATGGAAATTAGATTCAAAGGAAGAAGATGTTGATGGGGAGGTATATTTTGAGAGAGAACTTATCAATGCCTTAAAAGAAACAAAAAAACTCAGAAGAATGAATATATAACTCAAGGATATATTACATAAATGTGAAAAGAAAGATCATGATTCTGATGAAGCATTAATCATTCTCCTAAAGATAGAACTAGAAGAGGCTAAGAAAATCCAGGATACACTGATAAGTCAACTGAAAGAAAAGGAGGAAACCATGAGAAGCTAGAAGAAAAGGTTCTATCCTTAAGAAAGGATCTAGAGAAGGAAAATGCTTAGTTGAATCTAAACTTAAAGTCTGTAAAAGGGACTAAATAATTAGATAAAATTATCAGCTAGTAGATATCTCCCTCTATTAAATATTTCTTGGTTATCATGAAACTACCAAGGGAGAATCAAGCTTAATGACATCAAAAAGTAAATGTAAATAAGAACATGAAAGTTATGTTGATTTGCTCAAAAGATATATCAATGATAACAACAATAGGAAAGAAGGTGAGGACCGACAAAGATGTAATTTTCAAATGAAATAAAATAACAACAAGCAAGGAAATGAAGACCAACAAAGACCTAGGAATGGATTTAGAAAATTGCTCCACCAAGAAGGCCCTTCACATCCAAGTATCAAAATATATTTTATGGCTATTTCCTTTCATGTAATAATTTTGGTCATAAGGAAATAGATTTCAGAGTCTAAACATGAAATGGCTATATGAGGAATAGAAGCAAGGGCTCATATAAGATCTCAAAGAATGGTTGTGTGAGCAGTGATCCTAAAAGTTTAAATGAGAATGTTGTCAAAAATTACAATTCATTTTCCTCCTTATTAGATCATGTTGAATGTTTCAAGTGAAATAATTTTGGGCACAAAGATTATGATTGTAGAAGAAGTACATCGAGGTTTATAAAGCAAAGAAGAGTAGAAGCTATTATGAGAAATAGAAATCAAAGAACAAAGGTACAAAGAAGGAAGCAAGAAATCAAGAAGAATGTGAATTACCTCTATATGTTCAAAACCACAAATTTTTGTGGTATGTAGATAGTGTGTGTTCACATCATATGACATGAGATAAGAGTAAGTTTTTATCTTTAAAGAAAGTCAGAGGTGGCGATGTCACTCTGGGAGATAATACATCAACCAAGATAATAAGAAAATGAATAGTTAGCCTTGATTATGAAGAAGACAAAGCTAAAGATATCCTATTTGTTGAAGGTTTAAAGCACAACATTATAATTCAAATGGTTGATAAATGAAATGAGGTTAAATTTCATTCTAAAAGTTGTAAAATAAGGAAGGAAGGTTCTAAATATTAGTGGAAAAATCAACCAAGACTTCATATAATGTATATGTCCTTAATAAAGGAGAAGGAGAAGATTATTGTATGAGAGTGTTATCTCTCTCATCTTATCAGTAAAAGATAAATATAAGAATAAGTGAGATACTGTAGCACTTAAGACCACATTAACAATATGGGAACTTTTGAGAGTGAGATGCAGGAGAAGGATGATGAAATGGAAATTTGCAGGATATGAATTAGTAGTTGAAAGTGAAGTAAATGGTGAAAGTAAAATGGCAAGAAAAGAAAAATGGGGAGAGTCACAAATAAGGAGAAGCATCAGTTTAGGGGGAGCAACCCTTTGATTTATAAAAAGGTTAACTTTTAGACAAAAGGAAACATAATCCTAGGGGGAGAAACTCCAAAAATAAGAAATAAAAGGAAGTTTAGGCATGTTAGGTGGAGTAGTCTCAAAAGCAGAGCTACATAAGGGAAAATGTTGCGTGTAGGGATAGATAGACTTGGCCTTGACAAGGGGAGCCTAGTTGCATACAAAGAAAAAGTAAGTAATCAAAGGAAGTAATTTTTTTGTTGATAACATCTGAGGAGAAGAATTTGTAGCGAGATTTAAAAATAACCATTTTCCACTGATGTCAAAAAGGAAGAATATGTAGACTCAAGGGACATAACAGATAGGGGGAGCAGTTGCAATCACTAAGAGAAGTTGCAAATAGAAGAAGAGTTGCAGGCACTAAGAGAAGTTGCAAATAGAGGAAGTGTTGTAGGCATAAGAAACGTTGCATACAAAAGAAGAGATATAGATAAGGAGAAGCACAAGTTCAAAGGGAATATATTTTTTCCATTAATGTTAAAGGGGGAGAAGTTGCAAGCATAAGGATAATTGTAGACAAGAGGAGTTCTTCAATGTTATGCAGAGCTGACAGAGGGTTTTCATCAATGAAAAAAGGGTATATTTTGGAAATATCATTGTGATTGATGTTAAAGGAAGTGGGAGACTACTTACGTCAAAGATAAAGATTGGAAAATGAAGATTGCTGGAAGGAATTTTGATGCCCCATTTGGATACTCTATATTTGAAGTAATTTTTACTCCAATTACCTAACTCAAGTGGGATCATGGTACATATGATTGGAAAATTATTTTGATACCTTTCCAATGGTATAGGACACTCCCTCTAATTCCATAAGAATGAGGATATATGAAATATTTCATCAGGATGACCCAACCAAAATACAAGCAGGCCGACTTAACTAGTTTTACAAGTCAGCCCCATAAGCGAACATATAAAAACTATAAATAAAGGGAATATGAGTGCATTTGAATACCATCCAAGCAAGAAGATATTTTAGGTCACAAGAAGAGTTGAGGAATAAATTTTGGGGTGATTCTTGGAGTCTAAAGGTGGGAGAAAAAAATGTGATTTATAGGGTAAACAAGTCATCTTGGTATTTTCGCTACAAATTTTCTTTTGGGATGTTTTTGACTGTAAAACTTGGAATAGCTAAAGAGAATATATTCATGTATGTGTAATTAAAATTTCAGACCTTAGATTTCTATAATTTTGGAGATATTCCCTAAGGAAGTTAGGCTCCTTGAATGCTCCTAAAATTTGCTTCAAATAGGTCAACACAACATTTTTGCTAAAATTTTCTTCTGGGATGTTTTAAAGTATGAAACATGGAGGATATAGTTATTAGATCTTCCTGTAGTTATGGTTAAAAATTATGACCTTGGTTCACTATGGTTTTTGATATATTAGCTGGGGAAGTTAGGCCTCTTCAATGCTCCTGAAATTTGCTTCAAATAGGTCAGCTTGGTATTTTCACTATATCATTATTTTTGTGATATTTTAGACCATTAAATTTGGTGGAAATAGAGGAGAGATCTCAAGGTACATATGGTAGAAATTTCAGATATTGTTTCACTATATTTTCATAAATATTATTTGATTAATTTAGTTTTCTTAAATAGCTAGCCACCCTGAGCTAGATCTTGATGCCTTGAGGGAAAAAGTAAACTTAGGGATTTAGCACACAAGTTTTAGACCATATTTAACACTAAAAGTGCAGACCACTCTCATTCAAAGACAAGAAAAAATCAATCTCTATCACATAGGTTGTCACTCATAACTCTTAACTAGTCACAAGGTATGAACCTCCCTAGGTTTTGCCACCATTTATATTGCTAAATCAAATTTATGAGTGAGAGAGTATGAGAGAAAATTTAAGGAGAAAATAAGAACCCATAACCCCTTAATGGTTTCTCCTTCTTATTTTATAATCACATCTTGATCCTTCATCGTCTAAATCTCTTGCTAGAAGTGTTTATGGAATACCAACCATCACATCAAGGGGAAAAAATAAGATTTATTCAAGCAAGGATAGGATTTCTCCTACCCCTCCTTGAATATTTTCCTCCCTGGTCAAGCCTTTTCCCTCACCAAGGCATCATAATCTATTGGTTCTCCCCTTTCTTCAACTCTAACATTTTTATTAATAAAATAAATAGTACATCATATAATAGAGTTTGAAATTATAGCATCAATGTTGACACCCCAACATTATATATTCTTAATTACATTACAAAATTTGGGTAATTAAAGGGGTGTCACAACAATAATTTAATCCTTGAAGTCAGCTCTTCCTCCATAAAGAATTCACAAAATGGCATAAAGGTTCCTAGAAAAAGCAAACCAACTACTACAAACAAAAAATCCATATGAGAGAGGAAAAGGACTAAAATCCTAAATCATTCTAGACGACGTCATTGAAAAACCATAACCGTAGGAAAACCCTCTAAAGCAAAGCCACATAGTCCCATCGCCCTCTCCCCGGGCGACTTCCCAATAGAAGTATAATATACATAAAATTATACATTTATTTGAAATTTTAAAAATAAATAAGTTTATAAACAACCTACATAAATTTAAAGTAACATTCTTTCTTCTAGTGAAATGTGTAAATTCATTTGCTAGTACTATAATACTATAGTTTTTCTTTTAGTTTGGTTTAAAAAAACACTTGAATCTTCATGATTTGTACACTGGTTTAAAATACAATTAAATGAACCCCAAAACACAATGAGTCATATCTTTAGATATATTTTAGGAAGCACCATAAAAATGATTTGCAATGTATGATAGGGTTTAATAATATTTCAAGGTTTTTGTTTCAATCTGTTTTTAATTTTAGGATTTTTTTTCTTGGTTTTACAATATTGTTGCCAAATTATTCGTAAAACAAAGATCAATATGACATAATTTTGATATCATGTTTTAATTATGAGTGCACACTTGTATCATTTAATAATTTCTATACGTGGGTTATACCAACTACTAGATCTCAATTTATACAAATAAATTTTGATATGCGGAAAAATAAATGAATTTTATAACTACTACTTTTTTTTATAGTAAAAAACTTTTCCTCTCTTACATCCTTCGAGTGGAGATATTGAAAGAGGATGATTTAAACTTTGAACTTCGAAGTTAGAAAGCCCATGCAAATTCTTGCATTAAATACTTTGATTTTTCAATTACCCTAGAAGGATAAATGGTAATATGCAAAAAGACTCATCAACATCAATACTTCTTTTGCCTATCTTAAGAAATGTGAAGAAGTACAAACTTCTTATGTCTCAATTTGGATCTTTCAATTACTTTGGCAAAAAATGTGTTGCAAACCAATTGGAAATCAATGCAAGAAGGAGGCCAACCTCATTTGATGTAAACCCCATCTTTAATGCTTGCGAATTGTCAGATGGCGAGGACTTGGTTTGATGATAGATACGAAAAATAAAGGCTCCCCATGGGCTATACTCCATGTAAACATAATCCTTCTATATAGACAAGGGTTGTTGGATCGACAAGCCAAATACAATAGTGAAACACATCCCTCTTGCCATTCCTATGCCAAATTTTGTCGTTAGCAAATACTATTGTTATCATAAATCAATTTAATAAATTAGTGATATTAGTTAACTAATATTAGAAATGAATAAGTATAGGGAAAAACTATTCCTAATAAATATCTTTGACATAAATATATTTATTAATAATTAAAAATTAAATTATAATAAATTGTAAATAAATAAATAGATAAAATTATTATTTCCTCTCTAACTATTTGTTGGTATGGAAACATATATTTATATACATATACCAAAGTTTGCAATGTTAACTTTTGGAATCTTAAGGCACAGTAACATTGACACCTATTTGCCGGTTTAAGTTTTTAATTAAAATATTAAATTTTAAAGATTTTAAGCATCCTAATCATGGATTGTGATATTCTACATGCCAGGATTTTAAGGCCGTAGTCTAACGATTGCGTTTTTTTGCCTTGAAAGTTATGGAAATTCCAGTTATATTTTGAAAAAATCGGCAGAGAATTTAGTAAACCCAAGTAGAAGTTGTCAAACTTCATAATTTTAGGTGCTCTAAAAGTTTTTGATGGTGCTGAATTTATTTCCACCATCAAAAACATGATTCAATCACTGCGTGTACAAGATTTTTTGAGATTTTTTTGCCCAGATTCCTGCCACTTTTGCCATTCGTGCAATTCCTCCACCTTCATAGACAACTTCGATTTTAAACATCTTAATCTTGGATAAGATATCCAAAATGCATTGTTCAATATGTTTTCAGAGTTAAATTTCAAAATAATGGAGATACTCCATATTTTTATTATACTTAAATTTTAGAATGGATATTTTATAAGTAAATGGATATATAAAAGTCTCTTTAGACGAGGGTTTGTAAACTTGATAAATCCATCCAGGGAAAGACGAGGGTTTGTAAACTTGATAAATCCATCCAGGGAAATCTCATTTTAAATCAGTTGCACAATTCAAGGAGGACATGGACCTCTCGCATGGGAAAGGTCTCTTTTAATAATTGATCCCCTCCTTTCCACAAGGAACTTTGAAAGGGTATGGCGTGAGTTTACCCTTGATCTAATTCTCTTTTACGAAAGGTAATTCGAAGGGTTCAAGAGGAAAATTCAACTTCTAAGAGTGGATTCAACTGAAATGTTTAGCTTTTCTATTGGTTAGAGGGTTTTAATAAAAGCACAAATGTTTAAATGGTTTCCAACTTATTAATCTCCTTTTAAAATTTTGACTTTTGGTGTTAATTAGTCAACCCTCATAAGTTTAACCAGTGTTCAATACAATGCATTTTGAAGGAGGAATCAATACTTAAAAGATTTTCAAATTTTGATTTTCAAATTTTGTCATATTTCTCTTTTGAAAGCTTTGACTTATAATTAGATGGGATTTAATTATAATTAAAGTACTTATAACTTAGTGAAAGAGATAATGTTGTTTAGAGAAGGAAAATTTTCATTTTGTCTTAAATGTTTAAAAATTTCGAATGGGTGGCTTCTTTCAACGCTTAAAGGATGAGAGGTTGTTTTTTTTCAATATGTTTTCTTCAAAGTATCGTCTCACTAAGTACATGGGATGTAGTCAAAATTTGCAATTTAGAGATCTCTAACGCTTTCATTTCCCTTCAAGCACCTTCATCTCCAAAGTTATGGTACTCATTCAAAGTTAGGTGTGTAAGGTGTTTGAATTTCCTTTCATTCTTTGACCTTGGAATGGGTGGGACCCATTCATAGTTTTGAGGGCATTTTAACTCTATGGATTTACTTTGAATGCATCAACCTTTGTTTGAGTGGGACCCATTTAATTTTTAGAAGTTCAAAGAGTCTTTTTTTCATTAAAGGTGGCTTGTTAGGTTGATGAAAGTGGGGTGTTGAGATTGTTCTGACTAGGGTTCAAGTTTGTCAAACCATATTTTTGTTTGTGTTTGTCATAGACTTGTACTTGTGATAATGGTTAGGGCCAAGTGTAAGTCTTGGGTGACTTTTGTAGAATAGATATCCTTAACCCACAACTCCTTAGTTAAAGGACTATGATTTAAATGTTATATGTTGTCCACAATGATCATAAGCTCTCTCAGATTGGTAAGTGTGAACTTGCCATATCATGATAATTGGACACCAATGTTTTTTTTTCTTTCTTAAATATCCTCCAAATGTACTGATCTCTAAATAAGTAGGACTCATTGGGAAATCAAGGGTTTGAAAGTCATTGAATTGTTCAAAGACTTGCATGACACCCTTATTTCTTTCCTAAATGCTCTAAATATATAGGCCTCAAATTTAATGCAACCCAGTAGAGTTCAGAGTTTGGAGGATCTTTGAACTTTGAAATTTCTTAGGCCTCCAAAAGACGTGTGGCGTATTTGAATTTCAAAGCCTTTTCACATTGATGAAATAAGACTAACGAAAATTCCTTTTGATTTTCAATAATTCAAAATAATTGTTGTATATTAAGAGTACTTTACTCCTTTAGAGAGTGAATTAAAAAGAACTTGCTTACAACCATCTTCTTTGAATTAATAAAAAACAAGGCTTAAGTAACACCCAAAAGACTATATATCTCATTGCTGGTAGCTTTGGCTCAAATATTCCATATTTAATTCTTCCCACCGGAGTTCATTACCCTTATCTTCAAAGGAAAGTGACTGAATCCATCATAAGTCTAGCATATGACACTTTAAACTTATATTCATTAATAATCCTACATCACATAACAAATTTTGATGTCAATTAGCACTATTTAACATTATACCATGAGTTGAGAGGGATCAACTTTCTTTAAGTGAATTTTGAATGCAAAATACAATATGTAATTTTTCATTGTTTAAATTGTAATTTTGAATACTATATAAAATACATAGCTTAAACTTATAAGTCCAAAACATATACATAACAAAGAACCAAACTATAAAATACTAAGAACACTTCACACATTTAACTATATCTATTTTTTTCAAAACGATATATAATGTACACATAACTTACATTAAAACATTGTCAATAACAAATACTGCGTGGCACCTCGTTAAATGGTAATTATTTGTGTTCGGGTGATATCATATTATAAGTGTGAATTCCAAAACGCTTCTCCCTTTCCAAAACGTTAACCCTTCCAAACAGCGTAGGAAAATTTCGTATAATTTTATTTTATAAAAGTTTTGTATCAACTTAACTAGTTAAAATTTGAGCTATAAATTTGAGTTAATTATGGTTTTGACTATTGTTTTGAAAAAAATCTATGTTTGGAATTTGTTTAATTAATGTTTTTAATTCTTATAATTAAAATTTAATATATATTTTTAAAATAAATAATTTAATATTAAATTATTAATATAATTTTATTTTGTAATATTAATAATATAATTTTTTTATTTTATTTTGATTTTAATTTAAATTAAAAAATATTTTTCCCTTATTATTTTTAATAATAAAAATATTTAATTTTTTCTCTTTTTTTGAAAACTAATAAAAAAACAATTATATTATAAATCTTTTAAACTACTTTTTTTTATTATATGATTAGTATTAAATTGTCAAAAATATATTAGTGCCTTTCATTATTGAAAACATTCATTTATTTATTTATTTTTTAAATTATATTTAAGTTTTAATTCTGGAAAACACTTAAATAAGAAATTAATTAAAAATGTGGTTAATTTTATAATGATAATTTTAATATAAATTAGATTTTTTAAAAAATTATTTAAAATTAAAATTAAAATAAATCATGTTAATTATTCTTTTTTTTTTCTCCATAAAACTACGCTAGGGTATTATATTATATACATGAATAAATTACAAGCAGAGAAACAAGTTTTCCATGGCCAACTATGGCTCTGTGGTAAGCAGCTGAGAATTTCAAGCTCTAAGCATTGGCTGCCCCAAAACTACCTCAAAAACAGAGTTTAACTTTGACAGTGCCCACGCAGGGGCCGAGACTGAAGCAGAACAACCCACGCAGGGGTGACATTGAGAATTGGCGAACTCCCAGACACAACTGAAAAACTTAGTAACAAACAGAGCATGACCTGTATAAAGATTACTAGACCCACGCTCAAGACTCGAACCAGACAGAGAATTATAGGACATGACCATATGACCGAGACCCAAAATCATCAAAATGAACCTGGCATGTGAATGACTAGAGAAATTAGTCTGCTGGTTCCGTTTCTTCCGGCTCCATCTCCACAATCGGGTATCCCCAGCCCACCAGCTCCTCTTCCGAGTCCTCTCCAGCTTTAGACGTCGACGCATCCTGTGCTTTTGCTTGAATTGGCTCCTTTCCCTTTGCTTCCCCCAGTTGTTCCCCTGCCATATTCTCCATATTTGCAGAAGTAGGAACTCTGCTGTCATCGTGTTCCTCTTCTGCTCTTCTAATAAAGAGAATTGAAATGTGGACATTGAGATTGCCCAGCCTGAAGATGGCTGAGCCATAAGCCGGAAGCACCAGCGGCCTTGGCAATTGCTCAGGCGGGGCATCAGAGTCCAGGAACGAGAATGCCTGCAGATGGGGAATTCCGGCTCTGCGGAAACAATATTGACAACAACAATGGTGATGCGCTTCTGCAGCTGCAGGAGGGCGACCTGGTGCTCCACGACCCCTTCCTCTTCGGCATGGTTGCCTCTCTCTGGTTCTGGCCATGAGGAAGTAGAAAACCGGAGTTTCCGCGGCCCCAAGCCAATTCCTAAACTCCAAAATCACCAGAGGCCAGAGAGTGTTCCTACACTTAGCTTGCTGAGAATGTCGCTCCCCATACCAGTCCGCCTCCTTAAGTTCCATGGCTTGCTCTTGAACCCCGAGCGCCATGAATGCTCCTTACAGTCACCGTCTACTCGCATTAATGCGAATGAACTCAGGCGTGAAGGCTTCAACATTAAACTCGCCAACCTGCCAGACCTCCTCCCGCGTTCGGTTGACTCGTGGCAGCTAGCGTTGGCCATGTGGCCTCCTCGTGCTAGCTGTACCCTCCTGCTATTCGGATTAGACACCCGCATCCGGGGAAAGGATTTCTTTATGCACCAAAGCGATACAATCCTTTTTGAGCTTGTCATCTTCTATCATATCCAGAGGGCCGGAGAAGAAATGTATAGACTGAGACGCTCCCTGATTAGCAAGCCGATCAGCTACCTGGTTAGCTGTCCGCCTTACATGATGGAAGGAAAGATTCTGGAGAGCTTGGAGCTTTTCTTCCAGGGATTCCAGGCGATTTAATAATCTCCAACTTTTGGCTATTTTGACCGCCTTAGCTCCTGCTTGCATTCGTTTAGCTGCCTCTATAAGGATGAGTGAGTCGCCTTCTACTTCAAGAGGTGAGAGATGATGCTGTTCAGCTGTGCATATACCTTTCCAGAGACCTTCTAGCTCTGCAGCGTTGTTAGTATCTTTCCCTATGGAGCCGTAGTAGACCACCAATGCTTCTCCATTGTGACGTCGGATAACTCCTCCAAAACCAGCAGGTCCTGGATTGCCTTTAGCTGCACCGTCAAAATTGAGCTTATAGGAGTTGTGCGCAGGTGGGGACCAAAAAGAGGGTGAAGCTGATCTGGTGGAGGTTTTAATTGTCTCTTTGACTAAGTATTTGAGATTAAGATTCCATTCCTTCATAATGCAAAGCTCCTGTTGAGTTTCCGGCATGTCATCCTTATTCCAGACTTTGATGGCTAGAGTTTCCTGTAGATGTTCTTTTAGCTTGAGCCAGATATCATCTATAGATCTTGAGGTACTGTTAAATATTCTGTGATTTCGCTCTTTCCACAGTGTCCAATAAGCGAATCCTGGTATAATGCGCCATAAGGAGTTAAGTATCCGGCATTTGTATGGAAATTTTTCCCAGTTCCTTATAGTGTCTGTAATGTCCTCCGGCCTTGGGTGTGTTCTCCTGCTACATTTCTCAATTCTTCCCCAGATTTGTTTTGCTAGCGTACAATCTTCCATTAAATGTTTAATAGTTTCACCATTTGTATTGCAGTTTGGGCATCTAGAAGGCCCTACAACGCCTCTTTTGTTCAAATTATCCCAGGTTAGAATGCGTTTTCTACTGAGAAGCCACAGGAAGGTTGATATTTTAGGCCAATGCCCAGCTTGCCAGACTTGCTCCCATAGTTGATCTTTTGCCATTCTGGGATTGGAGTATCGTAGTTGATGAGCTTCCTTAGTTGTGAAAGTACCCTTGGTTGTGTAGCCCCATCTGAGTTTGTCTAGCTGATTCGAGATTCGAATCTTTCTGCTGCTGAGTTCCTTATCTATATCTGCATGTTCTTCTCCCTGCCAATCTGCTTGCCAGAGACTCGCTGGTTTCCATGCTTGGAAGTCATGATTTGTAGACGGTTGCCAGAACTGATGTACTGAAGGAATGTTTGCTTGGTTCATTTGAGCTTGCCAATGCGGTTTGTGGAATAAATTAGCCAGTTTGGGAAGTTGTTGCCAAGAATCTTCCCAAAAACGAGCTGTCTTGCCTGAGTTGATTTCCCAGAAGCTATGCTCCTGAAGGAAGCTGCTTTGGGTTTTTGCATTGTTCCAAATTAGAGATCCCTGCGATGTTGGATTTATTCGGATGAGTTCATTCTCTTGACTGCCTTGAGCATACTTGGCCTGCCATAATTGTGCCCAGGGTGTATTTGGCTTGGAGACCCAGTTCCACCAAATTTTAGCACTCATGGTGTTATTGCTTTGTAGCGGATCTCTGAGACCAAGCCCACCTTCCGATTTTGGTTTGCAAACCTCTGTCCATTTGACAAGAGCCCATTTCCGGTTCAAGCTTGTAGATCCCCAAAGAAAGTTCCTCTGAAGATTTCGAATTTCTTTTAAAATCCCTTTCGGAGCTGCTAGAAGAGAGAATAAATAGAGCGGCATGGCTTGTAGAACTGCTTTGATTAGAACAAGTCTGCCAGCTAGATTTAAAGCTCTATAAGTCCAAGATGAGAGCTTGGCTTCTATTTTGTCCAGTAACGATTTCCAAGTAATCTGCTTGATAGCAGAATCAGAGAGAGGGGCACCAAGGTATTTTGACGGCAAGTGTGAAATTGTGAATCCTAGGATCCGAGCTATGATCCTTTGCAGGAAGGGAGGGGTATTAAAGAAAAAAAGCTGAGATTTGGACGCATTAATGGAGGTGCCTGAAGCTTCTGAGAAAAGGGAAAGAAGGGATTTGAAAGCAGTGGCTTCTTTAGCAGAGGGGTGCCCGAAGAGCATTGTATCGTCAACAAATTGCTGATGGGTTTGGGGTGGTCGCCCATGAAGAGAGATGCCTTTAATGCTTTGAGAGGAAACTGCTGATTTGAGGAGCCTGCTCAAGCCTTCAGCCATTAAAACAAAGAGAAAAGGAGATAGAGGGTCCCCCTGTCTGATGCCACGAGAGGGGCGAAAGGGGTGGGAGGGAGATCCATTCAGAATAACAGAAAAGCTTGGCGATGTGATGAGATTCATGATCCATCTGGACCAGGTTACACTGAAGCCAAAAGCTAAGAGCATTTTGTGGATATAATTCCAACTAAGTTTATCAAAGGCTTTAGAAAGATCCAATTTGAGAAGCATACCTGGTTTTTTGAGCAGCTTTAAAGAGTGGATGACTTCGTTTGAAAGTATGATTCCATCCATGATTTGCCGGCCTTCAACGTACCCTGTCTGTTCTGGGGAGATGAGCAATGGTAATAGCGGCTTGAGACGGTTTGCAATGACCTTTGAGATTAGTTTGTAAATTACATTACAGAGAGCTATTGGTCGATATTTCTCCGGCTTGTTTGAGGCTGCTTCCTTGGGGACTAGAGCGATAAAGGTTGAGTTAATGGATGGGAGTATCCAGTGCATACTTCGGGATTCTTCCACCAATTCCCACACTTCCAGTTTTATGAGATCCCAAAATGCATGGAAGAAATTGGCCGTGAATCCGTCAGGCCCTGGCGCTTTTCCATCTTTGAGCTGAGATATGGCATCTTCTACCTCTTTTAGCGTGACAGGCTGGAGAAGTTGTGTGTTATGATCTTCATTAATAATTTTTGGAATGTGTTGAGTGATGGCTTGGATTGCTTCATCTCGGTTTTCATTTGGTTCCTTTAGAATGTCCTTGAAATAACCAGTAAATTCTTTCTCCATATCTTCGTGAGCTTCCAATCTATCTCCCTGTTGATTATTAATAAAGGAGATTTTGTTGTGCATGCGCCGTTGGATGGTTGTTTTGTGGAAAAATTTAGTATTTCTTTCGCCTTCTCTGAGCCAGCTTACTCGCGACTTTTGCCGCCATAAGATTTCTTCCTGTTTTTGCTTCTCCTCTATTTGACTCCATAAGGTTTTCTCCTGTTGTGTTTGTTCCTCAGTGCGTCCTTCCAGAATAAATCTTTGTTGTAATTCCTTCATCTGCTGTTCTAATTTTTGTTTGTTCTGCTGTATATTGCCAAAATGATCTCGGTTCCAAATTTTGAGTGCGTGCTTCAGATGTTTCAGTTTTTGCTGGAACTGATACATCCTGGCTCCTGCTGGCGGAATGAAGGAAGTCCAGGCTTGATTGACTACCTCTTTAAAGTTGCTGTCAGTGAGCCAGAAGGCCTCGAATTTGAATGGTCTGTTGCTGCTGACGCCAGGTCTGGACCATTGGAGAAGAATAGGCCAATGATCTGAACCTCCGTGAGGGATGATTTCTGCATTGAACTCTCCGCCTAAGTGTATGGCATTATCTGATACTAAAAATCGATCTAGTCTTGAAGAAATTTGATGAGCTCCTTTTCTTTTGTTTGACCAGGTGAAGATGCCATTTGAGGTTGAGATGTCCATGAGTCGGTTATCTTGTATAAATTGCTTGAATCTACTGCTATCACTATCTAGCCGTGTCCGACCCCCTCTTTTCTCTTCCATAGATTTTATGATGTTGAAGTCTCCTCCGCCTATCCATAAAGGAAACTTTCTGTTTGCATTTAGGATGGAAATCGTGTCCAGAAGATCAGATTTCTGCTGTATTGTTTGCGGGAAGTACACATTGGTAATATGCCCATGTATGCTAGTGCCAATGATGTGAAATGTTGCTTGAATGAGATGCAGAGTGGCATGAAAATTGTCAAGTGACACTACCTGAGGATTCCATATGATAGCCAGGCCGCCGGAGGCTCCAGAGGAGTCCACTGCTATCGAACTGCTGCCTGCCCATACTTTACTGCTGAGACTGTCCATTGTTGAGCTGCTACATTTTGTTTCTTGGATCAATACTATTGCTGGTTTTTCTTTCATTATGATGTTTTTAATTGCTCTGTGCTTCGTGGGACTGTTTAGTCCTCTTATATTCCATGAGAGTAACTTCATGTAGACGGAGATTTGGGCTTGAAGAACTTGGTCAACTTGGGGAATTGCCCCGAATCCATGAGTATTTCCCCTACTGCTATTGTGCGCTGTAAGTCTGTTTTTCTGCCTCTTTTCTTTTGTTCTTTGATGATTTTTCTTCCATCCCAATGACTGCCTCCTTGGATGCCCAAACTTTTGTGATGATGTACTCTTGTGAGTACTCCTTCTATTTTGTCTAATTGCCAGGGAGGGATTGAGTTATACTCCTTTTGCTTGCATGCAGCTTCCAGTTTGGATATGTCCAGCTTGGATATGTCAAATTCCTCGAGATCAACGTCTTCTCGATCTTCCTCCATATCATTTGCAGCAACTAGAGCGTTCTCCATATTTTGATCATGAAGACTTAGAGCTAGAGCGGCATCTAAATCCATATCCGTCTCTTGATTGGACTCGTTTAACATGGTTTTTCCTTTAGCGGAAACAAGATCCCCTGGCTCTGAGGCAGAGGAGGGTAATTCGGCATGGATGGGAGGTGCAGAAGTTGATGAGGTTGGCCTAGATCTGTTGGGGGATGTCTGGGAATGTTGTAGAGGGACAGAAGTATCTACTTCAGGCATGACATGTAAATCTTGTGAGGCTAAAACTGAAAAACGATTTGGAGGAGGAGCTTTGAATGCAGGAGCATGATTAGCTTGAGTTTTTTTTCCATGACGGCGACGGATTGGGATTTTTGTAAAGCCTTCAGGATCAAGGTTACCTTCACCGGAGGGGAATTTAGGCTTCACATTAAGGGGACAATCTCGGAAGAGATGACCATGCTCATGACACTTTCTACACCTAAAGGGGATGTGCTCATAGTCAAGAGTCTGTTTCCATTCATAATCATCATGAAAAAGACTTACCGAGTCCGCTAAGGTCTTGGTGAGGTGCATTTTGACGCAGATCCTGGCATATGAGGTGTATTTTCGCGTCTTTGTTTCTGTGGCCACTTTGATGAAGGTTCCCAGTTTGTTGCCGATGTCTGCTAAAGTTTCTTCTCTCCAGTATTCCACTGGTAGTGAATACATTCTGATCCATACAGGTGCCCAGCTGAAGTCTTCTTTGTCAGGATTGAAGCGAGGCTTCCAATCTGTTAGATATAAGCCGGATGAGTTGAAAAAGTACGGGCCTCCTTCAAATGTCCTGGTTTTGTCTTCTAGACAGTTAAAGATGGCTGTGAAGAAGCCCTTTGGGCCAAGCTGTAATGTAACTTGTCCTTTGGGCTTCCATTTGGAAGCTATCCAACCCTGGAGGGCTTTCTCTGTGGGCCAAAAGCCCAAGAACTTTCCAATGAGTGCGTAATCTTGCATAAATTGGATTTCTCCATTAATATGGTGGCTTGGTAACTCAATCTTGATTGGTTCTGCTGCTTTTGGGATACAAGTAGCTGAGGTCACTTTTGTCTGAGATGGGCCTGTTGCATTTTGCTGTCCAATGCTTTCTTCCTCTTCTGCAGGGTTATCTAAGGACGTCGTCCTTTCTGGCTGCTGTTGCTTTTCCTTTTCCTTCTCTGCGTCTTTGTTTGCAGGGTGTCGTTTCTCTTCGAGTGGCTGTTTGTTGGTGCGATTTGTTCCTTTTGGAGGGGAGGCAGAGCTCTCCCCTCCTACCTCAGCTTCCATAGGACTGTCAGTGACAGCGTCTGCTACAGACAGCGTGAGCCTGTTCAACGGCGGCGGCGACTGCTAGGTTTTCCTTCCACAGTCGTTTCAGCATCAGAGCTAGGTTTTCAATCCTCCCAATACAAACCGCACTGTTGCGTTAAAATGTTAATCCATGTTAATTATTCTTAATTATATATTAAATTTCCATTTATTTGATATTTTTTTTGGTGAATTGTATTACTTTTGGAAACTGAAATTTACATAATGAGATGTATATAGTCAGGTCAACCTCTCGTTGGGGGACCTCATAATATCAAAAAATACACTGTCGTTAAAGAGGAGAGGGATAACTGAGTCCACCGACTTTCATCATCTGTCGAGGACCTCTCAAACCTTGCCACTTGTATCTTATATGCAACCAATTATAACCTTCCACGTGTCATCCAAAAATCTCAATCCCTATTGGTCTTTGCAAGAGCATCCTAGATACTACTCAATGTCACCTCCTAAGCATTGAAGCTCCTATTTTCGCTACTTGTACTATACATTTTGCTTTCTTTTCATTACCTCGCGATCATCACCATTATCAATGCAATTTTGTACTTGCTCTTTCTTTCGATTATCCTTGTGATCGTCACCATTATCAATGCAATTTTGTACTTGGTCTTTCTTTTCATTATCCTTGTGATCATCACCATTATCAATGCAATTTTGTACTTGGTCTTCCAACTGAGGATCCCCATAAACTCGTTGACAACATCCACATCACCAACTTTAATGCCAACTCTGATCTCATCCTCAATTCCCCAGTTCAATGTGAATCTAAGGGCTACTTTCTCGTGGGTCTTGATATCTCTCACGAATTCAACATCACCATACCTCGACAAAATAATGAATGACGATCAATACTTCCTTTATCGAATGAAGTATTGATCTCAGTTTTGAATTCTCTGCCAAGGATTTTAAGGTATCGAATGAAAATTACAAGAAATCAAAAGAGTTTCTTTGGCAATTTTGTACATCAAATCATTTGATTGCTTATATTCTAATACTTGCATGAGAGAGGGAATCAAACTTCCATACATTGTTGATATGTTCATTATGTTAACATCGATAACTTTTTATTGGTGTAAGTATATATGTCATCAATCAGTTAATAAGGTTCGATTTACAACATCATCTTTGTAGGAATTTATAGGTTAAGATACTTAGATAGAACACCAAAGGACACTGCTCACAAAAAGATCACAGATCAGCACAAAAATATTCTTGACGTGGTTAAAACCCTCAAAGATGGAAGCAGTCCATGGCCTAAGCCAACGCGACCACTTCAGGAAATTTATTAATGTAAAAGAAAGAAAATTTACATAAGCTTCTCTCATGAACGGTCACCTAACAAATTAGCCTCCATGCTCTTTAAATAGAGATCATGGACCAATCGGGTGTTAAGACACAGATCAAGTGTCGGTAATACCGAAGAGAGAATGAACCATCATATCACTTCATGTCTAGAACATATCATGACCGTCGAATTATAAGTTACAAAAAATACATACTAAAGAAACACACTTTACCTAACTATACACTAGACCAAGTTGTACTTAATTATTTCCTATGTGTCGGAATATCCTAACATCCCTGTTATGAAACCAGCTCAAGAAAAGATAGAAAAGAAAGATCAACGCCTTAGAATTCAGCCTCTTCGAGGGGGCAACCTCCTTTACATTACATAAATGAACAATTCTTGGATGATACAAATGACAAAACCTCCTTTCTATATATAGGAGTCTAAGGAGTCACAATATAATCCAGCCGACCTAACAATAATAATATAAAGCCACAAAAATAACAATAGAGGGATTCTATGGGGCACAGAAATAACAATATGGGGGTAATAGGGGCACAACAATATAAATAAGGGGTATACCTACAATAGTAATGGGGTAATCACTAGTATTATAGGGACCCAACATGCCCCTCTCCTTCAAAAAAGTGTTGTCCTCAACGCTTGAGCAGTTATGGATACTTCTGCATAAAATTCTCATCCTCCCATGTGGAATCTTCAGCGGATAAGTTCTTCCACTTGATAAGATACTCTGAAATTGATCGATTTCGTAGCTGTCGAGTTCTTGTTTCTGTGACTGCTTTCGGTTCCAATATAATTTTTCCTTCCTCGTCAAGTTCTGGCAATATTGTTTGAACTGGGAGCTTGTCACCTATAACCTTCTTTAAACATGAAACATGGAAAACTGGGTGCAATCGAGAAGCTGCAGGAAGCTCCAATTTGTATGCCATAGTACCAATCTTTTCCAACACCTTGTACGGACCATAATACTTTGGTGATAATTTATTATCCTTCTTAGCTTGCTTTAGGGACATTTTCTTATATGGTTGTAGCCGTAGGAATACCCAATCACCTACATCAAAACTTCTTTCACTGTGATGTTGATCTGCCTGTTGTTTCATTCTATTTTGTGCCAACACGAGGTTATCCTTTAAGAGTTGGAGGACTTGTTGTTGATGTTCGATGTGATGTTCCACTGCCTGAACCTTAGAATTTTCTCTTAAATATGATGTGATTGATGGTGGTTGGTACCCATAAAGTGCCATAAATGGGGTCATTTTTGTTGCTGTATGGAAGGAAGTGTTATACCACCATTCAGCCAGAGGCAACCATTTGACCCATTGTGTCTGTTTATCAGATACAAAGCAACGAAGATATCCTTCCAAACATTTGTTTACTATCTCAGTTTGCCCATCAGATTGAGGATGATAAGATGAGCTATGAGCTAACTGAGTACCAAGACAAGAAAATAATTCTGTCCAAAAATTTCCAGTGAAAATGGGATCTCTGTCACTTACAATAATCTTTGGGTTTCCATGTAGCTTTTGAACTGTTTCCATAAATGCAGTAGAAACTGTACTGGCTTTAAATGGATGTGATAATGCACAAAAGTGTGCATACTTGGTAAGTCTGTCAACTACCACCATGATGACACTCTTTCCCTCAGACTTGGGTAAACCTGTGATAAAATCCATTGAAACCTCCTCCCAACGTTGGCTTGGAATGGATAAAGGTTGTAATAGACCCGGTGTCTTAATTGTTTCAACTTTATTTTGTTGGCAAACCAAACATTCCGCCACAAACTTTTGAATATCTGATTTAAGGCCATCCCAAAAAAATTCCTTCTTAACCCTGTGGTAAGTTTTTAAAAATCCTGAGTGCCCTCCTAAGGGAGAAGTGTGCAATTCCATAAGAATCTTTTGTTTTAGCTGGGAATTCTTACAGAGGTATAAGCGATCTTTGTACCATAACGAATCATTTTTCCAGCTAAATGTATCAGAAGTACTGGAATCTTGTTGTAGCTTTCGAATAAGTGCCCACACTTCTTCGTCATTCTTCCATTCCTCCTTTGCTTCGTTTATCCAATCTGGTTGGATAATAGAAATGGCACACAACAATGCTTCCATATCCTCATCCTTTCTTGAGAGTGCATCTGCCACCACATTTTGCTTCCCTTTTTTGTAGATGATTTCAAAGTCATAACCCAACATCTTTGTGACCCACTTTTGTTGCTCTTCAGAGGATAATCTTTGTTCTAAAAAGTATTTAAGGCTATCATGATCCGTTTTTACCTTGAAGTGTCTTCCCATTAGGTAGGGTCGCCATTTCTTAAGTGCATGGAGTATTGCCAACATTTCCTTCTCATAAATAGCTTTGCTTAAAAACTTTCCCTTGATTGGACGACTTTCAAAAGCAATGGGTCTTTCATCTTGCATTAGAACAACACCAATTCCATTTCCTGAAGCATCACATTCCACAATAAAGGTTTTTGTGAAGTCCGGTGTAGCTAAGACCGGTGCTTGGCACATTGCCTCTTTAAGATGTTTAAAGGCCTTTGTTGCTTCCGGAGTCCATGAAAATGAATCTTTCTTCAATAATGTTGTTAGAGGTGCTGCTATTCTCCCATAATTCTTAACAAACTTGCGATAATACCCTGTCAACCCAAGAAATCCTCGCAGATGCTTTATGGATGTGGGGATTTTCCATTCCTTAATGGCTTTAATTTTGCTAGGGTCTACCTTAACTCCTTCATGAGATACAATATGACCCAAATATTCCACCTCCTGGACTCCAAAGAAACATTTGGATTTTTTTGCATATAATTGTTTCTCCTCCAATAGTTGTAGCACCTTGTCAACATGTTCAACATGATCCTTCCAAGACTTGCTGTAGATTAGTATATCATCAAAAAATACTAACACAAATTTTCTAAGGAATGGTTTGAAAATTGAATTCATCAAACCTTGAAATGTTGAAGGTGCATTGGTAAGGCCAAAAGGCATGACCAAAAATTCATAATGACCCTCATGAGTTCTAAATGCCGTTTTCGGAATGTCTTCAATCTTCATTCTGATTTGATGATATCCCGAACGAAGATCCAACTTGGTGAAGTAAATTGATCCATGCAATTCATCCAGTAATTCATCAATGACAGGAATGGGGAACTTATCTTTAATAGTGAGCTTGTTGAGCTCCCTATAATCTGGACACATGCGCCATGATCCATCCTTCTTGTGCACCAATACTACTGGAGCTGAGAAAGAACTTTGACTCGGTTGAATTATACCAGCCTCTAGCATTTCTGCAACCATACGTTCAATTTCACTTTTTTGGACATATGGATATCTGTACGGCCTGATGTTTGGAGGAACACTTCCTGGAATCAGATGAATAGCATGATCATGATCACGCATAGGTGGGAGACCTTTGGGAGTCTCAAATACCTTGGAATGATTGTCCAAGACTTTTTGGAGATCTGGAGAAATAGATGATTCCAATGTGGAAACATCTAGCGAACATAATTGTGCAATTACACCTCTTTGCTCCTTTTTTAGAAGCTTTGTCATGCCATTAGAGCTGATTATCTTTCCTGGTTTCCCTGCAATACCCCTTAATTCAACTTCCTTTCCTTCCACAGAAAATTTCATGAAAAGTTCTTGAAAATTAAAAGCTATTGTACCCAAGGATTGTAGCCATTGGACTCCTAGTACAACATCAGCACCTCCCATTGGAATGGAAAGCATTGGGCTAGTCAATACATATTCTCCCATGGATAGCTTGATATTATGGCACTTTCCAGAACAATTTATTGTTCCTCCATTTGCAATCATCACTTGACACTCTGGTGCTGGATATAGGAAGCAATTCAATTCTTTTGCTACCCTACAATGAATAAAATTGTGGGTGCTTCCTGAATCAATCAACACTATTACCTTTTTCTTCTTGATTTGTCCTTCTATCTTGATGGTTTGAGGAGTGGTAATTCCCGCCAATGCATTACAAGATATGGTCGGATTTATTTGTTCTTCATCTAGGCTTTGTTCCTGGAATATATCCTCTTCTTTTGACCTTTCTTGCTCCTTTTCTTCTTCCTCTTCACAATCTATGTAGAATAATTTCTTCTCAGCACACTTATGACCTTTTGTGTATTTGCTATCACAATTGTAACAAAGCCCTTTTGCTCTTTTTTCTTCCAATTGTTGTGGTGTCAACCTTGTAGGTTGTGGAAGACTATGGGCAACAACACTTCCGTCTTTATAGTTGTGAATGGTATGCTTCCTAGTTGCCATAATTTTGCTTTCCATTTTTCTTGCTAACCTGAATGCCTTCTCTAATGAATCAGGTTCCCAAAGGCGCACATCATGTTGGATATTATCCTTTAAAGACCCTATGAACACATCAATCCTATGCTCCTCTGGAATATCTTTTACCCTTATGTTCAATTTTTGGAACTCCTCAATGTGCTCCATTATTGAACCCTTTTGTTTGAGACTTATCAATTGGCTAAAAAAAGTGTTGCTTTTTGTATCCTCATAATGTGCTATCAATTCTTCCGTAAAAATTGCCCAAGTGATAAATTGTTTACGAGAACAAAGCCATTGATACCATACAAACTGATTTGGTTCCAAATATAAAGTTGCCATACGTACCTTTTGTGTGTTTTGCACATTATTGAGATCGAAGAATTGCTCCATCTGTAATATCCATGTGGCGGGATCCTTGCCATCAAACTTCCTCATATCGATTTTTGGAACATGGTGAGTCTTCGATCCAACATTAGAGTCTATGGAATCATGATTAACATTTCTTTTGTTCTCATCATGAGTTTCCTTTAGTACTCTTTCACCCTTAGTGACCATTTCTTGTAGCAACTTATTCATATTTATCTTCAATTCTTCCATCTTATCATCCATGCCATCAATTTTAGCGTCCATGCCATTCACCTTAGCTTCCATGCCATCCATTTTAGCTTCTACACCTTTCTTTAAATAGTCCATCTTAGCTTCTACACCTTTCTTTAAACCATCCATCTTAGCTTCTACATCTTTCTTTAAACCATCCATCTTAGATTCTGTTCCTTTTTGTGCAAGGGACAGTTGTTGCACTTGGTCTTGTAATTTTGATATATCATGTTGCATTTCTTCCTCTTCTTCATGAGTCATGCTAGAGCTTTCAGGTTCCTTACTAGGTGTTTGCATTTTCTTTCCTCGGGGCATCAGTTACCGATAATAATGCTCTACTATGCCCTTTGAATTCCTTCAAAATAAATTTTCAAACCAAGCTTAAGCAAAAATTTAAAAAAATCTACACACCTTTTTTCACTTTGTAGGAGCTTGATATTGCCTCTGATGTATCTCTGTACTTTCCAATCATCTAGTTCTGAAATTGTGATCTGTAGTAGCTCTCTGTGTCCTCTTTCCAATGCCACCAGTCTAATCCAAATTGGATTCTCCAAGAAAGAGTTATGCACAATCTCCCAAGATGACTTGATTATAGACCTTTCCAGAAGAGTGAACTTGTATGAAGTGCCATGTGTACAATTTTCGACCTTTGGTTCTGAAAAAGATTTACAAGAAACTACAGTCCGTCCTCTTTCTGTACCTTCTTACGAAATTTCAATCCGATCCCCAGAGAGAAAGTTATGACGATTTTCCCTAGGTCACTTGTTTTGAATGTAATTCAGGAGTCTGCAAAAAGACCAACTTCCTCAGAGCATATCTCCGCAAATATCGCGCAAAAGATCTGAAATTCGGCTCCAAGGTTCAGCGCGATTTCTTCTCAAATGGGTTTTTTTTGCGACTTCTGAAACGTCACAGAAAAAAGTTATAGTGAAAATGCCACGATGACCTGTTTGGAGCAGCGAAACCCTAGAATCCAAAGCTCTGATACCAAATGTTATGAAACCAGCTCAAGAAAAGATAGAAAAGAGAGATCAACGCCTTAGAATTCAGCCTCTTCGAGGGGGCAACCTCCTTTACATTACATAAATGAACAATTCTTGGATGATACAAATGACAAAACCTCCTTTCTATATATAGGAGTCTAAGGAGTCACAATATAATCCAGCCGACCTAACAATAATAATATAAAGCCACAAAAATAAAAATAGAGGGATTCTATGGGGCACATAAATAACAATATGGGGGTAATAGGGGCACAACAATATAAATAAGGGGTATAACTACAATAGTAATGGGGTAATCACTAGTATTATAGGGACCCAACAATCCCCCCTTAAGAACAACTTGGGATAGGATTGAAGGATGTACAACGATGACACAATAGGAGAAGGAAGGAGGCTTTAGAGCCTATCCCCCCTTAGTGACAATTTCCTAAACTCCAACCATAAATCGAAGCTTAGTAAACTTCACCTCTATGAGAGCCTTTGTAAAGATGTATGCAACTTGATCATCGGTTGAACAATATTTCACTTCAAGAACATGGTCATGAATGAGTTTTCTGATGAAGTGCATGTGTAGTTCAATGTGTTTGCTGTGCTGATGTTGGACTGGATCTTTGCATAGTTGAATGACACTTTGATTATCACACCAAAGTGTAGTCGGATGTTGCTGCTAAAAACCAAAATTTGACAAGATCTGACGAAGCCACAAAGCTTCCTTACTAGCTTCAGTGGCGACACGATATTCTGCTTCTACTGAAGAAAGAGAAATGGCACTTTGTTTCTTATAAGCCCATGTAATAGGTCTAGAACCAAGAGTGAAGACATAACTTGCAAATACTTCCAATCATCAGGTCACCAACCCAATCAGAATTAGTGAAACCAACCAATAGAGGAGATGCTTCTGCACTGTAATGAATCCCAAACTAAACTATACCTCGAACATAACGAAGTATTCTTTTAGCTACTTTCCAATAACTTTCATGTGGGTTTCACATAAACCGAGTAACAAGGCCAACAACAAAGGAAAAGTTAGGAACGGTATGGGTCAGATACAAAAGTTTTCCAACAAGATGATGGTATAAGGTAGCATCAACTTCAGGCGAAGTACAAGTGACTGAAAGTTTGGCTCCAGACTGAAAGGGAGAAGGGGTTAGGGAGAAGGGTTGACTTACAGTCTTCCATGTGAAAGTGGCGTAGAAGATCACAAGCATACTTGGACTGGGAAAGGGAAATACCTTCTTTGGATTGCAAGACTTGAAGACTAAGAAAATAATGCAAGTGTCATAAGTCTGTCATTTCAAAATGATTTTTAAGGCCGGAATTCACATGGTTTATAAGGTTGGGATCACTACTAGTAAGGATAAGATCATCAACATAAAGAACAAGAATGATAAGAGACTTACCCACTTTTTTGGTGTAGACACTATTGTCAGAATGACACATAGAAAATGCAATATCTAAAAGAAAGCTATCCATTTTGGCATACCAAGCCTGAGGGGCTTTTTTGAGACCATAAAGGGATTTCTTAAGCTGACATACAAGGCTGGAATCTATTTGTATGAAGCCAAGAGGTTGTTCCACATAGATTTCTTCATGCAATTCCCCATTCAAGAAGGCAGATTTAACATCCATCTGATGGACTTCCCATTTGAAAGAGGCAGCAAGGGAAATAACAAGGTGGATAAAGTTCATTTTGGCAGTAGGGGAGAAGGTTTTAGTATAGTTAATGCCTCAACTTGTGAAAATCCCTTAGCGGCAAGACGAGCTTTATGTTTATCAAATTTTCACCTGGTCCAAACTTGGTTCTGTAAACCCATTTGCATCTAACAAGTTTTCGACCCTTTGGAAGAGGAACAAGGTCCCATGTATCATTTTCCAATAGTGAACGATATTCTTCATTCATATCTGCATCCCAATTTGGATGGCTTGAAGCTTTTGCAAAGGTTTCAAGATCATAATTCATTGAAGCTTGAGCTAGTAAATAAGAGGCTCTATCGAACTGAGAACGTGTACGATGTTGATCTATAGGATCACTTGCAAGAGCAACTGCTGCATCTCGAGTAGCGTGGACCCATTTTGGAAGTTGGGGAGTTGAAGGAGGATCCCGAGAAGGTGGATGTCATCCTCATTATCATCATCTGAAGAAGGAATATTTTCATAAGTAGAAGGGATAGAGAGAGGTGGCAAATCAGTTGAACTAGGCTCGTAGGCCGATATATTTTTAGCAAACTTTACATCTCTTCTAATGATAACATTTTTGGATTTAGGTTGAAGAAGTCTATATCCTTCGACATCTTTAGAATATCCAAAAAAACACATTTTTCACTTTTAAGTTCTATGGATTTATGTTTCTCATCTGGAATATGGGCCCATGCTTCACCTCCAAAAGGACGAAAGTGACTTACATCTGGTTTAATTGAGCTCCATGCTTCTTTTGGAGTGATATTATTTAAAACCTTAGTAGGAGTGCGATTTACTATGTAATTTGCATAGTTAATTACTTTTGCCCAAAAATTAAGACAAATTCCTTTAGATTGAAGCATACAATTAGCCATTCCCTTTAAGGTGCGATTCTTCCTTTCAGCTACACCATTTTGCTGTGGAGTATATGGAATAATATGTTACAATTGAATTCCATGCTCAGTGCAAAAATTGATGAATTTTTTGTTAACATATTCTTCGCCATTATCATATCTTAGCTTATGTATTTGATGTCCAGATTGTTTCTCAACGAAGGCCTTAAAGGCCAAGAACATGTTAAAGAATTCACCCTTGAGTTTTAAGAAGTATACCCAAGTACGTTTGGAGAAATCATCAATGAAAGTTAAGAAATATTTGTAGCCAGAGAAAGAAACAATTAGAAGTGGACCACATAAATCACTATGCACACGTTGTAAAGGGGCTGAGGGATGCCAAGAGACACGTTTTTCAAAGCTATTCAGATGATGTTTTCCGAGTACACATCCGGAACAAACACCATCTCTACAAGATACCATAGGAAGACATGTCACCATATTTTCTTTACATAGATTTTGAAGGGATCGATATTTTAAGTGACCAAATCGCTCATGCCAAAGTTTTCTCACTTCATCATTATGAACAACAAATACCAAGGGAAGATTTGATGACCCAAAGTTGTTAAACTTATACAACCTTGTAGAATCATCAGCGATGCTAGTAGCTAAAATCTGTCTAGGATCTCTTAGGTCCTTAATTACATCATGAGGTGAAAATTCAACAATTTTACCTTCACCTGAATGAGTTATCTGATATACAGATAGAAGGTTGCAAGATAAGGTAGGAACACATAATACATCATTCAATTAACCATTGTCTAGATGAATAGTTCCAGTCCCTACAACACTAAGAGATCCATCATCACCAACATATATATTTTTGGTGTTACAATCATTTAAAGAAGAAAACATGGCTTTGTTTTTGGCCATGTGATAAGAAGCTCCAAAATCAATGAGCCACTCATGAGAATGAGAAGAAGAAGATACATTTAGTGCATAACCAGACCGAGATGCTTGACAACCACATGAAGAAAGTGTTATTCCTGAAGATGAAGTTGAAGTTGAAGAGTGCCCAAATGGATGTTATGCTTCTTTATTGCCGCTTCTTCGAAAAATTAGGCTGATTAAAAAAAAACGGCTCTGAAAATGGCTTCAGGATGAAGAAGTTATGGATTTTTGAAGAAACGTTGTTGAAGATGCCAACGAACCACGTGAATGTTGGGAAGTGAATGATAATGTTATATTAAAAAAATCCCCTTCTTTCCAAATTTAATCTAATTATGTCACTTTTAAAAAAATATTACTTTATATGACCCACTTTTATAAATAAGTGAAAATCACTTTTACAATGGTACTTTATGAACTATCCACTAAATTGTAACTTAAATAAAAGATAAAAATCACTTTTACAATGGTACTTTATGAATTATCCACTAAATTGTAACTTAAATAAAAGATAAAGTCACTTTCGTATTATAAGTGACTCACTTTTTATAATGGGTGAGAACACTTTTACATAAAGTAGCTTTAAAACATAAGTTACATGTGTTTTTTGAAAAAATAACTCAAAAAAAAGAAAGACTTGAACCCAAGACCTCTATTCTCATAAAGTAACTTTAGACCAAGTGAGCTAGATTAAGAAGTTAATAATTTTTGGAAAGGAGGAAGTTTTTTTTTTTGGCTCACTGGAGCTTTGGAGTGCGTGCTTACTTGAAAAACCCCTTTTTGCCTACAAAATAAAAAAACAACCACACAAACCAAACGAACAAGCAAAAGTAATCCAAGTCTTATGGCTTAAAGTTAGATTTTCTCGGAAACTACATATTTTCCTCAATGTTTCTGATTTCCCGACATCACACTAAGGCGCAACAAAAAAGAACATACACATGACATAAATCATTTCTTTCTGTTTCTCGTTTGCCCAGATTGCACAGAGTCGTGGGGCAAAGAGCATATGCAGAAATGAAAGGTATATATTCGGTTATAATTTTTGTCATGATGGACTTTAAACCGAAATAAACAGAGAGATAAATAACTATAACTGCAAATAAAAACTGTATACCTCCAGATCTTAAAAATGACGTAGCTCGGGGTACCAGAAACCTTTTCGCATGAAACGAAAGGGGTTCCTCACTAGAACAGATGCTCCTAACACAATATAGCAGTCCTCTTGGCTCGAAAGTGGTAAGAAACAGTAGATCTAGGAAACGACAGACGAATGCAGTTGTACCGGCTTCAGATTTGGATCACCAAAGGATACGACCCTCGAATAGCTCTGATACCATGTAGGAATTTACAGAGTAAGTTCTTTAAATAGAAAACCAAAGGACACCCCTCACAAACATATCACAGATCAATACACCCGTATTCTTGACGTAGTTAAAACCCTCAAAGAGGGAAATAATCCACAGCCTGAGCCAACGCTGCCACTTTAGGCAATTTATTAATGTAAAAGAAAGAAAATTTACATAAGCTTCTCTCATGAATGGTCACCTTACAAATGACCCTCCATGCTCTTTAAATAGAGATCATGGACCAATTAGGTGTTAAGCCATGGATCAAGTGTCACTAATATCGAGGAGAGAATGAATCGTTAGATCACTTCATGTCTAGAACATATCGTGACTGTGAGATTGTAAGTTACAAAAAGTACATACTAAAGAAACACATTTTATCTAATTATACACTAGACAAAGTTGTACTTAATTATTTTCTATGTGCCAGAATATCCTAACAATCTTTATTATCAATCCATTTTCGAAAATGACAGACTCACAGATCTAAAATATTGTGGAGCACTATGTCTATAACTAAAGTCACAGTACCATTGTATTTGTTTAATTTGACTAAATTTGGATGCTTGTTAAGCTAATAAATAAATCTACACACACAAACAAATTGAAAGACACATTGGTATGCCCCCGCCTTTTGCAATAATATTTACTGTAACAAAAATCAAGATAGATGGAAGTTTTCCATTTTCAGCGAGGAATGCAAAATTGGAATTGGCTCTATTTAGTTGCAAAATAAACTTGAATATGTAGACTTTACCGAAACTGGGTTTGACAACAATCAATTAGTCCATAAGTTTTTGTTGTCATATAATTAAGAAAATATTAAGGTAGGGGAAAGTAATGCATTCATTAAGAGATTAAAGTTAAATTACTTATGCCATGTTTATCTCTTTTTTTAAGGAAATGAAAATAAAAATTTTAATACCTAAAAAATTCTGAAGTTTTGTTTGTTTGCCAGAGCTTGAAGTTTTTTTCACTTATTATTATCCTATTATGATTCCCTAATTCAATATGCATTAATTTTCTTCGGAATTTTTTAGAATTGAAGAAAAAAGGGGTTGAGCCACCAATGAAGTTTGAGTCACCTAATCTCAATCTCATCCCACCATTGTTGTCATCCATCCATGCAACTTTGGAAACCTTTGATTTGATCGAGTTGCACAAGGAATTTCCAAGCTTTTGGATTCCCCAATCTTCATCTGATAATAGACGTTTCCCTTGGGAAAATATTTTCATTGAGAAGTTTGAAGGGGTTTGATGTAAGTCTACATGAAGGTAGCAAGGTTGTTCACTTAGGATATATATATATATATATATATATATATATATATATATATATAAGCCATCAAGGTACTCATATTGTTCGTTTAATGGGGCACTGACAATGGTGAAACCTTAACAATTTGGATGGAACACCATGAGTTTACTCACATGTTTTTTATGGCAATAATTATTATTTTATTATATTGCCTAAAAATTGGAAGAAAAAATGTATGTAATGAGATACTCTTTTTATACATTTGATTATAATTAAATTGTAAAAAATATTATTATAATATTAATTATATTTCTAATGATGAAAAGATAAAAGCTAGGTAAATGATTTCCAAACGATGCCCATCAATGTTGCCTATCCATAATTGTAAACAATAAGGGTGTCTTTACTTATGAGTAGAAATATGTTCCACTTACCTTTGAAGTAGAAAATTATTTTGATAGTAGTGTAAAACATTAGGTGAATATAATTCATACAAAAGCTCCATGCATCTGCAAGTCCATTAGATGATGTAGAATTGTAAAAATTTCCATTGCTGGTAATACAAGATCCATCATTTGAATAATTGCCACATCTTATATTGTAGGTGACAAGAAGATCTCATTTCTCATTGCTAAGAAAAATGTTCATATGGCACCACCTCCTGTTTGATATGTATAGACAAACTATGAGACTCTCATTATCTCAATATTTCAAATATTATTTTATTGGTGTATTACCAACTTAACACAAACACACTAAACAACCTAAATGTAATACAACAATTATTATTTCAAACCAAAGTACAACTTTTCCAATTTAAGTATATGTCAATATTAATGGTATTAAAATATTTTCTTGATAACCCACATTGAATATTTTATTAAACAATATACATAAATTACATTAAAATGTTTTCAATAACATGCGCCTTAATATATTTTATTAGCACACATCAAAATGGTTTTTTGTTATTAATATATTTTTAGCTATACGTCAATATCAATTAATATTAAATATTTTATTCATAACCCACATTGAATATTTTATTATACACAGCATTATTTTTTTCAATAGCTTTATATGACATATACATAATTTTTTAACACAATAAATAATATATACATAGTCTGCATTAAAATATTTTCAGTAATATCTGCATTGATACATTTTATCAGTGTACATTAAAAATATTTTTTTTGTTATTAATATATTTTTAAGTATATGTCAATATCAATTGGTATTACCAGCATAGATCCATTTTAAATACCGATCTAAGATGAGCCGAGAGGAATCCAATTTCTTTGAGTGCAATTTTTTTATGAGTCAACATTATTTAAATGTTTTGTACTGTTATTGTTATTATTATTATTATTTTTTTTAACGAAGATAAACAAAATTTCAACTTTGATGACAGATGAACAATATTACACATCACACTGGGTTGTAAAATAAACCTCTAAACTCAAAAATATTTTATTCATAACCCACATTGAATATTTTATTATATACAACATTAATAACACATCAATCACTTATTTTTAAATACACACTACCTTTTTCACCTAAAATGTTTTTATTTTTAAATGTTACAATTTTTAACCTGACGTGTTTGTTGATGGGTTATAGTGAGTGGAAAATTAAAAAATGTGAATAGTACCATGTGAGTGCCATTGTTTAACGTTGCATTCAATTAAAAAGTTTGAGGACCTTTTTTTTAATGGGGGCAAGTGAAAGGACTTTGTATTGAAGTAATATTTTAATTCCTTATTCCTTAGCCATGACAACGAGCGACAAAGTGTCACAATATTATAATTAATCATGTGACCTAGCGTGCAACATGCATTTGTAATTCCACATAGGAAATTAGAGAGATGTTTCTTTAATATTAAGTGTCCACCACTTAATGTTTGCTTTTTTATTGTAATGGGTACACTCCATTCAACTAGATTCAATGGCTATGGTTATGGCTATTTTTGTTGTTTTACCTGGAAAATATAATATACACATTTGGTAGAAATAATCTTTAAATGTGAGAAAGCTATATTTTTGATGGATTTAAATTTTATTAAATAATATTATAATTTTCATCTAGTTAGCCATTCGAGTTTTCGATGAATTTAAATTTAATTAAAGAACATTATTATTTTCATTTGCTTAATTATTTTAATTTATATAGTTAGGAATTTTTAAATGTTAGTTTATTATATGTTTAATTTTATTATTTTAATAGCATGTTAAATTAATTTATGTTGAATTTAAAAATAGTGTTATTTGGTTTTAAAGTTGATTAGGAAAAATATATTTTGGGTTTTAAATATTAGAGTAGTTTGAGTAGTGAGAAAAAAATGTTTGTTTTTTTTGTTTTTGTTTTTTTTTGTTTTTGTTTTTGTTTTTTGTTTTTGTTTTTCGTTTTTTTGTTAATTTGAGTTTAAATCTTGCTTCATGTTTATGGTTTTTGGTGAGTTGATTATTGATGAGTTATTTACGATTTATCGATGATTTGACTTTGTGTCTTGAAGAATATAGGGTTTTTTTGGGCACCATCTTTAGAATGAGGGGAAGTTCCTGAGAGGTTTCCTTGAGATATGTTACATGGTAACCAAAAAATATGTTTTGTGATTTAAATAGATCCATGAAGAATTGAAACGACCAAGTGTTTATTTCTTTGGTTGATATTGTGTAGAATAACCCTTAAAGTCATGCTTAAAACCTACATTGAAAGCCTTATGCATAGTTGGTACCTTGGATTCAAAAGCCCTTAGGAAGTTCGAGGACTATTTAAGTAGGGAGGCTTGCAAATGTTGTTAAAATATAGAGGGGATATAACTTCAAATTCTACATGTTGCACATACTCTTTGCATCTAGCATTAGAATCCATGTGGAGTTTGGCACTTGCAATTACAAAGGAGGGGAGTCACGGGAAGGTGATACTCCATGCTTTGTCGAACACATGAGACTAAAACTAGAGCCTTATGCATGTGCTTAGAACAAAAGGGTGTTAGGGGAAGGTAATAATAAATAAGTCAAAGACTATAGAGCATACATGAGATGACATGCAAAGTATTGGATAAGTTTGAGGAAATACTACCTCTGCAACCTAGACACCACATCAATGTAATAAAACAAAGCAAAGACATGGAGAAGAAAAATGCCCAAGATCCTAACCTAGTTGGAAAATGTTAGGGTCACGTTGGATGGCATCATGTGCAAAATTCAACTTATTAGAAGGTTCCACATTGTAGTCTAACTAATTCCTAAAGTACCCATTTCACGTATAAGAACTTGTGTTTTTGTAACATGCACATTGCCTAACCTATCCTACCCTAGACTTCCTACCCTTTAGGTAAAAAATGATTTTTAGAAAAAAGTCTAGACATGTAGGATAAGGAAAGGAGATAAGGTGGTGGGATAGCCATGAAGTGCAAGGGAATGCATTGTTGTAGGGATGGACACTTAGAATGAACACAACATGTGAGGGAAACAATGACACTCAAGTTGATTATAAAATCATCCATCCTCAACCCCCTAACGATGGAGGCTTCTTACTCAATTGTCTAGAAGTCTTAATTGTGTTGTACTATGGAAGAAGTTGATGCTAGTACTATTTTTAAGGTTCTCCATTACAAATGAAGTAAGATATCTTATTTTTTTCTTAATGTTCTACTTAATAGAGGTCATTATTTGTGCTTTCTTTACTTATAAATAATCCACCATTTATGTTTTATGCTTGAGTTGTAGATAAATAAATCATAATATACATGTAAAATATTAGAATTCACGATAATGATAGAGGAAAAAAATCTTCTATTAAAAATAAATGAGTCACTAAAATTTCATAATAATTTAAAAATGTAAACATAAACATATATAGACTCCGAGGTTCTTAAAATTATTTAATGGTGCCAGTTGAAGTAAAATTTACACATATTAAAGTTTTTAGAAGAGTAAGGGCATCAACGAATGGATGTGAATAGAAGTTTGAAATAAAATATTGTTCCATCAAAATATAGGGGAAAAACATAAATTTAATATAAGTGTAATACTTTATTTTGTTTTTTCAAGAACAAAAAATCATTATATTTCATTAGAGAGTATTCATGTTTATGTCCTTGTGGGACTACACAAATAAACTTGGACTTATTCCAATAGACCAAGCCCAAATTCATTCTCTACACATCCACACATAAATAGTTACATATATGTTCTTCCAATAACAAATTATTAAGCATTATTTCAAATCCTTGGTAAATTATGGCATATTATCAAACAAAAAACTGCAGAACAAAAGTTGCAAGATAGTTCTATACTTCTAGACCAAAAGGGAAATTAGAAGAGGAAAGACATGTCCTTTATCACTTGACCATAAAATAACAACCAAGAAATGAGGGAACCATCAAGAAGCATCAAGGCTTCTTTGGGAAAGCTTATTTTCTATCCTCTTGAGTTCTATCTATATATATGAGAAAAAGAAGTGTTGGGCCCTACTTTTGTCATCCTTTTTGACACCTTGTCATGCTATTTTTCATTATATCCTACTCCATTTTTCTCCTTTTGAAACCTCAAATCATCCTATACTGGTTAAACTGTTTTAGCTCATAAATGGAGATAAGAGTCACAATTAGGTCTATTTTTACATGTCTTTGGTTAGTTCAGATATATGTTAAACGAATTCATACTCTTTTGACTCACTTTGACTGACTTATTGCTAGGATTCCTAAATATGAGGATGGAGACTTGAATGCATTGACATGTCACTAGTGATTCAACATCTAGCTCGAAGTGCATTAAGTAGCCATTCGGTACCCAATTCTGGAGTCCATTTGGTATCTAATTCTATACTCCATTCAATACCTTTTTTTGGAATTGGCACTAGTCAAACTGATGGAAGTTTCGAGGAAATTTCTCTTGTTCTGTTGTGGCCACCAACAACCCCCCTCCTTATTTAGTATTAGCAATAACACTAGGTAAGTGGGGACCCTTAGTAAAAAACATTCAAAAAATTCAATTAAGGCTCATATATTTTACTCCTTAAGAAAACATCGCATCGCACGAAGAATGATAGGACATTTCCTTATGAGTAAAAATGATAAACTGTGAAAGTGCGACGTGAATTCCATCACATCGCATGCATTAAGAAACACTCACATTGGAAAACCTTAAAAAATCGCCGATATCCGATATGCGATATCAAATATCACATATCGCATATTGCAATGTCGCATGAAAAACACATAACCATTTAACGATTGTAACAATCTGTGATTCTGCGATAGCGCAATACTACGATCTGCGATTTTGCGATAGCGCGATACTGCTATCCGCGATCTTGCGATAGCGCAATACTGCGATCTGCGATCTTGCGATAGCGCGATCGAGCAACCTTGAGATAACACATCATAATGAAATTTGCGGTAATGCGATACTGCGATGCGAATCGCAGAAACATTCCATCGCAGATTTTCCCCGGCTCAATATTCAAGAAAAGTTTTCCATAAACCAAAAACTGGATACGCGCTTTAATGATAATTAATGTATGATATGCCAGTTGTTAATGAAAGACGGTTTTTGTGCTTTTCAAAGAGTCAGTTCACATCAGGTGGCTGTTTTTGTACATCCGTAGAGCTTAAAGCTTTCTTGTCAATTTTTATTGTCATTACTCTTTCCTCACTTACTGTAGGGACGAAAAACTGAAGTAACACAAAGCAATGTGCAGGAAGCCATGAAGGAAAAGGGTAAAGCTCCAATGCTCAGAGACAGAGAAAAGATGCCCTCATAAACGGATACCACATGCAACAGAGCTGCAGATTCACAGAACGCTGCTGAGCTATCCATTACAGATCTTTCATTCACAGTCATGGTTGAATGAGTAGTTGAACAATGCTGATATCAACAGGCGGTTTAACGCTCAAGGTCAGAAGCTCATGAAAGCAGTATTTTTACAAATTTTGAAGCTTATACCCGGTGAAGGAAAAGGCGCTAAAGGCGAAAAACGCATCAGAGAGGCCTGGATCAAAGAACGAAGGCAGTTTCCGATGCGCGATTAGCGCCTAGTGCTAATTGCGCATCGTTGAGAAAATTGCTCAAAAAGCAAAGCCTCTAACTGCTCAGTCACTTGTAAGCCCGGAAAACGCAAGAAAGCAATGGTAAAGAACAAATTGGAAACGTAAAGCTGAAAGAAAAGGCAGAAGCAATTCGAGGATTAACCAAGTGGAACTTGGATTATTACTAGGCATACACAGTAAATCCACATAACCAGAGGATGACTCTCGAGTATATCATCAATTTTGCTGAAAAGATGGTGCCAGCTCTTACCGTTTCTGTTTGCTTAGCTCAAACAAAAGCGGAACAGTCAGCTGACTCTACCCAGGCTAATATTGAATGCTCGCAACATTAAGGAGCAAATGCAAAAATAGTTAGATATTAGATTTAATTTTTAGAAATAGTTTTGCTTAGAAAAAGGGCGGTCATTTAAACCGTATCCTGAATATGTGTAATTAAGTTATTTAGTTAGTAGTATTTAAACCCTTCTCATGCATTTAGAGAAGGGTCCAGAAATTTATCGAAAACTTGTCCTCAGAACATGCACTTTTGCACCCTCAGAGGAGGTTTTGGTGAATGAATGGATCAAGATTTGTTGATGTTTGCATTTGATATCTGCTACTCATGTTGCACTTCTGTACTCTTAGCGGATGTTAGAGCAAGGAGATATAAATCATTGTCGCTTGAAGCTTATGATTAGGACTAGTCATAAATGGTACTTTTATCTCTTGACCATTTCTGCTTATATGTTAAAGTGATATACAGTTTTTAGTTGTTTATGTATTATTGCATGAATGCTTGAGCTATCATTTGGCACTTTTGTACGGTGATAGCTATTTATTTATGCCTAATGTATGAATAGCTCATTATGCAATATGTTTTACACAACTGTTTCGTCTAACTTTTTATGCGAAGTGGTTCATCTTGATTGATTTCCTTTCTTATAATCACTGAATGATCTTTATTACCAGTTGTTATTTGAAATCTCTTTAGATTGCATAATAGAAGAATTACATCCCGGGTTAGTATAGATTTAGATGTGTTGTTTATTAGATTACAATAGCATAGAATTAGATTAAAGTTTGAATTAGAATATCTTAGATAGGAACTGTTAGATCAGCAACATCGAATTCTACACACACACACTCATAGATTGGGAAACTGGTCCCATTATCCCCAGTCGGACCCACTATACCAAACGGATAAGGAGCTGCCAACCAAGGTCCGGACTGGGCGGGTATCCCCCTTGTTGTCGACCCGATTTTCGGGGCTTCAACATATTTGGCACTAGAAGGAGGGCCTGAACTATGAATGGCAAGTAAATCCAAATCTAAATACCATTCTGAGAGTAAATCGCCCTCATCATCTCCCCCGACTTCTCCATTACATTTAAATCTAGAGTCAGAAGTCGCTCGAGTATCAACCGCTGCTACACACCCTGATATTTCAGAACAATCTACCGTTGAACTTCCTGAAGTCGAATCCCTGATTCACAAACTTCAGCGATTTTCCATTTCTCCTCAAAGGTCTGACAAATCTCAAGGCAGCGTGACTTCGTAGTACAACCCTGCTCATCCCCTGACCAGGCTAAAGAGTGAAAAGTTTGGCGTCCAGCCAACCGAATTACCTCTTCCCACCAGGAAAAGAGCGAGGAAATCACCTCAAGAGTCTGAAAGTGAGACTCTTTCGTCAACATCGTCCATCTCAACTACTTCACCGTGAAGTCAACCATCCACTCCTCCACTCCAGATCATCGTCCATCCGAACACCCACTACTCCTCCTCAATCATGTATAATCGTAATATCCTCATCCTCCCAGCCACAGGGATCATCTTCTGCACTTTCCTCTGTTAGCAGTTCAACAATGGCCCAGTCTCCATGGAATAACCCTGGGGCAGTCTTAATGCTTGCACCCTTGAGTCAAATACCGGCCCATCCTGAGAAATGGCTGCCTAAATTTAACCCCGAGGCAGGCATGCTAGCAGAAGAGCACATAAACAACTTCATGCTTTCCATTAATCTCAATGGGGTTACTAATGAAGATGCTGTTGTTCGGCTTTTTCCTTATACACTACAAGGAACAGCCAGGTCATGGTATTTTTCATTACCCTTCGGATCCATCACAAGTTGGGACATCTTCCAGGAGCAATTCCTAACCAAGTTTGGTGATGACAGGTCTACGACAACGTTAATCAATGACCTATCCAATCTTAAAGCCGAAACTAGAGAGCCTATCAAGGATTTCAATTTACGTTTCAACAAAATTTTCAACAAAATTCCTACTGCTTCCCAGCCCAGTGAAGAAGTACGATGTGAATGGTATATCACCGCTCTACCATCAAACATAGCAATCTTCGTGGACAGGGCCAATAAAACAACCTTAGCTGAGAACATGAAAGAAGCAATAGCAGTAGAGAAACGAATAATAGCCCTGGAAAAGAAATCCGTGATAGAGGAACGTAAATCCAAAAAAGTCACCTTCAAGGAAGACTCCAAGAAGAAACAAGCAAAAGATCCATTTGATTTGGAAGGATTGCAGAAAGTTCTAAAGACCATGTCCAATGAAATGGTCGACATAAAAAAGCAAGTAGCAGAAACTTCTTCAAAAAATCCCTACAGAGCTTTTAAAAGAGGTCCTTCAACGGATGCAAAGCCACCCAATGCCATTTCAAATGTTGAATCTGAGGAAGAGGAAGAGGAAATTGCCACTGAAGGGCAGATTGATGATGAAGAAGTTGTGGAATTACAAGGAATGTGGGATTTCATCCTCCCACAAGAAGAAGATCAAGAAGTATTTCCAGTTAGCACACGAAGCAAAAATCAACTTGATCCTCCCCAAACTACCCCTAAGCCGAAGAGCGCAAGCTCTGCAATAAAGGATAAAGTCGCGACAAAGAAAACGATATCTAAAGCGACTCAAACCAGCCCAGTCCAAACAGATGAAACGAATCCATCTAAAACACTGATAGTGTCAGATGAAATGGAGTACAATATTATTGAAGACATGAAGAAGACTAGGGCTAACATCACCCTTTACGAACTGAGCAAGTCAAAACATCAACAAAAGATAATGATGAAAGAATTACATGCCGTGCCAGTTGCACCTTTGCTTGCCGCTGTACTTTCTCAAGCTTCCCATAACATGGGAAGACCTCCAACTAACGTGATCAATAAGATTGATCCAAATGACATCGCTCTAATTGGAGGAAGATCAAGATCTCACACTCCCCCGTTTCTCCTTACTTATGAAATCTTCAATAAAAATGTGCACAATTGTTTGGTAGATTCTGGTGCTTCATCGAATATTTTACCCAAATCTATATGTGCCAAGTTAAATGTTCAACCACAGAAATCCGTAGTGCGCATAGTTCAGCTAGATCGATCTCAAGTCGAAGTGATTGGCGAACTAAATCAAGTAACCATAAGGTTGTCATCCAACCCGAAGGTATGTCAGGTTATTGACATTCTAGTTGCCGATATCCCAAAATTCTATGGCTTAATTCTTAGCAGAGATTGGTCAAAAAAACTCCATGGATACTTCGCAACCGACTGGTCGCACATGTGGCTGCCCTACAACAGTAAACCGAATCAAATAAAAGTTGAATGAGAGCTACACCAGAAGTACATAGTAATGGAGTTAGAGGGAGAAAATGAACCAGTAGCGTATAACAACAACATTATTGGAAATTAATCGATAGATTCTTTCCTCGGCAATTTCAATGCTCATGCGTCACCCTATTTAGAACACTCTGTTTTGTCCCAAGTCGAAATTTTTTCTCGAACTGATAGTTCGAAATGTATCAATTTTTTAGATAAACCTGTAAATAAATCTTTGTTTTGGAAATTATTTTTTGATGGTTCTAGATCTAACGAAGGAGCAGGAGCAGGGTGTGTTCTGATTAGTCCAGAAGGAGATAAAATCATGCTCACATGCAGACTCGAATTCGATTGCACAAATAATACAACAGAATATGAGGCTTTGGTTCAAGGCCTGTACAAAGCAATCGAGTTAGATGTCAAGTATCTTCAAGTTTTTGGAGACTCTGAGATTGTAGTTAAACAGGTACGTAACACTATACATTGCTTATCAGGTCATTTAAAACATTATCAATCCTTAGTACAAGATATGACTAAGCATTTCATAGCATTTAATATTTCTTCAATCCCCAGACTCCAAAACGCAAGTGCAGACCTTTTGGCTAACGTAGCTTCTAAGCTTATTCTGTCCGAAGATTTTAGTCCAGATAGATTCTCAATAGAATTAATCTTTAGACCATCCATTCCTGACAACCTCACAAATTGGAGAGTATTCAATGACGATCCTGATATCGTAAATTTCCTCACATCTGAAGGATCATACTCCAATCAAATAATCGACGAAGACCAGCACGATCGACAATTGCAACAAGATAGCACTAATAATGCTATACCTAAGTCAGTGGTCAAGTTAGAAGACTTGTATGATTTGAAAGATCGGTTTAAGAGGTCTACCAATTCAAAACTCCAAAGTTCAACCTTGAACTATGAATTAGTAAACCTAGGGACCAATGCTAAACCACAAAACATTAATCTAGGCCTCGGCCTAGCCCCTGAAGAGAAACTAGCGTATATTCGTCTTTTGAGACAATATAAAAATGTTTTTTCCTGGAATTATGATGAGCTGAAAACATACGACACTTCCATCATCCAGCATACTATTCCCATGATCGATAATGAAAAACATGTCCAACAAAAGCTGAGAAAGATCCACCCAAATTTAGAAAATCAGATAAAAACTAAGCTCAATAAGTTATTGAAAGCCCAAATAATCTTTCCCGTCAGACATTCCAAATGGGTCTCCAATATGGTACCTGTTAGAAAGAAAAATGGAGATATTAGGATTTGCATTGACTTTCGAAACCTTAACAAAGCCTGTCAAAAAGATAATTTTCCTTTACCACCTATGGAACAGATACTGCAGGCAGTGGCGGGCTCAGAGCTAATGTCTTTCTTGGATGGATTTTCAGGATACAATCAAGTGTTGGTACATCCTGATGATCAATTGAAAACCACATTCAGAACTAAATGGGGCACATATGCATATCGAAAGATGCCATTTGGTTTGATTAATGCTGGTGCCACATTTCAGAGAGCCATGGACATTGCATTTAAAGGTTTAGTCAATAAATCTGTAGTAATTTATTTGGATGATATAACAGTGTACTCGAAGAAGCAAAGCGACCATCTCAAAGACCTGAAACAAATCTTTCAACGGTGTTTAAGGTATGGAATTTCACTTAACCCAAAGAAATATTTTTTCGCGCTAAGTGAAGGGAAACTTCTAGGATTCATAGTGTCAAAATCCGGTATTCACATTAATCCTGACAGAATCAAAGAAATTTCTGAAATATCGCTACCTCATAACAAAAAAGCCATGCAATCTTTCCTTGGTCAGATCAACTTTGTAAATAGATTTGTTCCATATTTTTCACGAATCGTGTCTCCTTTGCAAACCATGATTAAAAAGAATTCAAATTTTAAATGGGGTCAAGATGAACATGAAGCATTCAACCTGATCAAACAAGCTATTATTAATGCTCCATCTTTAGCAACTCCGAATTTTTCAGAGCCTTTTATTTATACACATTTGCCTCAGATAAGTCATATGCTGCGATTCTAACTCAAGCAAATCAAGAAAAAGTGGAAGCTCCAATTACGTTTTTTAGCTCAAATTTATAGGGTGCTGAACTAAATTATTCAGACGTCGAGAAGCAGGCTTATGCTATTTTCAAAGCGGTCAAATACTTCAGACCTTTCTTACTTAAAACCCATACTAAAATCATAGTACCGTTTCCAGCGGTAAGGAATCTTCTAGTACAGAAGGATGTGGGTGAGAAAAGGGCCAATTGGGTTACTGCCTTACAGGAATATGATATTGAGATCAAACCAGCAAACATTGTAAGAGGTCAAGGCTTCTGCAAAATGCTGGCTGGAGCATTGCAAATTTCTGAAATTCCATCTGAAGAGGTACAAATGTGTGAGGTGATCCTAAACGATGCAGAATCATTATATGCTGATATCATTTATTATCTTAAGAACGGGTATGCTCCTTCACACCTTGATCATACTAAGAAAAGAGCTCTAAGGTTGAAAGCTAAACAATATCAGCTCATAAATGATATTCTTTTTAGAAAAAATTATGATTCTGTTCTTCTTAGGTGTCTTGAGAAAGCTGAAGCTGAAAAAGTTTTGCAGGAACTCCACGATGGGCCGGCAGGCGGACACTATGCTGGAGATGCTACTACACATAAAATCTTATGCGCAGGATATTACTGGCCCACGCTGTTTAAAGACTCGCACAGTTACGTGAGAAGATGTCAAGTCTGCCAAACTACTGCTGGAAGACAAAAGAAGTCGTCCCTGCCACTACAGCCGGTAAACATCGAGCAACCTTTCAGTCAATGGGGCTTGGACATAATAGGTGAGATCGTTCCTCACTCTTCTAAGAAGCATAAATACATCCTCACAGCAACAGATTATTTTACTAAGTGGGTAGAAGCAGTTCCGCTCAAGACGGCTAATTCTGAAAATATCATTGAGTTCATAGATCAATTTATAATCACCAGGTTTGGATTGCCATCCGCTTTAATGTTTGATAATGCATCATACTTTTCTGGAAATGCAATGACTGAATTTGCACTTAAAAGAGGATTCAAGCTTAAATATTCAGCCAATTAATACCCACAAGGTAATGGGCTAGCTGAGTCAACAAATAAAAACCTAATCAGGATTATTAAAAGAACAATTGACCAAAATCATAAAAATTGGCACAAGGCTTTGATATATGCTTTATGGGCAGATCGGATAACACAAAAAGCTTCTATCGACACTTCTCCCTTTAATTTAGTTTATGGGAAAGAAGTGGTTCTTCCGACTCACTTAGCAATTCCCTCTTTGTATTTAGTACAATCCATTGATGAAGTACCCACTTCCTCCTTACAGTTAAGACAAATGGAAATAATTAAATTAGAAGAACAACGAGAACAAGCTAGGAAAATGCATGCTCATCATCAAGCACTAGTAAAATCCTCTTTTGATTCAAACATAATGACCAGAAAAGATTTTCAGATGGGAGATTTAGTTTTAAATTGGGACAAGACTCATGAAGAAAAGGGCAAACATACAAAATTTCAAAAGATGTGGCTTGGTCCTTTTCAGATTGTAGAAGTCATAGGTCCATCAATGTTTGTGTTACAGGATTTAGCAGGTAAGAGGGATCCTTTGCCTGTTAATGGAAAAATTCTCAAGAAATATTTTCCATAGAAGATTATTCTTCTATTTTTGTAGAATATTTGTTTTTTTTTTCATAATAAAACCAGTTGTAAGTGGTTACATTAGGCATTTACGAAAAAGACACCAATTCTATTTCAGATTTTGAACTTTTCGCTTGTATAAATAGAAAATCTTTTGGAAAACTGATCTTTATTATTGATAGATACAGTTAAAAACTTTAGCTTAGATATGATACTAGTTTCAACTTCAAAAAAATTGATGAAAGCAACCTTTAGTGAAGAAATTGTTTTATCTCAGTACAATGAAAGGTATCAATAACAAAATAAAGATTCTCTGTAGAACAGCTGTTTCCAAAAAAACTCTATTATTGTCGTCCAGAGCTATCATAAAGAAACAATGACTTCCTTCCTGCTAAGGAAATCGCAACTTTCAGAGGAATGATCCAAGGATACACTTTATCTTGGAGAATGAGAGGTCTCATCACGAGCCGACTTATCATTATCACAGATATTATAACTTGCCGACTTTGCCAATACTGTATACCACAACAAGGCAATGACTCAAGATTGTTGCAATCAAAAGACAAGGGGTCTCATCACGAGCCAGCTTGTTCAGCAAAGTTATAAATCAAGTGAATGACTGTGTCATAATTTGGCTACCAAACCAAGACATTGTTCTTTAAGAGCAAAAAGAAAATCAAAGCAATAAGTGTGGATATGGATTTTCCTTTGAAAGTTGTAGGCCACCTTAAGTAGGATACAGGATCATTGCTGGGTAACAGGTAACCCTGTCGAGGCTATAAACGCCTGCTGGCAGCAGAGGCTCTACCTACGACAAATGAGCATATTTAAAACTGGTTTACAGAGGAGAGTTTGTTTTATCTTTACAAGACCAAGTAATGGCAGATGTAAATACAAGGACTAGCCTGAGGAAGCAAATAATCAAAGTAGAAAATGGTTGAAACAAAATATCATTGACAGTTTAGAGCATAATTTACTTTATCTTTCCATAATAAAGTTTAATTTTCTGAAAAATTTTCTGTTTTGGAAGTTTAGAAAATTCAATAGAAAAGCAGAGATAACTGGTTCTTCCAAGTGAATCGCCAATTGTTGTGGCCACCAACAAACCCCCTCCTTATTTAGTATTAGCAATTGATAACACTAGGTAAGTGGGGACCCTTAGTAAAAAAATTCAAAAAATTCAATTAAGGCTCATATATTTTACTCCTTAAGAAAACATCGCATCGCGCGAAGAATGATAGGACATTTCCTTATGAGTAAAAATGATAAACTGCGAAAGTGCGACGTGAATTCCATCGCATCGCATGCATTAAGAAACGCTCACATTGGAAAACCTTAAAAAATCGCCGATATCCGATATGCGATATCGCATATCGCATATCGCAATGTCGCATGAAAAACACATAACCATTTAACGATTGTAACGATCTGCGATTTTGCGATAGCGCGATACTACGATCTGTGATTTTGCGATAGCGCGATACTGCGATCCGCGATCTTGCGATAGCGTGATACTGCGATCCGCGATCTTGTGATAGCGTGATCGAGCAACCTTGCGATAACACATCATAATGAAATTTGCGGTAATGCGATACTGCGATGCTGTGATGCGAATCGCAGAAACATTCCATCGCAGATTTTCCCCGGCTCAATATTCAAGAAAAGTTTTCCATAAACCAAAAACTAGATACACGCTTTAATGATAATTAATGAATGATACGCCAGTTGTTAATGAAAGACGGTTTTTGTGCTTTTCAAAGAGTCAATTCACGTTAGGTGGCATGTTTTTGTACATCCGTAGAGCTTAAAGCTTTCTTATCAATTTTTATTGTCATTACTCTTTCCTCACTTACTGCAGGGACGAAAAACTGAAGTAACACAAAGCAATGTGCAGGAAGCCATGAAGGACAAGGGTAAAGCTCCAATGCTCAGAGACAGAGAAAAGATGCCCTCATAAACGAATACCGCATGCAACAGAGCCGCAGATTCACAGAACACTGCTGAGCTATCCATTACATATCTTTCATTCACAGTCATGGTTGAATGAGTAGTTGAACAATGCTGATATCAACAGGTGGTTTAACGCTCAAGGTCAGAAGCTCATAAAAGCAATATTTTTACAAATTTTGAAGCTTATACCCGGTGAAGGAAAAGGTGCTATACGTGAAAAACGCATCAGAGAGGCTCAGATCAAAGAACGGAGGCAGTTTTCGATGCGTGATTCACTGAGAAAATTGCTCAAAAAGCAAAGCCTCTAACTGGTCAGTCACTTGTAAGCCCGGAAAACGCAAGAAAGCAATGGTAAAGAACAAATTGGAAACATAAAGCTGAAAGAAAAGGCAGAAGCAATTCGAGGATTAACCAAGTGGAACTTGGATTATTACTAGGCATACACAGTAAATCCACATAGCCAGAGGATGACTCTCGAGTATATCATCAATTTTGCTGAAAAGATGGTGCCAACTCTTACCATTTATATTTTCTTAGCTCAACCAAAAGCTAGAGACAGTCAGCCGACTCTACCCAGGCTAATATTGAATGCTTGCAACATTAAGGAGCAAATGCAGAAATAGTTAGATATTAGATTTAATTTTTAGAAATAGTTTTGCTTAGAAAAAGGGCGGTCATTTAAACCGTATCCTTAATCTGTGTAATTAAGTTATTTAGTTAGTAGTATTTAAACCCTTCTCATGCATTTAGAGAAGGGTCCATAAATTTATCAAAAACTTGTCCTCAGAACATGCACTTTTGCACCCTCAGAGGAGGTTTTGGTGAATGAATGGATCAAGATTTGTTGATGTTTGCATTTGATATCTGCTACTCATGTTGCACTTCTATACTCTTAGCGGATGTTAGATCAAGGAGAGATAAATCATTGTTGCTTGAAGCTTATGAGTAGGACTAGTCATAAGTGGTACTTTTATCTCTTGACCATTTTTGCTTATATGTTAAAGTGATATACATTTTTTAGTTGTTTATGTATTATTTCATGAATGCTTGAGTTATCATTTGGCACTTTTGTACGGTGATAGCTATTTATTTATGCCTAATGTATGAATAGCTCATTATGCAATATGTTTTACACAACTGTTTCATCTAACTTTTTATGCGAAGTGGTTCATCTTGATTGATTTCCTTTCTTATAATCGCTGAATGATCTTTATTACCAGTTTTTATTTGAAATCTCTTTAGATCGCATAATAGAAGAATTACATCCCGGGTTAGTATAGATTTAGATGTGTTTTTTATTAGATTACAATAGCATAGAATTAGATTAAAGTTTGAATTAGAATATCTTAGATAGGAACTGTTAGATCGGCAACATCGAATTCTACACACACACACTCATAGATTGGGAAACTGGTCCCATTATCCCCAGTCGGACCCACTATACCAAACGGATAAGGAGCTGCCAACCAAGGTCCGGACCGGGCGGGTATCCCCCTTGTTGTCGACCCGATTTTCGGGGCTTCAACATGTTTGTGATAACAATAACAACACATTAAACCTAAAGATAGTGCTACAATCAGATTGTTGCGAATATGATAGAATGAATGAGTGATCCTTGAGAATCTGGCTTATCTTAATTAAGCACAGATCATACTTGCATTATTTTTCTTGATTATTTAGTTACAACTATCTTAGGCTGTGAATCTCTTTAAGAGGGACAAGCACCAATGTTAGGGGTTAGCGAGCTGAAGCAAAGAAGAATTGTGACTATGAACACTATATGACTCTGTTTTAATTCAATTTGGAACTGTTGTACTCATGTTTTATTGAAGACTATTAATATAAGTGATATCAGATTTTATACTTATAAATTCATGTGTCTCTAATCTATAAACTTATTGTGGTGATCTAGCTTGTCTAAGGTCATGGCAAGGGCCCACCATCGACCTCAGCCAAGTCCTGTAATTGATTTTAGTTAGATAGGAAGTGTGTGTGTGGATTAGTATAGAGTAATTGCACTTGGAATATCGGTTTGTTGTGCTTTTTACATATTCGGTATTTAGAAGTGTAATCAAACAACTTTTAAATCTTTTATAGATCTGAACGTTTTGCCTTTCAAACTTTCAGTTGATGATTGATTATCAAAAGATAGATTTCCATTTAAATTGCTTAAGTTTGTGAAAACATTTTTATAGGAATTGCTTGAGTCTGTAGGCTTTTCTTTTGTCAAGCATGTTGAGATTGAATGAATATGTTTTGATTTGAATTGGATTTCTGAAGGTCGAGTTTTTACACATTCTTAAGATTGAGACAAAACCTTTGATTGAAAATGAAATACCTTACTGTCTATGCATCAGAATTTTTAGTGAAAGTCTCTGCCATCGATGTAATACCGGAGAGTCTCCATAGGATTATGTATGGACTTTAGATCATTTATTTTGTTCTTCAATCAACTTCGAATGGATTTATGAAATTAGAGAGTCATTGGAATGAATCTTTGAGTTTAATAGCATTAATGAGATTGATTTTCACTTTCTAGTTTGACCCTGGGGTTAGTTCTATGTGGAGATATTGATTACTTGAATTGAATTTTGAAATTAAGATTATGGTGTTATTGAGTTTGTTTCCAGTAAGGATTTTAAGCATGAATTAGTTTTATGATTGTTGAAGATAAATTAGTGATTTGAATTGTGTGTGTTATTAGGAAGACTTAATAGGCTTCTTTACTTTAGTATATTTTTAGTAAGTAATGGGATGATTTCGAATTAGGGAAATAGATTGGAAAGAACATTTGGTACTTAATTCAGTACTAGTTTTAGAATAGAACAATGAACTTGAAAATGATCTGTAATATTTTTCAACTCTAAGATTACGAATTCCAAATTGACATTTAAATATAGGGAATTAAAATAGCATATAAAAACCCTAACATTTTTGGCGTCGTTTCCGGGGAGTTGCAAATGTTACAGGTAATAATTTCTTTTGGTAGATTCATGTGTGTGACAGGGATTTTATAGGACAGAGAAAGTACGCTAAGACGTGAGTGAAGAGCCACACATCCACTATGGTGGGGTTGCTCCAAAGTCTGATTGTCCTTGATCAATTTCTATAGTTTTTCTTTTCTTATGTGTAAAAGTAGAGGTAGACCTAGAGATAGTAAGGGAAGATTTATTTAGAGTATGAAATCACTTTCTTAATTATTTGGTACTACAAAGACCCCCCAATTAATCATGCTAATCATTATGCAGGCATCACAGAGGAAGGAGAAAGCTTTGCTACGATAGTGGCATCGGAAAAGGGAATACTCCACTTAGAAAGGGTAATACAATTTGAAGGCACACCACAACAAGAACAAGCCATATTAGGAGTTGTTGTAGGAACAAAAGCAGTGGTAGTCTCACAAGTGGAATCTTCAGGAGAAGGACCTCGGAGAAATTTGGGGTTTGGGCATATAAAATCTAGCTTAGTTGAATTTTCTTCTAGTTGGAGTACTACACCAAAGCCTACTAATTTTAGAACTCTTGAAATAATGGCTGATAGAGGAGGAGGTGAAGAGAACATAAACAATGACAAAAACAATAACAAAAACAATGACCAAAACAATGACAGGAACAATGGTGGGAACAATGATAGAATCAATACCTTACTTTAATGGTGATAGAAGAGATGGAACTAGAGGAGGACCTGAGGAGAACGAGGAAGAATCAAAGACCACATTTGGATTTCCAATCTTGGATATTACTATGAAAAATATACCTTTGGCATCTCTTCCACTTTTCCATGGTACGTCTTCTGAAGACCTTGACTCTTTTATGTTTTAGTTTGATATTCTTTATAGAAGTTATAGCTATCATGATGATGCACACAAGTTAAAACTATTTCCCGCTACCCTGAAAGATTCAACCTTTGGGTGGTTCATGAGCTTGGGAGAACACACTATGTATTCTTGTGATGATATGAAATCTATCTTTCTTAAGAAATATCAAGATTATTGAAAAATTAGAGATATTAATTACATTTTTAGAATGCAGCAAATGGAAGACGAGAGTTTGGAAGAATATATTGAAAGATTCCTTTATAATTATCATAAATTCCAAATAGGTAATTTGGACAAGAGGACCTTTAGGACTATTTTCTTAAAAGGGCTAAGGGAAGAATGTATTGAAACCTTAAATCTCTGAAGCTATGGGGACATATATAAGAAACCTTTTGTTGAAATAACTGAGCTATGTAGAACTTATTCCATAAGATAAGCTAAGGTAGGAAAAAGAATTTGTGATATCCCAAGGGATTATGTGTCTAGGAATTCTAAACCTGTCTAGGGTGGTGTTACTCGAACTGAACTAGGGAACATTTTGGAAAATTTTAAGACAAACATCCTGAATACTATCATTGACCAGTTGGATACCCTGAAAATCAAGAGGAAACAAGAGGAAGAGAAGGTTGATTTAGCCATATTCTGTCCTAAATGCAGAAGAAAAAATGTTAAGAGGGAATGCCCTATAAATGTAGTAGAAGTCTATGGAATTTGCATCCATGATCACCCCATTGAACAATGCCCTTATTTATTAGGATTACAAGATATTTATAAAGGAGGGGCTGAAACAAGTGAGCTTCCTCAAACTTCTAGAAAAACACCAAGGAGGACACCAAACATTAACCCTTATCACGACCCTAATATGCAGTCTTTTCCCCAGTTTCAACCATGGAACCCTCAAACATCTTATCCTCCGTGGTCATCCCAAACACCTCAAAATTCACCATGGAATCAAGGATAGAAGGGAAACTCTTATGGGAATGTCTTTCAGTCCCAAATTCTAGTAACTTCATATCCCCATTACCAACCACAATATCCACCCTACGTGCCATATACACCTAATGTGCCTCAGTACCAACAAGGGTATGGCCTGCCTTATCCCACACAATAATAATCTGCATTACCATTACCACCTCCATTATAACAACCACAACCACAACCACTATGAAAAAATTCCAATCCATCTTCACAATAGATGCAACAATCATTTAACTCAAATACTCATAGGCTAGTAATAAAATTCCTACACAACCCATATCTATACCTAATAATAGACCTCTTCAGCCTATGAAAAACATCGAATTGCAGCCTTTTCCCACTTGTGTTATCAATTTCCTTTCCCATTAATGAAATTCAACTTAGGTATGGGAAATGATTAATAAGAATAAATTTGCAGTGGTTATATAAGAGGAAGATCCCCATGTAGAATCTGAAGACTAATCGAATGAAAAAATGGAAAATTAAAAGAACTATGTAGTAAGAGAACCTCAGGAGCTCTTGGAAACTAAGGAACCTCCTTTTCCTGAAAGATTGCTTGTAAAGAAGAATGATTCACCTAGAGAATATGATTTGGAATCCGAATTAAGGAGTGATTGTATAAATATCCCTTTATTACAAGCCATTAAAGATATCCCTATTTACACTAAGATCATTAGGGATATTTACATCAAGAAACCAAAAAGGAAGAAAAATAATAACCAGACTATCAAAGTAATCAACCAAATGTCAGAAATGGTATATGGAATGCCACCGAAATATGATGATCTAGGGAATCTAGTAGTGACTATATGACTCAATGGGAATTTTCTTCCTAACACCTTGGTAGATCCGGGAGCAGACATCAATGCAATGATTGTTGATACTATGACATTTCTACAACTAAATGACTTAAAACCCACACCTATCGTATTGGAATTAGTAGACAAGTTTGCTGTTAAAACTGTTGGAGTCCTAGAAGATGTGATGGTAACAATATCCTCTTGGGAATATCTGATTGATTTCATAGTAATTTCTCCAAAAACTACTAAACCAGGACACTCAATAGTCCTAGGACGATCCTGATTAGCTACTGTTGATGCTGTCGTTGAGTGCATAATCAGAGAAATGACTATCTCGAATGGATACCAAATCCAAATATTAACCATTTTTCCACCTACTCAATTAGCTGGTGAAGTCCCTCTTTGGTTGGAAAGCCCTTATGGAGAGGAAGAATGTATGCTTCCCTTTTAACCTTAGAACAATCAATGGGATTTCAAGAACAATCAAAGTAACAAATTTTACAACAATTTTTATTTGATATAAGATGTATTGAATACCCTGTTTCTTTTGGTAGTTATAATCATGTTTTTAGCAATGAGTTTCAAGAAACTTGTTATCTTGTTGCGTAAAATAGGGAAGCATGTGTAAAACCTATTGAAATCAATCATGGAAAAACATTATATATAGGTACAGACTTAAGTACATAACATAAACAAAAAGTAATAGAAATGATCCAAAAATAGTCCAGTGCATTTGTTTGGGACTCTCTGGATATGAGAGGGATTCACCCGACACCTGCATACATCATATCTGCACAAATGAAGAAATCAAACTTATAAGGCAGCCACAAAGATGCATGAATCCAACCCTTAAAGACATTTTTAAAGACGAACTTCAAAAAATTTTGAGCGCAAGTTTTATATATCCCATCTTTGACAGCAAATGGATATTTCCTTTAGTGGTGGTTCCTAATAAAAATGGGAAATGGAGAATCTGCATTGACTATAGGGAGCTAAACAAGGCCACTTTGAGAGATTATTTTCCTCTGTTCTTGAAACCTTGTTCGGGAAAAAGCATTTCTCTTTTTTGGATGGGTACAAAGGTTACAACTAGATCCAAATAGCCCCAGAAGATTAAGAGAAAACTACTTTTACCTTCCCTTGGGGTACCTATGCTTACAAAGTTCTTCCATTTTTCTTGTGTAACACTCCAACCACCTTTCAGAGGGTTGTTTTAGCCATATTTGCTGACCTTATACATGACTGTGTGGAAGTCTATATGGATGGATTTATAATGTATGGCTATGATTTTCAAGAGGCCTTGGAAAATTTAGAAAAAAGTTTTGATTCATTGTCACGAAACTCATTTAGCCCTTAGTAATGAAAAATGAAAAATGATGCAAACTAAGGGAATTTTCCTTGGTCACCATGTGTTACAAACAGGGATAAAAGTTGGCCCTGCAAAAATCGAGGTAATTTCACATATTCCATTCCCAACATCACAGAAAGAGGTAAGAAGTTTTTTGGGGCATGCAGGGTATTATATGAGATTTATTGAAAATTTTACCAAACTTGTTGCACCTATATTTAAATTGTTGGCTAAAGATGATGTTTTTTCATGGAATGATGATTGTCAAAATGATTTCCAGGTATTAAAAGACATATTTTCAACTGCTCCAGTGTTGAGAGGGCCTAATTGGTCCCTCCCTTTTCATATTTGTACCGATGCATTAGATACAACCCTTGGAGCTGTGCTAGGAAAAGTGGAGGATCACATTCCTTATGCTATTTGTTTTTTATAAAAATATCTCTCACATGCATAATTGGATTACATCATCACTGAAAAAGAATTATTAGTAGTGGTTCATGCTATCAAAAAATTTAGGCACTATATTAATGGTTACGAAACTTTTGTCCATATTGATCATTTTCTATTAGATTTCTTATCAACAAACCTATTACAAATGGTAGAATCACTAGATGGTTACTTCTGCTTCAGTAATTTAATATTACTGTGATTTATAGGCTTGGATGAGACAATCCAGCTGTAGAATTTTTGTCCAGAATGAACATTTCACAAAACACTGCCCCAACTCCAGATGATTTTCCTTATGAGAACCTATTCGCCATTTCTACTTATATTCTGTGGTTCATTGATGTGGCTAATTACTTGGTAACAGTTAGGTTGCCACAAAATCTATTTGCCAGGGAGAAACATAAGATTGTGCAGTTGAGTACCAATTATTCATGGATAGAAGGAGACCTATACCGCACTAGACTAGATCTAATCATGAGGAGATGTGTGCGGGAGGACGGGATGTATGATGTCTTTGAAGCTTGTCACAAGTGAACCTTGTGGTGGGAATTTTGCGAATAAAAGGAAAACTTACAAGGTGCTAGATGTGGGCTATTATTGGCCCACTCTTTTCAAAGATGCCAAGAATTTGTTTCCAGCTGTGATGCTTGCCAAGGAATGGGGAGACTTGCTCCAAATGACAAGACGCCTCTTCAAACCCAGGTATCAATTGAACCTTTTGAAATGTGGACATTAGATTTCATAGGGCCTATTTCTCCTATGTCCAAAAAGAAGCAGTGTATCTTAGTTACCGATTAGGTGAAAAAGTGGGTGGAAGCTAAAGCCTTATATTCGGGCACTGTGAATTCTGTTGTAAATTTCATTTTTGAAGACATATTTATTCGGTGTGGAGTACCTAGAGAGATTGGTATTGGTCAAGGGACAAAATTTACCTCCAAACTAGTAAAAGCCATTACTGAATAGTACCAAATTAAGCACCAGAAATCTACACCATACCATCCTCACGCGAATGGATAGGTAGTATCTACCAATAAAGTATTGGAGTCTATTCTTGCTAAATCAATTCAACTGCACCATGGAGATTGGGCTGAAAAGTTACTAGAAGCTCTTTGGGCTTACCAAATAACACGGAGAAATGTGATAGGATACACTCCTTATGAGCTGGTATATGGGAAGCAAGTATTGCTGCCCATTGAATTTCAATTAAAAATGTTCTAAACTACTACTCAACTTGGGATGGATTTAGATAAAGCTAAAAAACAAAGAGTGCTTTAGTTGAATGAACTTTATGAAATTAGATAGGATTCTTTCCAAAACACTATGTTGGTACATGATCAAAGGGTCCAATGGCATAACACGTATATTAAAAAGAAAGTCTTCCAACTAGGAGACTGGGAAATATTGTATGGAAACAAGTTTAAACACTTCAAGGGAAAGTTTTCAACTAGATGGCTGGGACCCTATGAAGTGGAGGAAGTTTTTGACAATGGCTCAGTCAAAATTAGGACCATTGATGATGATCATACTTCTCTTGTGGTGAATGGGCACAGATTAAAAATCTACCACCGCCCACTTTCCAAACAAGAATTTTTGCAAAATGTGCTACAGGACCCAAGAATGGAGTTGGATGATTGGGTGGGGATCCAAATCCTCCTGGTTATTCCAATTAATTTATATTATTTTAATAGATATGTATATATGTACATAATATAAATAACAGTGGGATGGTTTCTATTTTCCTCCACAACTCACATAGAATAAAGAGGAAATCTTTCAAGTGTAGGTTTATTCTTTTATCCAGATTTGATGGATTAATTACGGTAAAGGAACCTCTGGAGTATACTTTGCAGTCATCAAAGAGGAAGGAGAAAGTTCTGCTACAAAAGTGGCCTCAGAAAATGGAATACTCCACTTAGAAGGGGCAATACAACTTGAAAGCACACCATAACAAGAACAAGCCATATTAGGAGTTGCTGTAGGAACAAAAGAAATGGTAGTCTCACAAGTGGAATCTTCAGTGGAAGGACTTGAGAGGGACTTGGCGCTTATGCATATGAAACATGTCTCAGTTAATATTCTTCTAGTTGGAGTACTACACCAGAGCCTACTAATTTTAGACCTCTTGAAATAATGACTGACAGAGGAGGAGGTGAGGAGAACAGAAACAGTGACAAAAACAATAATAAAAACAATGACCAAAACAATGACAGAAATAATTGTGGGAAAAATGATATAATAAATACCTTACTTAATGGTGATAGAAGAGATGGAACTAGAGGAGGACCTGAGGAGAACAGGGAAGAATCAAAGACCACATTTGGATTTCCAATCTTGGATATTTCTAGAAATATTACTATGAAAAATATACCTTTGGCATCTCTTCCACTTTTCCATGGTACGTCTTATGAATACCCTGACTTTTTCGGTTTAAGTTTGATATTCTTTATAGAAGTTATAACTATCATGATGATGCCCACAAGCTAAAACTATTTCCCACTACCCTAAAAGATTCAACCTTTAGGTGGTTCATGAGCTTGGTAGAACACACTATCTATTCTTGGGATGATATGAAATCTATCTTTCTTAATAAATATCAATATTATTGCAACAAAAGAGATATTAATAACATTTTTAGAATGCAGCAAATGGAAGACGAGAGTTTGGAAGAATATCTTGAAACATTCCTTTATAATTATCATAAATCCCAAATAGGTAATTTGGACGAGAGGACCTTTAGGACTATTTTCTAAAAGGGATAAGGGAAGAATGCAATGAAACCTTAAATATCTTAAGATATGGGGACATCTATAAGAAACCTTTTGTTGAAATAACTAAGCTATGTAGAGCTTATTCCATAAGACAAGCTAAGGGAGGAAAAATAATTCATGAAAACCCAAGGGATTATGTGTCTAGGAATTCTAAACCTCTCTAGGGTGGTGTTACTCGAAATGAACTAGAGAACCTTTCAGAAAAGTTTAAGACAAAAATCATGAATAATATCAGTGACCAGTTGGATACCCTGAAAATCAAGAGGAAACAAGAGGAAGAGAAGGTTGCTTTAGCCATATTCTGTCCTAAATGCAGAAGAAAAAATGCTGAGAGGGAATGTCCTATAAATGTAGTAGAAGTCTGTGGAATTTGCATCCATGATCACCCCACTGAGCAATGCCCTTATTTACTAGGATTACAAGCTATTTATAAAGGAGGGGTTGAAACAAGTGAGCTTCCTCAAACTTCTAGAAAACCACCATGGAGGACACCAAACAATAACCCTTATCACGACCCTAATATGCAGTCTTTTCCCAGTTTCAACCATGGAACCCTCAAACATCTTATCCTCCGTGGTCATCCAAAACAACTCAAAATTCACCATGGAATCAAGAATGAAAGGGAGACTCTTATGGGAATGTCTTTCAGTCCCAAATTCTAGTACCTTCATATCCCCATTACTAACACAAATATCCACCTTTTGTGCCATATACACCTAATGCGCCTCAGTACTAGCAAGGGTATGGCCTTCCTTATCCCACAACCATAGTCTACATTACCATTACCACCTCAATTACAACAACCACAACCACAACCACAACCACTACCACAAAATGCCAGTCCATCTTCACAACATATGCAACAATCATTTAACTGAAAAAGTCCTAGGCTAACACAACTGCCTGCACAACCCATATCTAATCCTAATAATAGACCTCCTCAACCTATTCAAAACATTGAGCTGCAACCTTTTCCCACTTATGTTATCACTTCCTTTCCCATTAATTAGATTCAACTTAGGTATGGGAAACTGATTAATAAGAATAAATTTGCAGTGGTTATATAAACGGAGGATCCCCATATAGAATCTGAAGACCAATCGAATGAAAAAATGGAAAATTAAAAGAACTATGTAGTAAGAGAACCTCAAGAGCTCTTGGAACCTAAGGAGCCTCCTTTTCTAGAAAGATTGTTTGTAAAGAAGACTGAGTCACCTAGAGAATATGATTTGAAATACGAATTAAGGAGTGTTTGTATAAATATCCCTTTATTACAAGACATTAAAGATATATCTATTTACACTAAGATCATTAGGGATATTTTTATCAAGAAACCAAGAAGGAAGAAAAATAATAACCAGACTATCAAAGTAATCAACCAAATGTCATAAATGGTATATGGAATGCCACCGAAATATGATAATCCAGGGAATCTAGTAGTAACTATAAGAATCAATGGGAATTTTCTTCCTAACACCTTGGTAGATCTGGGAGTAGCCCTCAATGCAATGATTGTTGATACTATGACATTGCTACAACTAAATGACATAAAACCCACACCTATCATATTGGAATTAGCAGAAAAATCTGTTGTTAAACTTGATGGAGTCTTAGAAAATATGGTGGTAACATCATCCTCTTGGAAATATCTGATTGATTTCATAGTAATTTCTCCAAAAACTACTAAACCAGGACACCCAAAAGTCTTAGGATGACCCTGACTAGCTACTATTGATGTTGTCATTGGGTGCATAACCAGAGAAATGACTATCTCGAATAGATACCAAATCCAAAGATTGACCATTTTTCCACCTACTCAATTAGCTGGTGAAGTCCATTTTTGATTGGAAAGCCCTTATGGATAGGAAGAATGTATGTTTCCCTTGCTAACCCTAGAATAATCAAGGGGATTTCAAGAACAATCAGAGTAACATATTTTGCAACAATTTTTATCTGATATAAGATGTATTGAATAACCTGTTTCTTTTGGTAGTTATAATCATGTTTTCATCAGTGAGCTTAAGGAAACTTGTTATCCTATTGCGTAAAACAGGGAAGCAAGTGTACAACCTATTGAAATTAGTTATGGAAAAACATTATATATAGGTACAGACTTAAGTACATAACATAAACAAAAAGTAATAGAAATGATCCAAAATTGGTCCGGGGTATTTTCTTGGGACTCCTTGGATATGAAAGGGATTCACCCGACACTTGCATACATCATATTTACACCAATGAAGAAATCAAACCTATAAGGCAGCCACAAAGACACGTGAATCCAACCCTTAAAGACATTTTGAAAGATGAACTTCAAAATTTTTGAGCGCAAATTTTAGATATCCCATCTCTGACAACAAATGGAAATCTCCCTTAGTGGTGGTTCCCAAGAAAAATGGGAAATGGAGAATTTTCATTGACTATAGGGAGCTAAACAAGGCCACTTTGAGAGATTATTTTCCTCTGCCTTTTATTGACCAGGTGCTTGATACCTTATTCGGGAAAAAATATTTCTCTTTCTTGGATGGGTATAGTGGTTACAACTAGATCCAAATAGCCCCAGAAGATCAAGAGAAAACTATTTTTACCTACCCTTGGGGTACCTATGCTTACAGAGTTCTCCCATTTGGCTTGTGTAACGCTCCAACCACCTTTCAGAGGGATGTTTTAGCCATATTTTCTGACCTTATACATGATTGTGTGGAAGTCTATATGGATGGATTCATAATGTATGGCAATGATTTTCAAGAGGCCCTGGAAAATTTAGAAAAAGTTTTGATTCGTTTTCAGGAAACTCATTTAGCCCTTAGTAATGAGAAATGTAAAATGATGCAAACTGAGGTAATTGTCCTTGGTCATCATGTGTCACAAACAGGGATAAAAGTTGACCCTGCAAAATCGAGGTAATTTCATAGATTCCATTCCCAACATCGCAGAAAGAGGTAAGAATTTTTTTGGGCATGCAGGGTATTATAGGAGATTTATCGAAAATTTTACCAAACTTGCTGCACCTATGTTTAAATTGTTGGCTAAAGATGTTGGTTTTTCATGGAATGGTAATTGTGAAAATGATTCTAGGTACTAAAAGACATTTTTTCAATTGATCCAATGTTGAGAGGGCCTAATTGGTCCCTCCCTTTTCATATTTGTACCGATGCATCAGATATAACTCTTGGATATGTGCTAGGAAAAATGAAGGATCACATTCCTTATGATATTTATTTATTTATAAAAAAACCTCTCACTTGTAGAATTGAATTAAATCGTCATTGAAAAAGAATTATTACTAGTGGTTCACGGTATCAACAACTTTAGGCACTATATTAATGGTTACGAAACTTTTGTCCATACTAATCATTTATCTATTATATTTCTTATGAACAAACCTATTACAAATGGTAGAATCACTAGATGGTTACTTCTGCTTCAGTAATTTAATATTACTATGATTTATAGGCTTGGATGAGACAATCCAGTTGCAGAATTTTTGTCCAGAATGAACATTTCACAAAACACTGCCCTAGTTCCAGATGATTTTTCTTATGAGAGCCTATTCACCATTTCTACTTATACTCCCTGGTTCACTGATGTGGCTAATTACTTGGTAACAAGCAGGTTTCCACAAAATCTACTTGCCAGGGAGAAACATAAGATTGTGCAGATGAGTGCCAATTATTCATGGATAGAAGGATACTTATACCGCACTGGACTAGATCCAATCATGAGGAGATGTGTGCGGGGGGATAGGATGTATGCTGTCTTGGAAGCTTGTCACAGTGAACCTTTTGGTGGGAATTTTGCAGATAAAAGGACAACTTATAAGGTGCTAGATGTAGGCTATTATTGGCCCACTCTTTTCAAAGATGCCAAGAAATTCGTTTCTAGCTGTGATGCTTGCCAAGGAATGGGGAGACTTGCTCCAAAGGACAAGATGCCTCTTCAAACCCAGCTATCAATTAAAACTTTTGAAAAGTGGGCATTAGATTTCATAGGGCCTATTTCTCCTATGTCCAAAAAGAAGAGGTATATCTTAGTTTGTACCAATTATGTGACAAAGTGGGTGGAAGCTAAAGCCTTATATTATTGAATTGTGAAGTTTGTTGTAGATTTCATTTTTGAAGACATATTTAGTTGGTTTGGAGTACCTAGGGAGATTTTCACTGATTAGGGGACAAAAATTACCTCCAAACTAGTAAAAGACATTATTGAATAGTACCAAATTAAGCACCGAAAATCTACACCATACCATCCTCAGGTGAATGGACATGTAGAATCTACCAATAAAGTATTGGAGTCTATTCTCACTAAAACAATTCAACTGCACCATGGAGATTGGGCTGACAAGTTACTAGAATCACTTTGGGCTTATCAAATAACATGGAGAAATGTGACAGGATACACTCCCTATGAGCTGGTATATGGGAAGTAGGTACTGCTGCCCATTGAATTTCAGGTAAAAATGTTCTGAACTACTGCTCAACTTGGGATGGATTTAGATAAAGCTCAAAAACAAAGAGTGCTTTAGTTGAATGAACTTGATGAAATTAGATAGGATGCTCTCCAAAAGACTATGTTGGTACAGGACCAAAGGGCTTGATGGCATGAAAAGTATATTAAAAAGAAAGTCTTCCAACCAGGAGACTGGGCACTATTGTATGACAACAAGTTTAAACACTTAAAGGGAAAGTTTTCAACTAGATGGTTGGGACCCTATGAAGTGGAGGAAGTTTTTGACAATGGCTCAGTCAAAATTAGGACCATTGATGATGATCAGACTTCACTTGT